>PVKU01001004.1:255867-357862 GCA_004027475.1 Anoura caudifer | reverse complement strand
GAATGATGGTGGGAGGGGATACAGGGCAGAGGGAAATAAAAGGTAGAAAAAAATGATACAACTGTAATAACATAATTGATAAAATATATTTAGAAAAAGATTCTTTCCTTATCTTTAATCTTGGGTAATGCAATTATAATGTGCCTTGCTGTGTGCTTCCTTGGGTGTAATTTCTTTAGGACTCTCTGAGCTTCCTGGACTTCCTGGAAGTCTATTTCCTTGGCCAGGTTGGGGAAGTTCTCCTTCATTATTTTTTCAAGTAAGTTTTCAATTTCTTGGTCTTCCTCTTCTCCTTCTGGCACCCCTGTCATTTGGATGTTGGAATGTTTAAAGTTGTCCTGGAGGAGGTTCCTAAGCTCCTATTTTTTTTGAATTCTTATTTCTTCATTCTGTTCTGATTGAATGTTTATTTCTTTCTTCTGGTCCAAACCATTGATTTGAGTCCTAGTTTCCTTCGGTTCACTGTTGGTTCTCTGTACATTTTCCTTTATTTCACTTTTCATAGTCTTCACTTTTTCTTCTATTTTGCAACCATACTCAACCATTTCTGTGAGTATCCTGATGACCAGTGTTTTGAATTCTGCATCTGATAGATTGGCTATCTCTACATCACTTAGTTGTATTTTTTTCTGGAGCTTTGATCTGTTCTTTCATTTGGGCTATGCTTTTTTCTTGTCTTGGTGCACCTGTTACATAGTAAGGGGCAGAGCCTTAGGCATTCACCAGGTGGAGCAAGCGACATTGCTGCATTGTGGTACTCTATGTGGAGGAGGGATCTGAAAGGGAACAAAACCTCTTGCTCAGCTCTCAGCAGGCTTTCAGGCACTTTCCCTGCCATCCACAAGCAAGTTGGGCCCTTCTGGTGCTGATTCCCAGGTGGGTGGTTTTGTGTATGTTCTAGGACCCTGCGGGTCTCTCCAACAAACTCTCCTGTGAGGCTGGGAGTTTCTCCTGCCACCTCAACCCTTGGAGGTTTTTTTAGTCAGAAGCTCTGAGGGTTTATTTCCTGGCACTAGAACCCTGGGTTGCATGGTCCATCTCACTACCCAGTTGTTCCTCCTGGTTTAGCTGCACATGAATGTGGGATCACTCACTCTGCCAGCCACTGCCTTGCCTGCCCCAGTCATCCATCTGTGGCCTTGCTTCGAGTCCTTTCCACTCCAGCTGCCCATCTCTGCCCCTCCTACCAGTCAGGATGAATATTTCTTCTTTGACTCCTTGGTTGCTGGACCTTCATATAGTTTGATTTTTCTGGCAGTTCTGCTTATTTTTTATTTTTAAATTTGTTGCTGTTCTTCTTTGGTTATGCAAGGAGACAAAGTGTATCTACCTACACCTCCATATTAGCTGGAAGTCCTATATTTTATTACTTTTCATTGACAAATTCTTGATACTAAAAAAATGTAATACAATTTGGCTCTTTAGTATCTCTCTGTTATCTCATCTGTGTAGTAACATATTTTAAATTTCATCACCAAGAGCTACTTTTGATTACTTGATTAAACTCTCTAATTGCCTGTTTGAACTGTCAATAATTTGTGCTATCGGTAAAGTGCGTGCTTTTGCTGAGATGCCTAATTTTCAGCTGCAAAATAGTCTATATGGTAATCTAGATGAGAAGTAGTTCTTAACTAAATGTGCATATGAAGCAATAACAAAGGACAAGAAATCATTTGTGAGTATCTGCTGCTGAAAATGAAAAACAACTTGACTCAAGGATATTAAATTCAGAAAAAATAGTTTTTATTTCAGAAAATGGTATACATATATATGCTGGGAATATGATTTTTCTATAAAGTAGAAAGTCATATCCTTTTAAAGAAATAAATGCTAGTATTTCAAAACTTGTTATTTCTCATTTCCGTATTAAAATAGATACACTTGCTTTTAAATTAGAGAAATAATAGCTTGGCCTAATATTTAATGTTCTTAATGCAAAAATCTAATTGCATATTAAAAATGAAAGATTGCAGGAATCAAATTTATTGCAATGGTATAAAACCAAACCAAACCAAACAAAATAGTACCTGCCCATTGGAGAAAAAGTAAAAGTAAAGTAAAAAGTGTAACAATTTCTTAAAGTATCACCAGTATAATTCTGGATAGGTGCAGACCCAACCATGAAACTAAGGAAAAGCATATCCAAACAACTGATAAATCAGTAAAATCTTTTCGTGTTGTGCTTTTGCAAGAAGAAAGAATATCAATGTCCAAAGTCTTGAGTTTGTAAGGATTATCTAATACAACTGTTTGAAAAGTAAACATTGAATTCTTTGTGTTGTGTTGTTTCCATGTTTGTGCTCATGTATATGTTTTAATATTTCATTTTTCATAATATGAGCCTCAGGAGGATAAGTGAGGAATAACTAAAATCTACCCTTAAGAGCCTGGGTGTGTTTCTTAGAGATCAGCTGGCCATCACTTCTGAGCAATCTCATGATGAACGAAGCCATTGTACACAAACACAGAGTGTCCTATACGCCATTGTTCAATGGCAGCTACCCAGAGTTAGTGGCAGGAGGGCAAGAAATTCCAGAAGAGTCCTAATTTGAAATATTTGAATGAGATTACACAAACTTGTACTCAGATTGTATCTTGGTTAGTGCCTAGGAAAGGGCAATTGCTTTGAGTAAAGTCGGCAGACAAAAGGGTCTGAGTCCTGGAACTATGAGCATCCTCCTTGTTAGTGGGACAGAAGTCAGAGAGGTCTGCTTCCATTGCCATCGTAAATCAGAGGGGCAATGCAGAGCTTTGGGCTGTGAGGCGATTGAGAAGCTACAAAGATTATAGGAATTACATGTTTAGTGCGAGGACTGAGGGTGATTTCAACCTCTTAGAACTGGATCAGAGATCTGGTAGCCAAATGGAAGCCCAGTGTATCAGTTTGGGTGCTATTTCTAGGTCAGGAAAAGATCCAAGGTAAGGTTGCTGATTATGCTCTTTGTTATATTGTTATCTACCTCTTCCATCTGGTTACAATTACTTCTGAGAAAGTATGGGGGAAGAGAAAGGACAGAGGTAGGCAAATCAGGCTGATTAATTAATTTACTTTGCTGTGGGGTGTGGCAGATTAAGTGTTATAGCAAGAGGTGAGAGTGCAGGTGATAAATTAGACATCTCAAAGCTTACCTCTCTCCCTTCCCTTTGTAGTTAGCTATATGCCATACAGGGAAGTGTATTTAGAAGGCTTTCTTCAACAAAATATCGTTTGCACTTTGATGTTTCATCATGATCCAATGGTGGTAAATGCATAGTATATATACTTCTACTCCATCATGTATACGCAGCCAACTCCACTGCTCCCGACAGGGCTTCTGAGTCAGCCTCAGAATTACCATGGCCCTGGCTGGCCTGCGGCATACATTGTTGAAACCTAATTTCCATTAAACTGCTAACCAGTGTCTCTTCTACTTGCCTTCTTTTAATGGTGATTACATACTTTAACTGAACATAAGCATCATCTAGGGAGTTTTTTAAAATGCCAGTGCCTAGGCCTGACCCTAGAAATTCTGATTGTATTGATCTGGGGGAAAGTCTAAGTGTTAGCTACTTGTAAGATCTTCCCAGGAAAGCCTACCCTGTAGCTGGATGCATCTCTCCTGGGGAAGGAGTGTATATGCAGACCTCAAAATTTCACAGTGAGAAGGAGCCTATCAGAGTCTTTTATCAGCGTCATGAGAAGAGTTGAGGTTGAAAGAACAGAAGAGGTAAAAGAGAATGTGGTAAATTAGAGGGTATCAATTCAGAGTTGCTCACGACCTGCTGTTCTTGTGCTGTTCCAGATCACAAGAAACATTAGGAATCAGTTTTCTTATTTTAAAGTAAATGGTTTCTTTGCAAGTTGTTTCTTGCCTTTGGATCTGAGTCAGGTAGCACAGAAGTCATTTTTAGCCTCTTTTATGGGTTGAATTCTTTCTAACATCATGGATACAGAAACTTGAATAGCTGAAGTCTAAGGCAGCAAATCAATTCTCAAGAGTTATTGACTGTTAGTATTTTCATCATTTAGCATATTTAAGCTGCCAAATAAAGTAAAACAAACAAAAAGCTTCTGAGTTCCTTCAAGTATGTATTAGTAGTTGATGTGATATTTTTGAAAGCATCCATGATATGTTTCAGAATGATTCTTTCTACTCTACAATTAAATGATAGTTCTTCATATTGAGATGTAAAAGTAAAAAAGAAGAAGAAAGAAAGAAAGAAAGAAAGAAAGAAGAAAGAAGAAAGAAAGAAAGAAAGAAAGAAAGAAAGAAAGAAAGAAAGAAAAAAGAATCTTTAAAAATGTAGCAGGTTTAGGCTCTAGTGGGTATGTAAGGAATATTCCTTAATAAAACTTAAGGAGGGTTATTGAACAAAGTGAATCTGAAGCTGGGGAGTTTATATTTCATTCTTGGTCCGATCACCTAATGTATAACCTTTCACAATGCACTTAACTTCTCTTGACTTAATTCTTCATTAGTACGTGAAAGAGTTGAGCTGTTTCTTACGGGTTCACTATTCTATAGATCTCCAATAAATCAGTTTTAAGGAGGCAAATGTCAGTGTGTATGGCTGTGGAAGAGCAATGGAGAGGGCTCCTACCAAAGTGTTTGTAATTCTGCATCTATGGGAGTCCGTCCTACCCAGTATCAAATCAGCCTGCCTAGCAATTAACAAATGGAAGTTTTGTGACAATAAAAGACATGTCCTGTCACACATTCATAATCCCTTAAAATTCATGCACAGATGCTCACACAAACACTTTTTCTAACGACACAAGCAAATGAAGTCCAAGTAGCAACCCATTTGTTCTTCCTGCGCTATTAGAGAGTTAGCATTTTTTAAAAGCATTATAGATTTAACATATGTACATGCATTTATTCATGTGCACTAAATGGTTGGCAGCTCATCAAGTGTTCTCTTCTAAATCCAATGGACTGATTTAAGGAATTTTTTAAGTTTAAAAAGAATGATTGTAAAAATAACACAGTGGACCTTCTGTTTAGGTTCTGGTTGCTTTTTTCCTTGGGAATCCTTGGGACACAGTCTAATGAACTTTTTTTATAAAAATGCTCTCCCTGGGTCATTCTGAGATTCTTTCACTTTGCGTTGCTCACACTTTATCTCAGGTGGGCATGCTTATCCAAAAGAGAAGTGTGGAGTGAGGTTGCACTAACTCACAACCTTAGTAAATGGCTGGATTGAGTCAATAACTCATTTCTCCTACTTGTAGCATTGCACCTGCCCCTTACTCCACCATGCAAAACATTTTCGAGATTTCACGCTCTTGTTGACCATTTCCCTTTACCTTCTTTCTCTTCCTAAGTACTTCTCATCGGAATATAATCATGATCAATTCTTTGTGGAAACAAGTATTTCCACATGGCTGTCATCCCATGTCCTTTATCTTTTCAGTTAATTTTTACAAAAAATGTTATCAAAATGTATGAAATTATATAAATGTAGATGTATATACTATTCATATGTTTCTGAAAGATGTTCCATTGGAGGTAAAAATAGGAAGCTCAATACACAAAGATAATCTATTTTGATTTCATTTACTTTAAATATATTATGATTATTCTCTCTATTATGTAATATCTGTAAATAAATAAATATATGTTTGAGGCATACTCAGAAAAATTTTCTGATGTGACATGAAACAAAGAATTGAAAACTGCTTTAAATGATTCCTAAGTTTATGATAAGAACAAATGGTGCTTGATTATGTAATTATCAAAATATCCCATCCCCAGAGAATTTTGTCATCATTTTCTTATTTCAATGTGCACATCTATAGATGCATATTACCAAATCAGATGTGAATTGAGTGTGTGATGTCCATTATCTTTCATACTACCTTAAGGACCTTTTTTGTTTTGTTTTTGTGGTTATTTTCATTACATTTATATCTTTTGTTTGCAAGTTTGGTGTGTCTTGATTTTCATAAATGTGCCAATAACTAGGGCTTCTGCTGATAATAAGACTGTGCAAGATAGAAGAGGGAGATAAGTAAAAATTTAAATATTGTATCTGTTCATCTGAATACAAAGATATTTTTTTATTCTTACTGATTTTTTCTATATCCCAAAGGTATCCCTGGGTCTATTTGTGAAAATTTCTTTAAATAGCACACATTAAAATAAAGTTAAAGACCTGTAGAAGAGCAGGCATCTTTCTTTGTGACAATAATGATAACAAAGGTTAGTGATTACAACACATACAACAAATGATACTGATTATTTTATTTATTTGATTCCATGAGATATTAAAAGAATATTGTTAAAATATCTGTATCTGCATGAGAATACCATTTTTTTAATTAATAAAAATCTTTCTTAAAAAGTCTTACTAAATTTCTTTATTTTCATGTAATAAAATGAGCTCCAGAGGTTAAGGTAATAGCAAGATTTAATCTCTAGGTAGAGGTAGAACCACAAGAGACTCTAGGTCTGATGGTTAATTTATGTTTCAAGCTGACTAGGTTATGGCGTGTCCAGGTATTTGGTCAAAATTATTTTGGGTATTTTTGTGGGGGTGTTTAGGATAAGATTAACATTTGAATTCTTAGACTAACTAAAGCAGATTGCCCTCTCTAATGTGGGTGGGGCTGATCCAATCAGTTAAGGTCTGACTAGAACAAAAAGTCTGACCTCCCCTGAGCAAAGAGGCTTTTTCCTGCTTGATGGCCTTCAGACTGGAACACCAGCATTGGCTCCCCTGGGTCTCCAGCTTGCCAACTCACCATGGAGATCTTGGGACTTGTCAGCTACCATTATCCCATGAGCCAATTCCTTATGATAAATCTCTCTCCTCTCTCTCTCATCTCTTATTGGTTCTGTTTGTCTAGAAAATCCTAACACAATAGGTATTGCATCACATTATAGAAAGGGCTCTTCCACTCTGTGCTACCTTCGAAACTTAATGTTGGCTGAGGGAGTAGTACTACACTGTATATCCTAGAGTCAATAGCCTTTACAGCCTTGGAAGGCTGTGTGTCCCAGGAGGCCTTTAGCAGGAGGTGGGATAAGTTGTGCTGTACCTCTATGATTGGCCTGAAAGAAAATGAAGAGCCTTTCTTTTACACAAGAAACACTCAAATGGAGGGTTAGCAACAGGGGAGTGAGAGAAGGAGAGAGGAGGAAAAGGTACAGAGAATAAGTAGCATTGATGGTGGGTAGAAAATAGACAAGGGGAGGGCAAGAACAGTGTGAGAAAAGTAGAAGCTAAAGAACTTATGACACATCGACAGGAACTAAAGGGGGAAATGTGGGTGGGAGGGAGGTGCAGGGTGGAGGGGAATGATGGGGAGAACTGTAATAGCATAATCAATAAAATGTAATTTAAAAAAAAAAGAAACGCTCAAATGCATCAGACCTTTAGTCTGCTTGCTAGTCAGTTTGTATTAGTTTGTATTCTCTGATAAGTTTTAGAAATAGAAGAATGCCATGAGAAATTTTCTCAACAAAATATGCATTGTTTTATCCTTAAAAACATTAATTGCAATTAACATTATTTTCCAAATTTAGATCCCCAGATTTGGGGTATATTGTATAATGTGCATAATATATTTTTGTGCATAAAGGTTTGGGTGGATCATATAATTACTGATTTTCAATATATATAAGAATCCATGCAGATAAAATGATTTTTAAGACCTATGTGAATATATATTAAGAATGTTTTATGTGGTGTAATTAAACTAATACAATATCATATTGAGAATAAAATATCAATGTCAAATATGTTATAACCCATTATAAAAATACTATATATCCTTTATTATTATCTAATAATTTAATTTCAGATTTATGTTATGCAGTTTTTTTTTTTTGAAGGAAAAAAGGTTATTTAAATCCAAGGCTATGTATTAATGAGCTATGTTGCATTTAGATTTCAATGACTACCTTTGATAGTAGTTTTCAAATAAAATCTATCATAGTACTGACAAGTCTATGCATCAAAATAAATCAAAGTTTATTTTTTAAAGACCATAATTTTAAGATAAAATATTATTAAATACTTTGATTTATTTCACAAGCAGCTATAAAGTGAATGATAGACAGGGGTTGACATATTTCTCTATTGCTATCTTATGATTTTGGTCAAGGGGTACTTTACATTTCTCCACACGAGGTTTGATGTTCTCAGTTTCATTTTAGTAACAAAGAAACTAAAATGAATTGAAGCTAATTTTGACCCTCATTTGTCCTCAAACAGTCATTACAGAGATTGATGTAGAAGAGCGCCCAACCATTTCGAACCAGAGTTCTGGGGAAAAGTGGGGTTGGAGCTGACACATTAAGTCAAGAGAGTTAACAGGTTTATGAGAAATAAAATCTTCTCATTTGTTTTACTAGTAGAGGTAAAGTGGAAAACTTACCCATTTTTCATATTTAATTGGTAATCCCTTATTTGTATTGTATGCTAACCAAGAGGACTGAGTATTTGTGAATAAATTTCTATTAAGTACATGGAGGTGGGGACATAAAGAAGGGTGAATGGGCCTAAGGAATGAACTCTGGTCAGGCAGCAATTTACTCTTCAGCAGGTCAGGGTGCTGCTCAAGTTTAAGAGACATTTCAAACTGTTATTTAAAAAAAATGTTGTTACCATAGAAACTGACACACTACAAAACATTGATATTTTGTCTCCCAAGAAGAAAAAAGCCCATTTTAAAGCAACCATCATGGGAAAAAAAAAAAAAGCTTTTAACAGGTCCATACATTTGAATTTATAAAAAGCCAAACAAAAAATACAGAGATTTAATTTTGTAAAATAATTTTAGCACTTCTAAGTATTAAGAGCTGTCATTCTGTGGCCTCTCATAGAATAGGACAATTTCTTAAGTATATTTATGCTTAGTCAGGGGAGAGTAGATAGATAAATGCTTCTGAATAAAGTAATCAAACTCTGGTCCATATCCTTCAACAAATGACTGAATGATTTACTTGAAAGTTTTGCAAAAAGGCCATGATATTGGAAGGGATTGTTACTAGAGAGAAGAAGACCACAGACTTCAGCCCCTCACTAATAGGAAGGCAAAAGATAAGCATAAGGACTCAAAATGGAGAGAGACCAGAAATAATCAGTGAAATAAGAGGTAAATGAAAACAGTAATGAGGTCTTAAAATACAGGTGAAGAATGTCTATCAAAAAAGAGAATAATCAGCTCTATCCAGGCCACTGGGAAAAAAAAACAAACAAAACAAAACAAAAAAACCCTGAACATCGTTTACATACATTAAGAACAGAGAACTCAATAGCTTTAGTGCAGTGGTGAAGGTAAAACACAGGTGGTAAGCAATTAAGGGAGAATAGGAAGAAAATATGGTGAGATCATACAGTAATTCTATTTTTAATTTTTTTGAGAAGCCTCCAAAGTGTTTTCCATGGTGGCTACACCAATGTACATTTACACCAACAATGAACAGGGTTTTATTTTCCCTCATATCCTCATCAACAACTTCTTATTTCTCGTCTTTTTGATAATAGCAATTCATTGGTTATTATGGAAGAGAAATTCTATGGTATGACTTCAAACAGCCATCTTAACTTGAATGTTTCCATTTACCTTCATTTGAAGCACAGCTTTAAAAGAAAGTCTTAGGTTAAATAAACCCAAATGAAGCTTCTCAGCTTATCCTTCTATGCAAACCATCTTGTCTATGAAATGTTTATATTAGAATGATAGTAAGGCATATATATTTGTGTGTGTGCGTGTGTGTGTGGAGAGAGAGAGCTATCTATACACACATAGCAGGGGAGAATAATAGAGGGAAGAGGGAGAAGTGTAATTGAACAACAGTAAAAATTTAAAAGTAAAAATAAAGGAAATAACATTTTCCATTATCTTTGTCCTGTGGTAATTGTGATATTTTATTTCATTATAGTTTCGCTAGCAATTGAGCTTTTATTTTGTTTTATTTAGAGAAAAAATATGTAATTCAGTCTTCTCTTAATGAAAATGATTTTCAGAATTTTTTATAGTATATTTTTTGTTTGATATTATTTTCATTCAAATAAGAGAAATAAGAATTTAAATGAATGCAAAGACATGAAAACATCTATATTTCTTTTCTACAAACTAGTCAGATAAAGTGAAAAATAATATTCCTTTTTTTCAAGAAAAATTTAAAAAGAGGTACCAATGGACATTATTCTCCCTTTGTTTTGCTGTTTTAGCTAATTAAAACTGTATTGAACAGTGCCCTTAAAATTTTAATATGGTGCACATTTCTACATTAATTTTAGGGAAATGTATAAGAGGCTCTAACTGCTTTCTCCTTTCCTTCACCCAGTATCAGCTCAATAAGGAGGGTATCCTGTTATTTTTCTTTTTATAGTTGCAAATGCTAAAAATATGAGTGATAATTTTAGAAAAGTTAACAGCATTTGGAGGTGTCAGTGTTCTCAGTAACAATTTGGTTTGAAATACGTATATATATAGAGAGAGACATTTGAACCTATTCAAACATCAGGGGATGCAAAGTTAGAATTCAGCACAGTTCTTTTCAGTGGGAACATCTGGGTAATGAAAGAATAGCCATTTACTTTTCCAATTCAACAAGTCTTCAAAAAACTTTAAAGGCAGCGTCAGGTAAGCTTTGTAACCTCAAAGAGTTAACCCAAAGTGACTCTTGAACTCTTCAGTTCAGCTAGATTGGAAAAACTGGCCCAGGTTGTTAAATATAGATTAAAAAGACTGAGATATCAAGAAAAATTTCATGGGTCCCATGTGAAAGGGCTTTCTATATTACTGTTTTCTATATTACTATTATATTCTGTAAAGCTCCATACCTGGAGCCTTACTGAATTAATAGTTTAAAAAATAAATATTTGAAATAATTTGAATAGTACATATTAGATTTATTTCTGACTCCATGAAAAGTTTCTGAAAGAAATATTGAGTGTCCACAAACTGAAAATGCCCTGCCACAGGAAGCTTCTGTATCAGCAAGCCCATCACAAAACTGGCTACACGACTCTAAACTGCTGGATGGACCTACAGCAGAGGAGTGATGTTTTGCTGTCCTAACACATTATGGACTGAATGTGTGTGTTAACCAAAAATTTGTATTTTAAAACTCTACCTACCAAAGTGATGGTATCAGGGGGCCTTTTGAGGGTAAATTAAGTTTAACTGAGGCCATGAGGGTGGGAATCCTATTATGGCATTTGCGCCCACAAGGAGAGACTAGAGAGCTTGGTATCTCTCTCTCTACCACGTGAAGACATAGCAAGAAGGCAGCCATCTGCAAACCAGGAAGAGAGCTCTCACCAGAAACCAAATCAGCCATTACTCTGATCTTGAACTAGCTGGTTTCCAAAACTGTGAGAAATAGATATACGTTGTTTAGGTCAGCTAGTCTATGCTATTCTGTTATAGTTGCACAAACTTATACATAGCTACATATTTTTCTAGATTGAATGTCAAGTAGCTATGCATTATATTAATTAAGTCATTCCTGGGGTAATATAAACAACCCCAAAAAACATAAAGTAGTTATTTCAGTATTCATAACTAGCAAATATCAAATGTTCTGAAGGGAGAATTTAGATGAAGTAGTGGTACTGATTTTGAATAACACATCCAAACAATGCACATGACATGATATTGTGCAAAGGATATTTTGTAGGCCAAATGAGGAGAAAAAAGATAAAAGTGAAAATGGGAAAATGAGAAGCTGATCCAAATATTGCATTTGAAGTGTGTGGGATACAAATAGTAAGGCTGCCATCTTACATGCTCTGCAATAGAGACTGTACTATTTAATTCAATGTTCCATGTGTCTTCAGTTCACCCCACAACATTATCGGTAATTACAAAGAGAAACCATTTCTCACATTATGAAAATCCAGGCTCTGGCAAAAAGGCCTCTGTCATAATCCAACCTGGTTCATTGTGATGAAGGATTCATGCCAGGGTAGCAGCAGCTTTTGTATTTTGAATCAGTGCTTTCTTCTCTTGACTGCTATGTATGGAGAGTGTTTTGCCTAATTGCACATTTACCAGTGTAGCTTGAGAATTAACAGCAATACCAAATTTCTGTTGGCTAACCTTCTCCTATGTCCACAGAAAAATTACTTTAAATCACTGCTCACATAGATTTTTGTTGCAACTAATATATTCACTTGTTTGTTGCAGATATTATGAATCAAAAATCTCCCAACTCAAGCTGCTATTGAAATGTAGAATATTTGCCACCCCTAAACAGGTTTGTTTTTTTTTAGGGCCCTATGGATTGCTAGAAATAATTCATAGTCAGTGCAAGTCAACAGATCTGCAGACCGCAGTGTGTTTCCAATTACCCTTCGCTTTCCCTCTATGACACAAACCCCAGGGATCAACTGCAGGTTATGCCAGTGAGTTTCAGAACTGTGCAAATGCTACTGCGAGTCTTATTTCCGAAACTAATTTCTGCTGTCTCTTTGTCTTTCCCAGCCGTCCCTCCAACATTACACACATATTCCCTAGCTCACAATTTCTTCTCTCTGCACAAAAGGCTATTGTTAGCTGTTCTCAAGTGAGAAATCCCTAAGACAAGCACACTATGTTATTTACTTCAATATCACTGGGTTCCGGATTAGCGTTTGTACTGTAGCATGTATGCCAAGAAATAAATAAGTAAACTACTCATACAGTGAATGAATTAATGGGCATGTGGGGAAGAAAGGAATGGAACCAAATCAGGAAGTGAGAAAAGCTTCCTTGAATTTACTTTTGAAGTAAATTCAAGATTTATATAACAGATATAATAATTGGATTATTTTAAAGAAATGAATTATGAGCTATAACTTGCATTCATCAAAATATGTAACCTTAATATGACCAAATTCCAAAAGAAATTGATAGTTTATGATATGTGGAGACTTATGACTCTAAGAGTTAATGATAAACGATACATAAAAATAATTATCCTGGTAACGAGTTATTTGAATAACCCAAGTAAGAAGAATAACCTGTTAAATAAACAATTAGAGATAATGCCTTTTTTCTTAATACATATGGAATATTTGATTAAGTGAATCATGTAGTAAGCAGTAAATCAATTCTCAAAAACATTCAACCAAAGACACTGAAATTGAGAACAGACTGACAGTCACCAGAGGGAAGAGGGGAGGGAAGATCAGGGGAAAAGGGGAAGGGTTTACAGGAACAAGTATAAAGGACACATAGATAAAAACTAGGGGGGTGGAAATGGGAGGGAGGTGGGGAGAGCTGGGGTGATGGGCTGGGATGGGAGTAAAAGACAGAAAACTGTACAAGAACAACAATTAAAATAAATTTAAAAAAAGTAGATGATAAAAGTCATAACTTAAGGGACAAATTAAAAAAAAGTCAACAAATTAGTAGTAGTCAAGACTGATTTTCTGAAAATCAGAAATTAATAATTTAAAAATTAATAATAACTTATTCTAAATAATACAAAATTAATAATACAAAATTAATAATAACAAAATTAATAATAACTTATTCTAAATAATAAAACATTTTAAAAACTGATAAGCTTAAAAATAAAATCATTTTTACTACCTTATAGTTTAATGAAGAATAGAAAAATAAATAGAAAATAATAAAATGCTCCATATAGACTGTTCTAAATTTATATGTTCACCTTTCAGCCATAACAAACCTCCCACTAAAGTCTAATGTTTGAGCTATATGAAAACATGTACATGTGTGTAGTATCTGTGTATACACACATATGAAATCTTACAAATTTACCATGGAAGTGTAATTTGAGTGTATGAGAGTCTGAAGAGATATGAGACTCACTGAAGTGGGCCCCACATTCCAAACTGCTTTTATTCTAGAGGAATTTGCTGATTTTTAAGTAGTACATCAGGAGAGGCTAAGTAGCTATTATGAGGTAACATTTCTCCTTCCTCCACGTCAACCCCTGTTCCAAACTGCACACACTCTGTTTCAAGCAAGAATGGTTGAGAAAGCATAGGCTCCTTCCCTCTAACCAGCCTCTCTACTCATAACATGGAAACTTTATGCCAAACTTGGAAGACAGAGAACAATGATCCCCAATTATCCTTGCCTGAGTTTACTTTGAGGATGGAGGCCCCATGCCATAATACTGGGTTGGCCAAAAAGTTCATTTAGCTTTTATTTTATTTTTTTTGTATAATGGTTCTAGTAGCACTTAGTTGTCTTTAACTTCATTAGAAATAATTTTGTTAGATTGTATTGTAATAGCTGACATACCAGCATGCATTTAAAAAACTTATCAAAATTGGTGAATTTTCGTACAGCCATTTTAATATTGAAGATGGAAGAAGATATACAATATTTCAGCATATTATGTTTTATTAATTCAAGAAAGGTAAAAATCCAACTAAAATGCAAAAAAATAAGATTTGTGGAGAAGGTGCCATACTGATCGAACATGTCAAAAAAGTGGTTTGACAAGTTTCTTGGGACTATTGACATTTTGGCCAAATAATTCTTTGTTGTGGGGCTCTCTTACGCATTGGAAGATGTTAACAGTACCCCTGGCCTCTACGAACTAGAAGCCAATAGCAGGATATAGCCAATATACACAAAATATCCAAAAAATAAAATTATTGGCGAACATAAAAATGTGTCTTTTGTTTTATGAAAAACCTAAATGGACTTATCGGCCAGCCCAATTCATGAGGCATGAAGACCAGAGGCTACCACCATGCCCAGCACCCTATTTGTAGAGAAGGAATGTCATTTGAGAAAACTGAAGCACTGTTTCCATCCCAGCTCTGGAGAAGTGGTGCAAATACCTAACCCAGAGGAAGAGGCAGGCCATAAGAACACACAGCTCTGAAGTCCTCTATAAGGGAACTAACATTCTATTTGTGAAAAATATCCCATATATAAAGAACTTTAAGTATAAGGACACTGCTGAAATAGTGGAGATACTGATAGTAAGCAACGAAGAGAAGGCCGTAGTTCCATGAAACAAACAGGCTCAACCATAGATCAGAAATAAATTTAACAGAAAAATCAAGGAAAGAGTGAAGAACTCCCTCTTGGATTGGAACAAGCCTCAGAAACTGGTGTCAAAACTATCCCTGCAAAAGGGTCTGAATTTAATTGGATCATACCGTGCAGCAATTTATGTTCATAACCTGTTGGAAGCAATAAAACAGTAAACTGGCACTTCCTGTAGGTGAACAACTGGGTGTAATACCAACAACAGCAGACAGCTTAAAAGAGAGATTAAGGGAAAAAATAGTCAAAGACAATCTTGTTAAACCTTTGTCATTCCAGGGTGACTGTTAGAGAATGTGCTGGATTATACCCTTTAAGGAATAATGTCAGAGGCTATAAATTGCAGGAGAAACAGATTTCACTGAACTATGTCAGTTATACCAATGAACAAACAAACAACAAAACATAAAATCCTATACAAGCAACAAGTCCTAGGGGATTACTATCCAAGTGCATTACAATGTATTATCTTAAATATATATTTTTAGGAAAAATTATGAAACATTCAAAAAGCTAAAAAGTGTGACCCATATAGGAAACTGAAAAAATATGGCAGATACATAGGGAGAAACAAAAACACATAAGTAGGCAATAGAAACTGCCTTTGATGGGGCTAGCTTGTAGCATTTAGCACACAAAAAACTTCAACGCAGCCATCATACATTTGTTAAAAGAACAAAAGTAATCCTGCTTTAAAAAAGGAAAGATGATATAATGACAATATCTCATCAAATAGAGAATATCAATAAGAGATAATGAAAACTGGAAATCAGGGGTTGAAAACCAGATCAGCATTGATTTGTCCTAACAAAGGAAGAATCATAAAACTTGAAGATAACTATATAAAGATTATGTAATCTGAAGAAGAACAGAGAGCTAAAACAAATTAAGAAAACAAAGATAAAGCCACAGAGAAATGTAGGACACATGTAAGTATACAAACATCACATTATAAGAGTGCCAGAAGCAGAGGAGTGAGAGGAGAAAACAATATTCAAAGATATATTGGCTGAAAAACATTAATGTACAAGTACAAGAAACTCAGTGAACTATAAGAATAATGATAAATACAAAGGGATTACACAGAGACATATCCTGGTAAGAATATTGAAAGCCAATGACAAAGTCTTGAAAGAAGCAAAAGAAAAATGATCCATCCCGAGAAAGGGGACCCCAATAACGTTAACAGATGATTTTTTCATCAGAAACAATGAAAGTCAGAATGCAGTGGGAGATAATCTAAAAGGACCGGGAGTGAGAGAACTGTCAACCAAGAATCTAATATCCAACAAAATTATCTTATCTTTTTAAAGATTTTTTTATATGTTTTATTTTTAATAGTTCATTTTTATTTTATTTTTTCATTACCATTTATCCCCCCTATACTCTCTCCAGCCTCCATCCCTACCCACTCTACAATCACCGCACTGTTGTCTGTGTCCATGAGTTCTTTTTTCTTTTTTGCTCTGACCCTCCCCACCTAGAGCTATCATCCTGCTCTCGATCTATGAGTCTGTCTCTATTTTGCTTGTTACTTCAGTTTGTTCATTAGATTCTCCATGTGAGTGAAATCATATGGTACTTGTCTTTTTTGGACTGGCTTATTTCACTTAGCATGATGTTCTGTAGGTCTTTCCATGCTGTTGCAAAGGCTAAAATTTTCTTTTTATGGCTGAGTAGTATTCCATTGCATAAATGTATCCTAGTTGTTTTATACAGTAATAATGCAGGCAAAATAAAGACATTCCCTTGTTAATAAAAAAAATAAATCCAACAGATCTTATTGCTAGAAAACTCAAATTACAATAGATACTAAAGGAAACTTCAGCCAGGCTGAGAGTAGGTGACTGAGAAAAAAATCTGAACACACACACACACACACACACACACACACACACACACACATAATACTGGTAAAAGTAATAATGTAGGTAATTTAGAGTATAGTATAATTAAAATAGAGTATAATTTCATATTTCTTCCTCTTTTTCTTTTTATTGGATTTAAAAAGCAACTATATAATATGATATGTATATAATTGTATTTTTAGAATATAACATATAGATATCTGATATATTCACCAATAATGGTAGAGGAAGTTGGTGAAGTAATTTTGTATTTAAGTAAGAAAATGAAATAATATCAATACTAAGGAACACACAAAGAGAAAAAGGAATGATAAATGAGAAGCTAACATAACAAAATTTATACATGTGTACTCTTCTTTCAACCTCTTTAAGAGATTTGTAATTATGAAAAGCAAAATTATATCAATGCACTTTTGTTTTTGCAACATAGCAGTATGTACAACAAAATAGCACAAAGAAGAAAAAAATTAGAGCTATTTAGGATTATATTTATTTATCTCACTGAAACTCAGTATAAATCTGAAGTAGAATTTAATAAGTGTGTTGAATAAGTATTAAGAGAAAGAATCCTGGAGCAAACATTTTAAAAATAAGTAAAAAATGTACTAAAAATCAGTAAAGGCATTATTGCTAATAGCATTAATAGAAACTATTGAATCATTAATTATATGAACTAGATAATAAATTATTAATTTGATTAGCTAGAAAATATTAATCTAATCAAGAAGAAAGTAGTAAAGGAGCAAAAGAAAAACAAAAAGGGCATGAGACATATAAAAACAAATAAAATGACAAATGTATATCTAACTTTACCAGTAAAAGAGTAAATATTATTTTAAATAATTCAATCAAAAGGCAGAGATTTAAAACTGCATCAATAGACAAGATCCGACAATATGGTATCTATACAACATAATTTAGATTAAAAATACAAAAGGGGGCCCTGGTTGGTGTACCTCAGTGGATTGTGTGAGCCTGTGAACTAAAGGGTCACTAGTTCGATGATCAGTCAGGGCAAATGCCTGGGTTGTGGGCCTGATCCCCAAGTAAGGTGCATGTGAGAGGCAATCACACATTCATGTTTCTCTCCCTCTCTTTCTCCCTCCCTTCCCCTTTCTCTAAAAATAAATAAAATCTTTAAAAAAATACAAAAGGTGGAAATAAAAGAATGAAGAAAGGTATGCAAACATCAAACACAAAATAAACTAGAGTGGCTATGCTATTGTGTGACAAAATTGACTTATAAAATCAATATTACTAGAAGTAAAGAGAATAATTTTATAATAATAAAAGTATTGAAACATCAGAAAAATATGATTTTGACAGATATGCAAATAATAAGAGATTACTTATATCTCAAAATACACGAAGCAAAAAGCTGCAGAATTAAAATAAAAATAAAAACTCAACAGTAATAGTTGAAGACTTCATACTCCACCTTAACTATTGCATAGAATAAAGAGACAGATCAAAAATAGAAGATTTGAGTAACACTTAAGTCAAGCAGATCACACAGAAATCTATATAACATTCTACCAAATAAAGCAGAATTCACATACTTCTCAAGTGCATATAAAAATTTTCCGGTATAGACTACATGTTAGGTCATTAAACAAAGTGTAATGAATTTTAAATGACTTAAATCATACAAAATGCATTTATTGACCACAATTAAATAAAATTAGAAATGACAGAAAGAAAATTGCGAATTTCACCACTTTGTAACAATTAAACAACATACTCCTAAGTAACCAATGGGTAAATGAAGAAACTAAAGTGATTGGGAAAATAGTTTGATATAAATTAAAGTGAAAATATAATATACCAAAACTTATGGGATGTAGCTAAAGTAGTGCTCAGAGGAAATTTTATATCTATAGATATGCATAAGAAAAAGAAAGTTCTCAAATCAGTTAATGTCTTCTACTTTAAGGTGTTGGGTTAAAAGGAGCAAACTATCCTTAAAGCAAGTAGAATAAAGGGAATAATAAAGATTAGAGTGGACATTTAAAAAATGGAGAATAAACAAGCTGGAGAAAAATCAACTAAACCAAAAATCAATTATTTTAAAAAATAAGCAAAATTCACAAAAGTTAGTTAAACTGACAAATAGAAAAGAATAGAAGACCAAATTACTAGAATCAGAAATTAAACAGGGGAATATAACTATTAACCACAGATAAATAAAAGTGATCATAAGATAATACAATGGACAAGATATGAAAGACTGAATAAACAGAAACAAGAAAAATACTAAAACTCACTCAAGAAGAAATAGGAAATCTCCATAGACTATAAAGACATAAAATTATTTTAAAAATCTCCCACAATGTAAAGCCAAGGCCTAAATGATTTGTACATTCTATGAAACAGGTAATGAAGTATTACAGTTTTTCACAAACTCTTCCAAAAAGTAGAAAAGGGAACATTTCTCAATTTATTCTGTGATGCCATTACCTTGTAATAGCAAACCAGACACTGACATCATAAGAAAAATAAACTACAGAGCAATTTCTTATTTGAATATAGATTAAAATAGCCTCAAAAATAATAACAGATTGAATGTAGAAGACATCTACTGGATTATATACCATGACCAACTAAATTTATCTTATAATCACAAGACTGACTTAACAACTAGAATAAATTAATGTATTATACCATATCAATAAAGGATAAAAGCTCCATGAGCATCTTAATAGATATAGAAGAATAATTTTCAAAATCTATCATCCTTTATGATTAAAAAATGTCAGCAAATTAAATATAAAAGAAACTTTTCAAACTGATAAACTTTATCTACCAAAAACCCACATGTAATACCACACTTGGTGGTGAAAACTGAATGCTTCCCATCTAACATCAGGAAAAAGATAAGGATATCTGTTCTAATTTTCAATATTTACTAAAGATTTTAGCCAGGACCATTATTAGGCAAGAAAAGTAAGTAAAGGAATCTGAATTCAAAAGTAAGAAGTAAAAGTCCAATATCTCTATTTAAAAAGGACGTGATTACCCTGTCTGGTGTGGCTCAATGGATTGGGCATTGTCCTGAAAACTGAAAGTCTGCTGGTTCAATTTCAGCCAGGGCACATGCCTGGGTTGTGGTCCAGGTCCCCGGTTAGGGGCATGCAAGAGACAATCCATCAATGTTTGTGTCCTCTTTCTTCCTCCTTTCCACTCTCTCTAAAAAATAAATAAAATTATTAAAAAATAAAACTCCTTAAAAAATAAAATAAAGAGGACATGTTCTTGTATATAAATAAACCTAAGGAATCCACTATAATATACTAATATTATACTATTTACTATAATAATACTACATGATACTGTAAGTAATAAGTTCACAATGATGCAGGGTATGAGGTAAATATACAAAAAAATAATTTATTGCTATACACTAATAATGAACAGAATAAAAATAAAATTAATAAAATATTTTACTTAAAAACACCAAAGAGAATAAAACAAAAATGAAACCAAAGAGATACAAACTAATTTTCTAAAAATTATAAAATATTATTGAAAGAAGTTAATGACACTGAGATAAATCTGAACAGAAATTAAATGGAGAATTACTTTAAATTTAATACACTGAATTGATTCAATAAAATAGATCTACAATTGTTAAAGTATTTAAATCCATAATTGTATATATTCTAATGAAATATGGCCTAGATATTTTTAAAAGTGAAACTGATTAAACAACAAACATTAAAGGAAAAGATAAGACCAATATCAGAATAAATAAAACCAAGATCCCTGTAATATTCACATTGTGATACTAAGATAGACCTGATATAAAAGCAAATAACTATGTTTAAGAATAGAAAATTTGGTGTCAATTTCAATTATAAACTTAAGATATAAATATCAATATTTTAATAGTAGCAAAAATACCAACCTGAAATAATCAATATACAGAAAAATTTATAAATGAATGTGGTGTACCCAAGTGCCTCGAATTTTTTTATGTTAGTGCATATATACATATGTATATTCTACCACAATATAAACATATAAAACAATGTCCAATCTTAAGTATAAGCCAAAAGTGATGCTATTTCATAATCAACACACATGTAGATTTAAATACAAGTTTTTGTTGAAAGTAGGTTGCAGGATAATGAGGACTCATATTGCAGGTGGAAATATAAATTAGTACAATACTGTTATGTACTTGACAAAATTGGGTAAAATTATATTTTGGGACCAAAACAATTCCACTCCTCTTTATATGCCACCAGAAAAACTCCTGCATACATATACTAGAGATATGTTTATGAAGGTCATTAGCATCTTTGTATATAATAGCAAAAAGCAAAACAAACTACCAACAGAAGTTAATAATTTTGATATATTCAATAATTTTATAATATATAGTAATTATAATAAATGAACTAGAAATATGTATATTGTTCCACTTAGAATGGTTTCACAATATAGCACTCTAATACTTAGTAATATAAAACAAACATTTCATGAGTCAGTATTTGGACAAAGCATAGGGGAGCTGGTTTAGCCTTTCTCTAGCTTATCTGCAGCCTCCATTAGTAGACTTGAATCCTGGAGGTTACGTTATCTAAAGGCAAGCTCATTCCAAATTCCACTGAGGCGTGCTGTTATCTGATCATCTCAGTTATCCTCCAAGAGGCCTATCCATGAGTCTCTCTACAGGGACTAATTTGGGTTTCCTCACTTCATAGTTGCAGATTTCCCTTGAGCAAGCATCTTAAAATTGAGAGTAGAATGAAAGCTGAATTCTTCTTATGACCTACTTCAGAAGTGGTAGAGCGTCACTTCTACTATATTCTACTGCTAAGAGTAGTCAGAAAGCTCCCATCTGGGAGAAAACCTCCAGGCACCTCTCAAAAGGACATGGACTCATGTGTGGAATCTGATGATCAAAATGAACTAACAAGCAAAAAAAGACAGACTCAGATAGCAGGCTGATAGCTGTGAGAGGTGGAGGGTAAGGGACTGCGCTGGGATGGTGGATGGATTGAGCAAAGAGAGAGAGAGAGAGAGAGAAAACTCATGAACATAGACAATAATGTGGTGATTGCTGAGGGGAAGAGGGTTAGGGGGAGGAGGAGGAGGGTGCAGGAGAATTAATGTTGATAGACAGAGACTTGACTTGGGGTGATGAACACACAATGCAGTGTATAGATGATGTATTGTGGGACTGTGCCCCTGAACCCTGTATAGTTTTGTTACCAGTATCACCCCAATAAATTCAATGGAAAAGAAAAAGAAGAAAGAACATTATTAGATGGAAAGATTGTCACAGCCATCTAAGAAAATAAAGCTTACTAAACATCTCAATCACGTTTATTACATCTCAAAAGTTTATTAAAGCACAAATAAACTTTTTAGTGTAAAAAAACAAATTGCAATGCAGTAGAATTTTACTTATGTAGAAAGTTTAAATGTGATATATATTGTATATATACATTTGCATGGTTATATGTAAAAATGCATGCATATATTTAAAGGACAAAGAAATGCAGTGGAAATAATGACCAAGAAATTCAAGAAAAACATTATCTTTGGGGATGTTAGAGGGAGAAGTATGCAGTTGCGAGGGAATATACAAGGGGCACCCTTAGTACTATGTTTCATTTATTAAAATGAGTTACATGGGTGTTCATTATAGCATTTTACCACATGTGAAAGATAAATTCCAAAGGAGTTTGAAATAAGCTGGGTATAGGATATTATGTAAAGGGAAGTATCAATGATGCATTCTAGATTCGGAACTTATAGATGTGGCTGGATGGTAATATTATATATATATACACACACATATATATACACATATATATAACCTTTTATATATGTGTGTATGTACATATATACACACATACAATGGTGAAATATAAAGACATCAATAGCAGATATAAACTTAGACATAAAACTCTTAAGTCAGCATTCTTCATGTCAATATAACTCTACAGAGAAATCACAGAATGCCTAGAAATAACTCTAGAATTTGAAAAGTTTGTGATTCACTAATATCATATGAGCAATAAAGTGACTCACCAAAACTTCTGCTCTACTAAACATTCAAAGAAACGTAAAAAGTTGGGCATTTCTTTAAAAGTGTTTCACTTACAATACAGTCAGCATTTATGTACATATGTCTGAATTTTAAAGGTCCCTGAACAGCTTTCCCCTTCATAAAATATCTTTCCCAGCACTGAGCATGATGCTGAAAATTGAGCCTCTATAGACAATTTCCTTTTGATAGAGTTCTTAAATTTTTCTTTTAAAAGATTTTCTTTTAAAAGATTTTCTTTTAAAACGCAGAGACCCAGGGGTGGAACAAATCTAACTGTGTAACTGTTTATCCGCACAAAGGTCACGCGGTGGAAGACCCCCAAAGGTGAGATTGCAGATGAAGGTTCTCAGTGGGAAAGGACTAAGAATGCAGAGGTCAGAAGAAAAAGAAAGAGCAGAGCTTTAGAACAGAGGAGCAGGTAAATAAGAGTTTTGGTTTTAAAACAATTTTACAACTTTCCTGAAGGGAGATATGTTTGGTAACTTTACTTCAGGATCAACATGTGTGGCTAAAAACATTTAACATTGCCAGTTCAAATATATAAATTAGACTCCAGCAGTATGAGAGACACTATTTCCTGAAAGTACTTATTAGTGTAAAACGTTGGTTAAAGAGCTTTTTGAAATCTCTTTCAATCAATATATACCATGAGAAAATTACTCAGGGAATCAATACAAAGATGTAAAAACAATAACATTGCTTTAAAAACAAAAGGGAGAAAAATAATAAGGCGTTCCAAATCTATTATGTAGGTCAGATACCTAATATTAATTGGTTTCAAAGGGGTTTATGCTTAAAAATAGAATCCATCCTACATAGAGAAAACAGATATTTGTTCTGTTTACATGTAAACTGGGGTAGATTCTTTTCTCCTAGATCTAGAAATCAGGATAAAAAAGTGAGGGCACAAAAAAGAAGAGATGCACAAGTCCACTTTTTATTTTTCATTTATTTTAAACTGACCAAAAAAAAAAAAAAAAAGGAAAGAAAAAGAGAGAATGAAGAATGACTTCCTAGTCACAGGTGAACAATAAAATAGCCATAAAGGAAGACATTTGGATAGAGAAAGTTGTCCCTCAGTAATATTTTGTGTCTTTTGAAATGTACCTCACAGTGAGAATCTGTAGTCCCTGACGTAGGACTCCTGAGAAGCAAACTGAGGAGGTGCAGGTTCTTTCACTCCCACATAGAGACAACTTCACGTCAGCTGGTCAGATAAACATTAATCATATGTACATAACTTAAACACTTTCATCCTAAGACGGAGTATTTCTGTATTTCTGTCAAAAGTTGTGGAGTGTTGCTGACAACGATTTAATTAGACTTCAGTTTCATAGTTTTTCCACATTCAATAAAGGTTATATGTAAACAAAGTTTATATACATACTTTACTTGTGTATCAGCCTTCCTTTTACTTAGGACATTCCAAGGAATATATTACTGAATATCCTTTCTACAATGGTTTTTGCAGCAGATTAAATTCTCCTTTTAAATTCCAATAATAATATGAGAAGAACTGTGTGACATTTAGAAGATGTTAAAGAAGCGGAAACCATAATTCTCAGGAGGCTATTGCAGCCAGATGTGGGTGGAGTGAGGTTCCTGACAGCTTCCTCATGAGCACTTGGAAACTACCTCAGCCTTGCAGACTGAGGCAGCTAGCGAGAACTTCTCCCTCAGTTTCGCTTTCTCTTTTTGTTTTTTGTTTTGAGAAATGTAAAAACTTTGCGGCATGCTTTCGAAAACTATCTGCTTTAATGTTTTTGGTTGATGTCTTGGTGGCTGGATTCCCTGCCCATTAACACATTTCCATAACCTTCAGAGGAAACTTCCCTTAGTTCTGCTACTCCAACTCTTCCAAAATCTTTTAAGTCCCTATTTTTCTATTAAACCCTTTAAATTCAAAACGTGGTTTGCCTGTTCTCTTCCTGACAGAACAATGATTTTTTCACACCTTCCCAAGGATGAATAAAATCTGTCAAGGGCCCTATTTAATTCATGTTGAGATACAACCAATTCTCATATTTACTCATGCTAGCTGTTAGCAAGACCTTGCATCAGATTATCAAATGCCTCTCAGCTCTGAACATGCTCATCTATGTGCTCCAGGCACCACCAGGAGTGCATCCTGCAAACTATTGATTCTCTTCTCAGACTTTCAGTGGGATGCAATAATGTGCGATGGAGAGACAGAAAAGAAGGGGGAGTTCGTTTTTCCTCGGATGGTGGTTTTCGGAAGGCAGACATGCTCGGGGACTGAAAGCGTCTGTCAGCGGCCTAGTGCCCCAGCAGCACTGATGGGGTTAGAGCAGCCCCAGAGTGAGTACCGCTTCCCATTTCTTAGACAAGGTCACCAGTGTGGTTCCAAAAGCAGGGCTGTAACTCGGGTACGGGGAGTGCAGCACAGGTTCCCGGGATCCAAGGGCAGTGGTAGCTTCATGATTTGAAGATTATAAAATATTTAGGAAAATCATGTGTCAAACAAAAATAATGAATAACTGATGAACATTTAGAAAATAGTGGGTTATCTGGAGGTAAACACAGCTAGTATCTACTTAAAAAGTACACATCAGACAGGGAGTCATCCCATAAACTTCAAGTGTTATACGTAGCATATGGTATCTATTCAATGGTACCCAGGTGGGAACCTTAACTGTTTAAGTTATGTAAATAACTCATTGTTTTGGTTCATTTTCAATCAACCTTATGTTTTTTTCCTGACTGTTCCATGCATGTCTGTGTATTGAAAGGGACTACTCATCTACTGGTCCAGCAGATGAGTGCCATTGTTCATGTTTTTTAATACAAATCGATAAAATGTCACCTAAATATTATTCACGAACACGGGGATTCTGGTTAATACAAACCAGTTCTACGACATGGATCTCCTTTCTGTGGGCTGTCAAACATCAGAATTCTGATGCTGACGTACTGGGGGATAGACTCTAGACCCAGATAAATTCATAATCTGGGGGGGTCTCTACAGGGTGAGCCAAAAATTTCTATCTTGGCAAAACTCTGACCTTACCATAAGGAATTTCTTCAGAAGTTAATAGAAAGCAATTGAAATAATGGATTAAAATTTCCCTTAATATGAATCCATTGTTTAAAAAAAGTTAGTGGATGAAGAAATGCAGAATAAAAAATACAGCTCTTTATTATAGATCTGCTACTGGTCCATGCTGGCATTTTTCCACACAGTACTAATTATACTTGCTTTGCCAATTAGTCTTCTGCCTGGCCATTGTTATTATTCTTCCCATTATTTTTAATAGTTGGTGATAAAGTAATGAATGCATTATGAAAATTTATTTTAACAAAAACATAGAAGAATACTTCTAAATACTATTTTTTAATCTCTGGGGCATAATATATCAATAAATATATTAAATCTGGATTGACCTGTGCCATAAAGTCTGAAGTTGAGATTCAGCATACCTTTAAAAACATTTTCCCTACCTATATGGTTTAAAATATGGCAATGATTTAGCAAGCATCCTTGGCTCCATCCCCCCACCTACACTAGAGCAAAACTAGTTTCTCAGGGAGGTCAGATTGACCTGGTAAAGGTTACCTGCCAATTAATGAGCATTTAGGAAAGAAGAACAAGAAAGTCACAGACAATGATCCAGGCACAGGCCCTTTGCCTGTCAAACAAGGAGAAACAAGGGTTTAAAAATAAAACATACATCACGTAAGTTCAAGAACTCCTGTTGTGCTAAGAGAATTTGAAGTCTGGAAATAGCAGATGCTTAAGCATCTAGGATGAAAATAAAAGTTCTGACCCAAGACCATTAGCGTGACACTTAACCCATGACCAGAGCTCCCACAGGTTATTGCCTTCAGTTTAACCAGGGCTGGAAGGGCAATGCAAGGCCAGAGGAAATGACACTCATTCAGTTTAAACATAATTTAATTATCTGAAGACTTTTTTAATATGTTCTTGGATTCAACATCTTAGAGCACTGTGACTGAATGGTGTTATTTTGGGAAAATAAAATTGCTGCTATTACTATTTCCTGTATAAATTCAAGGATCTAAGAAACCAAGTAAGGTGCCTTTGGCCCTTCCATCATGTAGTCTAAACTCAAGGTATGGATGATGTTGGTGACAGTTAGATGTTTAGAACAGTTCTAAAATATTCTTTGTTCATGTGTGTTCAGATATGCTACCAGCATCCATTTTGTATTAAAGTAATGTAGCATGTTGTATATATTTCTACTCTAATAAATGGACCTAGTGTTAGTCAGACTACCTCTTAAAACCATTTCCATTATCGCTACCTCAGGCTCTTCATCTTGTTCAGAGCATATTGGAAAGGTTCAAAAGGAACTTGAGCACCTAAGAAATCATAATAAATGCAAAGTGTATCCTGAATGAGCATCCTGTGTGGGTGAATCCAAACGTGTCCCGAATTTTTTATAAAATATCACCACTATCATCTGTCTTTGTAAATTCTTTATAAAGCAGTATGATCTGAGATAAACTATTCATAGGCACAAAGCAAGGTTGGTTAGCCAGCTGTCACCTAGAACAGAGAAATGTTAGAATCTTGTACTTTGTAGAGAAATATTTTACTTGGAATTAGGAGTATAAGCTGTATTATTGAATAGTTTGATATACTGTAATTTAATAAATATAGATTCCACAGGTTAAAAGATAAATGAAAACAAGAACCATCCCAAGAGTGGTACATAGTGCTGACAAGATATGGGGTATGCTTCCTACCTCACTTTTAAGATAAATCCCAGACATTGAGATAAAAATCATAAATCTTAAATGTACAATTCATTGAGTTCTAGAAAATATATACATTCATTAACTAACACCATAATCAAGATGTAGCCCTGGCTGGTGTAGCTCAGTGGATTGAGCACGGGCCTGTGAACCAAAGGATCACGGTTCAATTCCCCGTCAGGGCACATGCCTGGGTTGCAAGCCAGTTCCCTGCAAGGGACACACCAGAGGCAACCATACATTGATGTTTCTCTCCCTGTCTCCCTCTCTCCTTCCCTTCCCCTCTAAAGATAAATAAATAAAATGTTTAAAAAAAAAGATGTACAATATTTGTATCACTACACAAAATTTCCTTACGTAGTTTTCCAGTCAAAGCCCGCAGCTACTACAGTAGACCACAAAAATTCTGATTTCTATCACCATAGTTTTACTAGTTGTACAATTCATACAAATGTATTTTATTGTTTATATACTTCTGTGTCTGGTTTCTTTTGTAAAATATTGTTTCTTTTGTAAAATATATTGTTTGAGAGCCATCCTTGTTGTTGAATGTATCAATATTTGTTTCTCTTTATTGCCAAATTATATATTTCATTATACAAATATTCCCTGTTTTACCTACCCATTTTATCAGTGGCAACAAATGGAATGATATGGGATTCCACCCCACTTTCAAGCTAACAAATTTTAGCCTGCCACAGTTTCACCAACACTGAAAAGACATGAGATTCTCCGGTCAGAGATAAAGGACATCATTACTCATGGAAAAACAAGAAGCAGCATGAACTTTATGTTTGCGTCAATTTCCCTGGAGCCACTTCCAGATCTCATGCACATGATCTGGGGGTGGGTCCAGGTGGATTCTGTACTCACAATATGTTTGTGTCACAGCTAGGGATCTCCCACTTAGGAACCCCTGATCTTTAAGATTCTTTGCAAACGTTCCCTATCTTTGTCTTAAAGAGATATTATCTTTACGTTTCTAAACAGGTAACAAGTCTATTTTCTGCCCCATCCAGAACAAAAGCTGTTATAAGACAGGTAGAAAAACCATATAGAAAAGTCTCTCAACACCTGGTAATTTATACTTTAGTTGTTTCCAGTTTTGCAGTATTACATAAATACTTTAGGAGGGTCCACATAATCAATCATGTCATATGTAAATAAAAATGGTTTTATTTTTTTTCTTTAAAATTGTATTTCCTCCTTATTTATTTTTTCCTTGCTAATTAATATATTACAGTGGCAAAGAACAATATTAAATAGATATAAAACTGACTTTTCATAATTTTGTTTTCAATCTTGGTATAAATATATTTAATAATTCACCACATATAATATTGGCTGTAGATTATTCAAATATGTACTTTATTGCTGGAGAAAATTTCTTCTGTCCTTAGATTGCTTCATATATTTATGATGAATAGATGTTAAATTTTGCCAAATGCATTTTAGGACTCCATTAAAATGATTATATACCTAAAACTTAGATTCTATTAATGTGAATTGCATTGGCTAATTTTTGAATTTTTAACTTCTTAATTAAAAAAATACAATTAACATGCTATATTATCTATTGTTTATATTGCTGATTTAAATGCCATTGTCTTTAAGAAATTTTACAGCTATTTTCTGGATGGTTGTTGGTTTTTAATTTTATTTTCTTGTAATATGTATGTCAGCTTTGTCATCGGAAAAATTGTGACCTCAATAAAAGACTGAGAACTGTCTCTCTCCTTTAATTTCTGAAAAGGTTTAAAAGAGAAGTAAGATTGTTTATATTTCTTTCTTAAATATTGGAGATAATTTATAGGTAAAATTAACTGTATCTAAAATTTTCTTTGCAAGGAAGCATTTTATTAAAAATTTAATTTCTTCAATAGGTAGAGTTTAATTTTTTTTAATTTTTTGTTTTGTGAATTTTAATAAAATATTTTCTAAAAGATTTTGATCATTTCATCAACATTTTCAAATTCACTGGATTAGAGTTATTCATAATATTAATTTATTATAATTTCATAATCTGTTTTGACTGTCCTCTGTCTTTCCTGATTTTGATGATTTGTCTTTTCCCACTCATAGACTTTTTCAGTTTATTAGGTACTTATTAATTTTATTAACATTTCATAGAAACAGTAACTTAGTTAATTCCTCTGTTGTTAGCTTGTTTTTCTTCATTATGTTTTTATATAAATATGCTCAACTAATCTTTGAAAAGGAACAAAGGCAATACAAAGCAAGAATAGTCTTTTTTATTAAAATATATTTGATATATAAGATTGTATAAATTTAAACTACAGATTGGGAGAAGATATTTTTTATTTTTAAGTATTTTTTATTGATTATGCTATTATAATTTTCCCAATTTTTTCCTCTTTATCCCCCCTCCACCCTGCCCCCCAACCCTCCAGCATTCCCTCCACCTTGGTCCATGTCCATGGATTGTACATGTAAGTTCTTTGAGCCTTCTGTTCCCTATACTATTGTTTTTTATCTCTCCCTATCTATTTTATGCCTACTAATTATGCTTCTTCTTTCCTGCACATTTCCCCCGCATTCCTCCCTTCTCCCTCTCCACTGAAATCCCTTTGTGTGATGTCCATTTCTCTGATTCTGTTCCTGTTTTGGCTGTTTGCTTAGTTTTTGTTTTCATTGTTTTTCTTTTCTTTTAGGTTCATTTGTTGACAGTTATGAGTTTATTGTCATTTTATTGTTCATATTTTTATCTTCTTTTTCTTAGATAAGTCCCTTTAACGTTTCATATAATAAAAGCTTGGTGATGATGAACTCCTTTAACTTGACCTTATCTGGGAAGTGCTTTATCTGCCCTTCCATTCTAAATAAAAACTTTGCTGGATAGAGCAATCTTGGATGTAGGTCCTTGCCTTTCATGACTTGGAATACTTCTTTCCAGCCCCTTCTTGCCTGCAAGGTTTCTTTTGAGAAATTAGCTAATAGCCTAATGGACCCTCCTTTGTAGATAACTGTCTCCTTTTCCCTTGCTTCTTCTAGGATTTTTATCTTTATATTTAATTTTGGGTAACTTAATGATGATGTACCTTGGTGTGTTCCTCTTTGGGTTCCTCTTTGGGTCCAACCTCTTTGGGACTCTGTGGGCTTCCTGGACTTCCTGGAAATCTATTTCCTTCACCAGATTGGGGAATTTTTCCTTCATTATTATTCAGTGTAAGTAAATAAGTTTTGAATTTCTTACTGCTGTTCTTCTCCATCTGGCACCCCTATAATTTGGATATTGATATGTTTCAGGCTGTCCCAGAGAATCCTTAGCCTCTCTTCATTTTTTTGGATACTTGTTTCTTTGATCTGATCTAATTGGATGTTTATTTCTTCCTTTTGTTCCAAGTCCTTGCCTTATTTCATTTTGGGTATCTTTCATTTGTTATTTCACTTTTTGACTAAGCTCAATCAGTTCTGCAAGCATTTTGATTACCAGGGCTAAATTCTCCATCAGATAGGTTGGCAATCTTCTCATCCCTTAGGTCTCTTTCTGAGATTTTGCTGTGTTGTTTCATTTGGGCCATATTTCTTTGTCTTGGCACAGCTAATAGGCTGTAAGGGGTGGGACCTTAGGTATTCACCCAGGCTGGGCACCCTCTTTGCTACACTGCCTGTGGGGGAGGGGCCAGAGAGGGAACAATGCAGTTCACCTGCTTGTCTCCAGCATATTTTCCAACACCCTCTCCGTCAGATTGGAAGTATCTCTCACAAGGGCAGCCCCAGCCTTATCCCACAGTCAGCTCTGAGTCTCACTTTTCCTCTTAAGTCAGTCCTTCCCAAGCAGCTCTGTGGAGCCTGGCAGTCATCTCTGCCTTTCAGCCACCTTGCTGAGGTTTTTCTGAGTCCGCCTGCATGGTCCACCTTACTCATCTGGTCCAGTTGATTTTTTCTTTAATTCCTTGGTTGACAGAGTTCCATGCAATTGATTTTCTTATGATTTTGGTTGTTTATTGATTTTAGATTGGTTGTTATCCTCCTTTTGTTTGTGCGAGGAAGTGAGGGGTTTCTACTTACACCTCCATCTTGGCTGGAACTCTGAAAATATTTTCAAAAGATGTATCTGATCAAGGACTGTTATCCTACATAGGCAGAGAACTCTTAAAACAGAACAGTAATAAAATAACATCCTGACTTTAAAATGGATCAAAGATCTTAACAGATACCTTACTAAAAATGATATACAGATGGCAAATAAACACAAGATAAAATGCTTCATATTATAAGCCATTAGGTAGCTGCATATTTAAACAACAATGAGATACCACTACATATGTATTAGAATGACCCAAATCTACAACACTGACAACAAATGTGGCCAAAGATATGAAGCAATGGGGACTCTTGTTGACTCCTGGTGGGACTGCAAAATGGTACAACCACTTTGGAAAACAGTTTGGTGGTTTCTTATAAAACTAAACATACTCTTACCAAATGACCTAGAAATTGTGTTACTTGGTATTTGTTCCAATGTATTCAAAACCTATATCCACACAAAAACTTTCTCAGGAATATTTATGAAAGTTTTATTCATAATTGCTGGAACTTGAAACAAAATCAAGATGTCTTTCAGTTGGTGAATGAATAAGTAAACTGTGGTACATCCTGATAATGCAATTTTTTTCCAGTACTATAATAAAATGAACTATAAAACCATGAAAAGACATGAGGAAACAAATGCAGTACACTAAAGAAATGAAGCCAATCTGAAAGAGGTACATACTATATGATCCTATTCTATGGCATTGTGGAAAAGACAAGACTACAAAAACAGTAAAAAAGATTAGTGGCTGCTAGTGGTTGGGGGAAGGGGTTGATGGACAGAATAAATTGATGGAGCACACAGGATTTTTAGGGCAGTGAAAATACTTTGCTTGATACTATAATTGTTAATATATGTCATTATGTTTTTGTCCCAAACCACAGATTGTATAACACCATGAATAGCCCTTATTGTAGATGATGAACTTTGGGTGATTACTATGTGTCAATGAAGGTTCATAAATTATAGTAGAAGTTCCCCTATGGAGAGATGTTGACAATGGAAGAGGGTATGCAAGTGTGGGGGCAAGGTAGACAGGATATCTTTTTTACCTCCCTCCTTATTTTGCTAAGAACCTAAAACTGCTCTAAAAAATAAATTTTCTTTAAAAAGATAAAAAATACCTTCTTTCATTTATATGAAGTTATCTAAATGGTCATGTTAACTTATATTATATGAGGATATATACAAGTATTTAAAACTCTCCAAAAAGGTCAGTGAATGGGTCACGGAAATCAATATAGTGTTTATCTATGGTAGAGAAACAAGAAATGTAAAAGAAAAAGCTCACAGGAGAAGCTGTTGGGTGTTTGTAGTGTTTATTTTTTTCTTGCTCTGACTGTTGGTTACATGGCTGTTTGCTTTAAGAATCTTATTCAAACTGTGCATATTTGTCTGCATATATGATATACATTACAATAAAAAAGAAAACCTCTGCACAAGGTAGCTGGTAGCATACTGATACACCATTATATTTTGTAACTGAGGAGCCATTATATTATGCTTTACAAAGTGCCATTCTGAAAGCATACTATCAAATTTAAATGCAGAAGCGATAATGATAAAATTGAGCAATAGCTGACCTAGCTCTCGTTTTGTCACTTTTTCCATAGCTTAGATATGAAGCCTGTGATGAAATAAAACCATAAAATGGGATATGTGGCACTTAAAAGGAAGAAGCATCTCTATGGGCTCTATTTCCTCTCCTCTTTTTAGCAAAATCCTTATTTCTTATGAGTAAACAAACACCACTGTGTGATAATACACGAAGTTCTGGCATAACAAACTCCATGTGCTCATTCTCAGATTGCTTTATCAGATAAGTGTTTAATTTTCCTACCTGAAAAATATGACTTGCAGGAATACTGTGTTATAGCCACAGAATCCCATTAGCATTGTGAAGAGATAGTGGACCCACTAGTAAGATGGACGACAGTTAGCTATAACTCAAATTATCACAATACTTCTCACATAAATCCTTAAGGTTTCATATTCTACTCTTCTGAGCACTCATAATTTAGGGATGCTATTCTTAATTGACTAAAGATATACCTCTTATTTTATATATCATTTCCAATTTTATCCCTAGTCCCTGAATTTGCTGATGAGTTTATCTATATGCTTTCCATTTATACCTTTAATTGCTAGGACCGACAATATCTGTGCATTATATTTTATAATTATGACTTCTGTTCTTCTGATAGTGGTATATTTTATGCATTATGTATTTCATATTTATGCATAGTGTAATGCATACTATGCATAAATAGTATAGTACATACCCACCTATTATGCAAACAATCAATGGTTTAGATACTGAGGATCCACAATCCACAGGATATATAAGTCTTTGTCTTTCCACAGATGAGACAAAAAATAAACAGTAAAATTAAAAGATTATAATAGATAATAATAATTCAATCAAGAATATAAGTATAAAATATAGTGCTGAGGTCTGCAGAGTTACCTTGGTTTTGAGGGTTTAATATTTAAACTAATGCCTGAAGTTAATATTTAAAGATGCAAGTCATATACTAAGAGGACAGGTAGTGCTAAAGCTCTAGGGGTATAAGTGATTTGGGCATATTAAGGCACCAGGAGACCAGGGTTTCTGGAGTAAGTTAGTAAGGAAGAGAACAATAAGAAATGAGAACATGGGAATAGGCAAGATGTGAAATTGGCACCACCCTGGGGAGTCCTTAAGCTTGGAAATGATTGGTCTTTGACTTAAATAAAAACTTAGAGAAACAACAAATGGTATGGTTTACTCCTGACGATTTCTTTTTGTCCCTAGTCTGTGAGGTTGATCTGTGCTATATCCTTTTTCTGGGCTCAGATAACCTGGCCTACTTTAGTTTATTTACAATAGAATGGCATGTTACTTATACTAGGTTTACCAGCAAATTAGACTCATATAAAGTAACAATTACCTTTGAAAATCTCTTAAATCTTTTATAAAGTATAGTATAGTTGGTTTTCTATTCATAACTTTGTATATTGATCCCCATGTATCCAAAGATTGAAAACCACTCTAAATTCCAATGTAAAGGAAAGACCAATAGAAAGTCTATATGCAGATCCCTGGGCATTCAAACTTTTCAGTCTTTTCTGTACATGCCAGATCCCTGACCTGAAGTGTGTACATTTCTTATCTTGCTGACAGGGTTTATAACATTCAGATCTGTTTGCTCTATGAAGTAAAGAAAAGGGAGGAGCCCCATCTCATGGTAGGTATAGGTTCTATAGTCAGAATGAAGTGCAAATACATAGGTGAGACTATCCTGTTCTTACTCCCAGTTCTATAACTCTCAACCGCAGTGTGGGAAACTGACACCAATACCCAACATTCCTGATAGTTTTCTTTCCAATGCAACATCCATTTTGTTGATTTAACCAGATCTTTTGTTACTTTATCACTGACTTTCTCTCTCACTTGTACCTTTAATCTTTATCTTCTCATCATTATTTCCTTACTTTTCAAGTAACTCATTAGATTCTGTCTCTCAGAAGGTTACTTACTGCAACTTATCTTGCCTTCTCTTTACCTTCAGATTCAGTGGAAGAATGACCTCTGTTCTCGGCTCTCATTTTTTCACCTTTACCTAACACAGACTGACTTTTGTTTGCTACTATGCTGAAACTTGAATTTCAGTCTATGAGTATTTTCCTAAACTTGTATTCTGAAGATCTAGTCTCAGGGACTCTCCTAGATGGCCACTCAGAAAACTTCTGTGCTATTTTCATGTGCTTCCTTCTTAAAAATTTTAGGTTTCATTTTCAATGTGGTTACTGTCCACACCTCAACATTCAGCTCACTCATTCATAACTGTCCATCCTCTTACTTTATGTTCTCATCCACTGATATCTCCAACAAAATCTCTATTCAAATGGCGCCCAAATCTGTACCTTCAAACCACAGAACTTCTGGAACCAAATGAAATACACATTGATTAGCTCTTTCTAAATATTACATATTACATAATGCTGTAAATGACTTCAAGGAACAAGTCTAAAGTTAAATTTGCTATCTTTCTCTTCTGTAGTTTCTGCATAGTGCCAGGCCACCATCTTCTATACATTCACCCAAGCAAAAATCAGAGGATAAATTTCTACGGTTCCATCTCTTTCATCACTCCATTCAACAGAATAGCAATCTAATGTGTTTGTCTCCATATGGCTTTCAATTCAAACAGTCTATTTCTTTTTCCTACAGCTACTTATGATGATTTATATTTAGTCCTGGAAAAAGGCTAACCATTGTTAATATAATGAGAGTGATTCGCACAACATTGATGTAACCTGGCAGCCAAGGAAAGTGGACAGGAATGTGCATGTGCCAACAATGACAACCTCGCTTGTGCTAGTTGGTGGGGGCAGTAGACACCATTGAGTGAGCATGTGCACTGTGTGACCATCCCATTCAAAATGACTGAGTGAGTAGAGCAATGGATCTGCATCAAATTTTTTTGTTTTATTTTATTTAACTTAATTGTTGTTTATTTTATGTTTAAATTATTTTTATTGTCATTGTGTTGGAGTTGTCTCAACTTTTTCCCCCTGTGCTCTCCTACATCCATCCACACCCCACCAATGCCACAGTCAATTCCCAGACTGTTGTCCATGTCTGTGGGTAATTCATACATGTTCTTTGAAGTTCAACATTCCTACACAGAAATTATTTGGATGATTCAGAAGGCTTTCAGGGACAGTGCAATGAGTGCAGCACAAATAAAAGTGGGCACAAACACTTCAAAGATGGTTGGGAATCTGTTGAAAATGATCTACATTCTAGAAGACCTGAAACAAGCAGAACACCTGAGAATGTTGAGCATATATGGGCTGCAATCAATGATCAGCCCACTTTGAAGGGGAATGAGCTATCATTGTCCTATGTATACTGTTTCTTGTATCTTCAACAAGAATTTCTGTTCAAAATTGTCTTTCTGAAAATAAATACTTTTGGAAATTCTACTACCTGCTTAAAAATAATGACTTCACTATTTGTAGAATAATGTGTTATATTTCAGGCACTTTTACAGTTAGAGCCCAGATTTCAGTCCAATCTCTTTTCCTAAATCTCTAATTCCTATGTCAAATTATTGCTTCCAGCCACATAGGCTTGTATGCAATTCCCCCAGTATGCCAAAAAAGATTTAAGTATGAAATAGGGAAAGATCATCTCTTTATGTTGAAATTCTCATAGTTCATGTGTTGGAATATACTCTTCAGTCATTTTGAGACTTTATTCTCTTGGGTTGCAGACTGTATTTCATGAATTGCACTTAGATGTTGTTCCAATAGTTGTTCTTGAATGTAATGAAAGGATTATAAAAACTTTACCTTGTATTTTATAATAGAAAGAAAAGAGGATGGGAGATGATAACATACCTGGAAGAATAAGTAGAGCAATTGTTATGAGGCCCACCTATTTAAAAATATTTTCTAATCAAATATGAAGTCTCTTAATGAAAAACATTATTACATTTATTTCTAACACTCTGTGATCAACCCATCAGCATTTCTTTAATATTCACATTTTCTCAGACATTGTTGCTGTAAGATCATGTTTTCCAATATTTACTCCTGAAATTTTCAAATATTCTCATGCATGGTTGTAAGGCCTTCCAAAGAAAGTAATATAGTGAGACTGTTGAATTCTCAATTTAATACTCAGTAATGATGATGGCTCTACTTCTATAAAACTCTGAGGTATTGTGCTCTGCTTCTGATATTGCTGCTCTTACATTTTATTGAGCCAGTTACTTCTAGTGTCTAAGGAGAGAGCTAGGAACTTTTAGATGCTGCATTAACAGTATGAGGCTACCTTACTTGATAGCACCATAATGCATTATAAGCATTTATTGAACTTGTAGACTACTTAGCCTATTCCCTCAGTATAGCTGCTTCCTGCAAAAGGCTGCTGCATCTGGTTTTGTAGCCAACAATGCCATCTTACTCATTCCAATTCATATAAGTAAACTGAAAAATAGACTACAACATACATAATGCAGTTCCCTTGTCACCAATAAGCATTTAAAATAAACAACTCACAACTCTTGTTCATTTGAATGCATACTACATACTACTTTATTATATTACAGATCATTTTTATTATTTTCAGAACTTCACTCTTTGAGATAAATTAAAACAGCTCCTGCAACTGTTAGAGGAGGTGAAAAGGTATGAGTGCTGTTATCTTTTACTTCACCACACCTAGGTTACTTCATAATTAAATATAGGTTTATGAATTTGAATAATAGTTTTCTTTAATGTTCAACATTAGAAGTGACCATCTAAACTATGTCTCAGATCAGTCCCACTGTCTTGTTGAATCTATAAAATGTATCCTGTAGCTGTTTAGTTCTTCATTAACCATGACATGAGGCATTCTTCCCCACTTCTCTCCCCCAGCTTTCCTGGTAGTGAACAGCAGACACTGTAATTAGAAATTTCAAGATACAAGTGGGAAATCACTCTTCTTTTTACCTGTGTGCCTAGAGAAAATAAGACCATGTGGAATCTTTTTTTTTTATATTCTAATATATTGATAAATTATTCCCAAAATCACTAGGGTAGCTCTGGATGACTAGTTAACAGTAAAATGGTTTTATAAATTATCTCCTCTGGCCCTGACCAGGTAGCCCAGCTGGTTAGTGTTGTCCCAATACATCAAGATTGCAGGGTTGATCTCCAGTCAGGACACGTACAAGAACCAACCAACGAAAGCATAAATAAATGGAACAAATCAGTCTCTCTCTCTCTCTCTCTCTTTTCCTCTCTCTTTCTCTCTAAAACCAATAAATAAAAAATAAACTATCATCCTCCAGTTTCTTTATTTCATAGTATATTCAACTATCTCACATTTTTGGAACTAGTAATAGCATTATTTGAAGTATTCTCTATGTCTATTCGTGTACCAGAACAATGATTCCTAGTGACGGAATTTTTAGATCCTGTTGTAGGACAGCAAATAGATCATTTGCCATTCTAGATATTTTGTTCAAACATTTTTTATTTGAATTTATTTGGGTGACAGTATTTAATAAATTATATAGGTTTCAGATGTACAATTCTATAATACATGATCTGTCTATTGTATTGTGTGTTCACCACCCCCATTGAAGTCTCCTTCCATCACCATTTTTCCTTCTTCTACCCTCCTCTACCTCCCCTGACCCACTCTCCCTCTAGTTGCCTGTATCTAGGAGGTTTTTTTTTCTGCCAATCCCTTCACCATTTTTACCCAGTTCCCAACCCCCTTCTGACAGCTGTCAGTCTGTTCTCTATATCTAAAAGTATGTTTCTATTTTGTGTGTTAGTTTATTTTGTTCATTAGATTCTACTTATAAGTGAAATTATATGGTACTTGCCTTTCTCTGACTGACTTATTTCACTTAGTGTAATACTCTAAACTTTTAATGAAATAACACAGAAGACCATAAACACATATTTACTCCTTCTTAGTTTTTATCCTATGAGTTCTATGTTTAATTTTATAATGTTAACAACTCACTGTGTTTAGCTTAATCAGATATTTATTATGAGATCACCAACCTTTCAAAATTTCAAAATTAATATTTTATTATATTAAATAATACAAAAATCTCCAAAAAGAAAGAAAAATCACAACCTAGCAATGACAATGTTATATCATCATCTGTCTAGATGTAACTTGAACAGCATATATATGCCTTTCTCATTTAATAATGTATTACAAAATACACGCCATTAAAGTATATTTATACAACACTACTGCTTTAATTTGAGATTAACTTAACAATGTGAGAAAATAAATATATATAAAGTGTGATGAGTTGTGATTTTAATATTGATCCCAGAACTCCAGAATAAGTAAGTCTAACAGAGTTAGTGTTATCCATTTTCCTCCTCCTTTTTTTCTGTTACTAGACATACAGTTCAGTAAGCTTTTGTATATTTTTAATTTTATTTTTTTGTTGACACTATTACAGATGTCCCTGCTTTTTTGCTCACTCTTCTCATCCCCTGTTCCCCTTTCTTCTGGTCATCACCATATAGTTGTCTGTGTCTGTGAGTTATTCATACATGTTTTTGGCTAATTCCTTCACCTTCTTTCACCAGTGTATACACCTGTGTAACCACAGCCCTATTTAAGATGTAGAAATTATCCATCAACACAAAAAAATTCTTCATGGCTCTCTGTATTTAACCCCTTTCATCCAAGGCAACCACTGATCTGATATCTAGCATGTAGCTTAGATTTGCCCATTTTTAGAATACCATATAAATTAAACCATACAGTAAATACTCTTCTGTGTCTGGCTTCTTTTGCTCAACATAATGTTTTAGAAATTTATCCATGCAGCTATTCATTTTTTTCCTTTGCTAAATGATATTTTATTATATGAAAATACCCCAATTTGAATATTCATTTTCACATGGAAGGTCCATTGTTTAGCAGTATTTATTTATTCGTTTTTATTTTTATTCAATTTACTTAATTTATTGTTGTTCAGTTACAGTTGTCCCACATTTTTCCCCATTGCTCACCCCTATCCTGTTCCCCCTTAATCCTGCAGTCAATCCCTCCCCCATTGTCCATGCCCATGAGTCCTCTATTCATGTTCCTCTGCTTGCCCCTTTCCCTTCTTTCTCCTGTTATTCTCTTCCCCCTACCCTCTGGTCACTGTCAATTTGTTCTTTATTTCCCAGACTCTGTTTCTATTTTGCTCATTTGTTTTGTTGATTATGTTGATTAGGTGAGATCATATGGTATTTGTCTTTTACCACGTGGCTTATTTCACTTAGCGTAATGCTCTCCAGTTCCATCCTTGCTGTTGAGAAAAGTGGGAGATCCTTCTATCTTTCTGCTGTGTAGTATTCCACTGTGTAAACATACCACTATTTTTTGATCCACTCATTTACTGGTGGACACTTAGACTGTTTCCAGCACTTGGTTACTGTATATAACACAGCTATGAACATTGGGGGGTGTATAGGTTCTTATGAAATGGTGATTCAGGATTCTTATATTTTATTTATTTTTTTAATTTTTGCTTTTTAAAGAATTTCTTTCTTTCTTCTTTTTTTTAATCCTCATGAGAGGATATGTTCATTGATTTTAGAGAGAGAGGAAGGGAGAGAGAGAGAGAAAAAAAGAGAAAAGAGAGAAAGAGAAAAACATTGATGTGAAAAGGAAACTTGATCAGTTGCCTACCATACATGCCCAGAACTGGGATTGAACCCAAAACCTAAGTATGTGCTATGACCAGGAATTGAATCCACTACCATTGGGTGTATGGAATGATGCTCTAACCAACTGAGCCATGTGGCCAGGCCCACATAGCAATTTTTAATAAAGTTAAATATATGTGTACAAAAGAAGGGTCATCAGGGATCATGTATAAAGGACCCATGGAAAAAGCCAAAGTAGGGTAGTATTGAGGGTGGAAGGTGGGGATGGGTGGGGTGGGGGAGAGTGATGGCAGGCAAATGGAGACAACTGTACTAGAACAACAATAAAAAAATTAAAAAGTGACTTGGAAGAAAAAATACAGTTAAATATGTGTGTGCCCAATGATCATGAGGTTATCCTTATATATACTTACTCAAGAAGAATTAAAGCATATGTTCATAAACTGATTACACAGGAATATTATAGCAACTTTATTCATAATTATATAATCATAAATAACTAATTCTTGAGTGAGATCAGCTCTTTAGGAAATGAAATGAAAGCTTCAATAAATGGTGTAGGGAAAATTGGACAGATATGTGCAGAAAAATGAAACTAAACCACCTTCTTACACCACACACAAGAATAAATTCAAAATTGATCAAACACTTAACTGTTAGACCTGAAATCATAAAATTCCTAGAGGAAAATATAGGCAGGAAAGTTTTGGACATTGATTGTAGCAATTTTTATTGGATGTATCTCCATAAGTAAGGGAAACAAAAGAAAAAATAAACAAATGGGACTACATCAAAGTTTTTTCACAGCAAAGGAAATCATCATCAAAATAAAAAGACAACGCACTGAATGGGAGAACATATTTGCTGATGCATCTGATAAGGGGTTAATATCCAAAATTTATAAAGAACTTATGAAACTCTACACTAAAAAAACAAACAATCCAATTTAAAAAATGGACAAAGGACCTGAATAGACACTTCTCCACAGATGATGTACGATGGCCCATAGACATATGAAAAGATGCTCAATGTCACTAATCATCAGAGAGTTAAAAATTAAAACCACAATAGTTACCATCTGACACCTGTCAGAATGGCTATCATCAATAAATTAACAAACAGCAAGTGCAGGTGAGGATGTGGAGAAAGGGGAACCACTTCTGCACTGTTGGTGGGAATGCAGACTGGTGCAGCCACTGTGGAAAGCAGTATGGAGATACCTCAAAAAAATTAAAAATGGATCTGCCTTTCGACCCAGTAATCCCACTTCTGGGAACATATCCAAAAATACCCAAAACACTAATTCGAAAGAACACAAGCACCCCTATGATCATTGCAGCATTATTTACAACTGCCAAGTTATGGAAGCAGCCCAAGTGTCCATCAGTAGATGAGTAGATAAAACAACTATGGGACATTTACACAATGGAATTCTACTCAGCCATAAAAAAGAAGAAAATTTTGCCCTTTGCAACAATATGATTGTAAGAATGGACCTGAATATCATCATGCTAAGTGAAATAAGCCAGTCAGAGAAAGACAAATACCATGAAATTTCACTCATATGTTGAACCTAATGAACAAACTGAACTAGCAATCAAAACAGAGACAGATCATAGATGGAGAGCAGACAGCCATTGTGGGGGGCTAAGGGGGTAGGGGATTAAGGGAGTGGAGGGATTGAACAAAAAAAACCTGACTTATTGACATGGACAACAGTACAGTGATTGATGGGAGGAGTGGAGTATAAGGGGACTAAATGATAATGGAAAAAATACAATAAAGATTAAATTTAAAAAGAAAATGAAAGCAATGTACTATAAAATATAGGTTTGTAAGAATTTTAAATCTCCTGAATTTTAAGATTCTCTGAAATAGTATCAACCAACATTTTCTATTACAGTGTATTACATTCACATTGTTTTAACACTGTCACATTCTATCATATAATTATCTTCTGTTCACCAAACAAAATGATGAACATATATGTTTTGTTATTGGCATTTTAAATAAAAGTACAGTGTAGTTTCTTATTCATAAACACATTTTTATATCTCTGAATTATTTTTAAGGCAAAAACTTAGGAGCAAAATTTGTAGGAGAAGGTAAAATGAAAATGAGTTGATAATGATCGTTAACTTATTCTTGGAAAGCCTTCACTAAATTGTCTCGCTACCAATACACTATGGGAATTCGCTCCCTTTCACCTTAATGATAGACTCATTAAGTATTGTACTTCCTATTTTCATCAATAAAAATATGTGGTTGAAATTTAATGGTATTTTTATTAATAATGTTATTATATAACATTATGTAATAATGTAATATATTATATATTATATACTATAATATTAGTGTAGTATATTAAATGTTATCCATGCCTTGTTCTTGTTCTTTGCACATTTTATTTGATATTTAATGTTTATGTAAACATTAAATATCTGCTTATGCATGCTCTATGCATGCCTTTAGTTTAGCTTTGAGTCGTTTTAACGTTTTCAAATGAAATAACAATGATATAAGATATAGTATTCTGTGAATTCCTAGTTCTTTATAGCATCATATTTTAAGATTTACCCATGTTGATTCAGTTGGTTATGGTTCATTTTTTGCTAAATTTTATCCCATTGTATGAATATGTCAACATTGATTTTTTTATTCCATTAGCAATGGTGTCTGGATGGATTCCAAACTGTTTGTTTTTACTGTAAATAATTTTTTATTTTTCAATAGTAGTTGACATACATTATTATATTAATTTTAGCTATACAACTCAGTGGTTAGACCAAAAGACACACACAAACAATAAAGGGATGCAAATTCTATGTTTTAAAATATACTGCTACAAACTGTACATTCCGTATCTTCTAGTGTTCATGTGCATGATCCTCATTAGATGAGTTTATTTTATTGCTCTCCTTACCGCACCTTTCAATAGAATAAGTTCCACTTCAATGTAGTTGAATTTTTACCAGACTTTTATTTGTAGTTTGCATTTCTGTGCTTTCTTCAAGAAATCCTTGTCTGAAATTCCATTTTTGTTTAAGGTCATGGGTCATAACAATACAGATCAACTAAAAATCATGTTTGTAAGGATGTGGGAGAGTTGTGGATCTGAAAAAATGTAAAGAAGCTAACTTTAAAAGGGATAAGAATTTTCAAAGTGAGTCTTATTTAATTTGAGATTTACTGTAAGACTTCAGTAAACAATATAGTGATATTGTTATGATAGATGTATAGGCTCATAGCATAGAACTAGATAGCTCATAAATAGAATTACAGTTATAAAGTAACTTAAGTGTTTGTCAAAAGTACCCATAAAATTTAATAAGTTCTAATGGGAAGGAGGTGGGAAGGCCTGGGGTGGTGGTCCGGAATGGGAGCAAAAGACAGAAAACTGTACAAGAACAACAATTAAAATAAAAAAAATTAAAATAAAAAATTAATAAGTTCTTTCCATGAACAATGTTTAAAAAATGGATATCTGTATGAAAAAATGTATATTTTACTACCAAAAACTTACTATTACTTACTTTTTTACTAAAAAGTTGAGATAAATTATAGATATAAATGTGAAAGCTAAAATTACAGAGTTTCATGAGGAAAACATACAATATTTACTTCACAAACTAGAGAACAAAGATTCAGAAAAAAAGCACAAGAAATTAAAATATATTTCATCATAAATATAAATTTCTGCTTATATATAACTAATATGAAAAATGAAAAAGCAAATAATAGGATATGGGGTATAATATTATATATATGTGAATGTATGTGTATACATTTGTATATCTATCTCAAATGATTTCTGTCTAATCTACTTAAAACACTTGGATATATAAATAAGAAAAATACAAACAAATTTAAAATATTGGACAGAAGACTTAAGCGTTTCACAATATTAGATATTCAAATGACCAATAAGCATATGAGAATAGTCTTTCTGTCATTAAAACCAAAATAAAATATGGCTGAACACTCATAAGCACTTAAAAAGAAAGAAAATGACACATTTTGGCAATGATGAGATGCAATGGAATTTTCACACAAGGCTGGAAGATAGGTAAATGGGAGTAGTGGTGCTGATAACGCTTTAGTATAATTTCCAATAAAGGCAACTGTACCTGGCCTATTAACCATCCATTTGAATCTTGGGCATATATCTAAGGGAAATGAGTGCATATATCTACAAAAAGGAATGTACAATATATTCACAGCAAACTTTATTTAAAATGGCCATAAAATATGATTTACTTCAAAACAATAGAAATATGGGTTACCAATTCAAGAGATACTAAAAGGATAATAAAGTAACATTATTAAGTTATGTAAGCACATTAGAAAACTTAAAAAAATTATGAATTCCTTGAAAATGTAAATTACCAAACTTCCTTAAAAAACAGATAACTTGAATTACAGGCCTAGAGGACTCACTGGAGAAATCTGCCAATCATTAAAAAAAAAAATACTACAAATTTTCACACCTTCTTCCAGATAATTGAAGAGAAGCAAATACTTCCTAAGTCATTCTATGCAGCCAGCATAACACTGACATATAGACCAGACAAAGACATTTCAAAAAAGAAACTCCTAGATAATTTTCACCATGAAAGTACATGCAATGATTCTAACCTTAAGCTGAGCAACTCTAATATAAAATATTTTAAAAGGAGAATGTATACTGACCAAGTTTGACTATTTCCTTCAAAATGCAGGGTTGATTTAATATTTGAAAATCCAAATCAGACAATGTATTTACAATATCAACAATGTAAAAGACAAAAAGATCATCTGGAAAAAAGTGTTTGAAAATTCCCATACCCATCTGTGATTTAGTTAGCAAGGTTTTCTCCACCTCTGTGGGATCAAGAACATCATCTGTGTTTAATTCCAGAGCTTCCATAGTTTCACTTTCTATATTTTAGCTCATTAAACTCATTGATCCATTTGGAGTTTCTATTAGATATAAAAAGAAATAGAATTCTAATTTCATCTTCATTCAAATACTTATAATACATAATAATTTATTAAATAGTTCATCTGTTTTCTATTAATTTCTCATGCCTCCATTATTATATAATGCATTTTCATAAGCACTTGGGCTTATTACTGAAATTTTTGCTGTGGTGTATTGGACTACCTAGCTATGAATCAGCACCACACTGTTTTAATTGTGTGTTTACAACATACATTTAAAAGTGGTGATGTCATGTACATATTACTCTTATTTTTCAGAATTTTTATCAGTATTCTTGATTTTTATTATCTATGTGAACTTTAAGTTGGTATTTTAAAAAATATTTTCATTTTAGTAAAAATTTGGTGATGAGCACTTCTTTCCATTTGTCTGTGTGTTCATGTTCATTGAACTTATCATTCTCTTCTTAGTTAAAAGACCTTAGAAATATTATGTTATTTTAGAAATATGCATCAAAAATGAAAGAAAATTTTTCATATCATTTATGAAATTATCACTATACATGTAGGTCTGTTTGAATCAAGCTGCTTAACAACAATTTCTTGTCTTTGAAATTTGTGAACAGACTCTGTTACATTTATATGGTTTATCTGTCTTCAATAATTCAAATCATTTTGCCATTGAAATGAACCAGTGTTTAACGAAATAATTGAGTCTACAGAGTTGTGTAAATTCTGGTTAACAATTCTCTATATTCATATTTTGTGTAATGTTTATCCACACATTATTCCTTCATGAGCTATATCTGAGATATTTCTGGTTTGGGATTATTTCACAGGAAATCCATGAATCAGCTTTTATTTTCACTGTTTCATTTCAACCCCGCATTATTCTGGAGAATATCAAATGATTCTTTTATTCACTGATAAAGTGTCTTGATTGGAAAGGTGTTCTGGGTCATTAACCTGTGATAAGTTTATGACATCTAAGTAAGTATTCTCTCTGTGAGTGGAATTTCTGCCTCCACCTTTCACATCATGAGAACAAATTACTTTGTTCTAAGTTATTACATCTTTAACTTTAATTGATAATTTTAGAATACTAAACATGCAGAATTATGCTGTCCTCTTTTATTCTATGTCTCAAACATAATAATAGGTATTATCAAAGCTTAGACAATTTCAGGGTTTTTATTTTTCTAATTGATAATGACAGTGTTAAAGCAACTACTCTGTACAATGACCAGATTTTAATAGTAATTGCCTGTTAAGGCTTCCCACCCATTTTTTCAAATATAGACAAAAATTTTCCATAATGATAAGCACCGATATTTTAAAAAATGCAATAGAAACTTAAATCAAATTCTGTCACAGTAAATTTATATTAATTACATCCTGTCACTACAGCATTTAATAATTCCCTATCGCTGAAGACTTTAAAGGAGGGATGCTTGTGGTGCTATTTTATTAAATTAGTAAAATTTAATATTTAGAGCAGTTTTGCACTCACAGCAAAATTTAGCAGACAACATGGAGACTCCCATAGGTCTCCTGTCCCCACACATGCACAGCCTCCCCCATTTTCAACAGCACCCACCAGAATGGTACATTTGTTACAATCAGTGAACCTAATGATATATCATTATCATCTAAAGCTCATAGTTTACATCAGGGTTCACTCTTGGTGTTATACATTCTATGAGTTTGAACAAATGTGTGACAGCATGTATCCACCATTGCAGTAACATACTGAGTGGTTTCATCCCCTCCCAAATCCTCTATGCTCCACTGTTTCATTGCTCCCTTCATCTTCCACTCACCGGCAATCACTGATTTCACTGTTTCACAGTTTGATCTTCTCCAGAATGTCGTATAGCTGGAATCTTAAATATGTAGCTTTTTTTCTGATTGGTATCTTTCCCTTAGTAATAGGTATGTGAGTTTCTCCCATGCCTTTCTATGGCTTGAGAACTCTTCTTTTTAGCACTGGATGAGATTGCATAGTCTAGATGGACCACAGGTTATTTATTCATTCATCTGCTGAAGGACACCTTGGCAGCTTCCAAGTTTTAGTAATTATAAATAAAGCATCTATAGACATTCACAAGCAGGTTTTGTGTGGATGTAACTTTTCAGCTCTTTGGGGTAAATACCAAAAAGCATAATCACTGGAGTGTATAGTAAGAGTATATATAGTTTTGTAAAAAACTGTCAAACTGTTTTCTAAAATATACCATTTTGCATTCCCACCACCAACAAATGAGAGTTCTATTGTTTAACATCCCAGGCACATTTGTTGTTAGTATGTTGGATTTGGCCATTCTAATTGGTATGTAATAGTATTTCACTGTAACTTTACTCTCATTTCTATGATGACCAATGATGTAGATCATCTTTTCATATGCTTATTTGCCATGCCCTGGCTAGGTGTCTGTTCAGATCTTTCGCCCATTTTTAACAGTTTAATCTTTATTGGATGTTTTTCCGTTACCATTTAGTCTCCTTATACTCCCCCCACCAGCAATCACAACATTGTTGTCCATGTCCATGAGTCCTTATTCCTTTTTTGCTCAATCCCTCCACCTCCCATCCTCCCCTGCCCCAATTAGCTGTTATCTGCTCTCCATCTATGAGCCTCTCTCTGTTTTGATTGTTAGTTCCATTTGTTCATTAGATTCCACATATGAGAGGAATCATATGATATTTGTCTTTCTCTGACTGGCTTACTTCACTTAGCATAATGAACTCCAGGTCCATCCATATTGTCATACTGTTGCAAAGGGTAAAATTTTCTTCTTTTTTATGGCTGAGTATAATTCTATCATGTAAATGTCTCATAGTTGTTTTAGCCACTTGGGCTACTTCCATATCTTGGCAATTGTAAATAATGCTGCAAGGGAGATAGGGGTGCTTATGCTCTTTCCAATAAGTGTTTTGGGTTTTTTTTTCAGATGTGTTCCCAGAAGTGGGATTGCTGGGTTAAAAGTCAGATCCATCTTCAATTTTTGAGGTATCTCCACATTGCTTTCCACAGTGGCTGCACCCGTCTGCATTTCCACCAACAGTGCAAAAGGGTTCCCCTTTTTCCAAATGCTCACCAGCACTTGTTCGTTGATTTATTATGATAGCCATTCTGATATGTGTGAGACTTAATTGTGATGCTTGTTTTCTTACTGTTTATTTTACCGGTTCTTTGCATATTTTGGTTAATAACTTTTTATTTGATGACTCTTTTGTAAACATCTCTCCTAGTCAGTAGCTTATCTTCTCATTCTACGGACATTTTCCTTTGCAGAGAGGAAGTTTCTAATTTTAATGAAGTTTAGCTTATCAGTGAATTATTTCAAAACTTGTGCCTTATCATTGTAGCTAAAAGTCATCATCATACTTAAGGTTATTTAGTTTTTTCCTATGTTACATTTTAAGAAGTTTATAGTTTTATATTTTACATTTACTTCTGTGATCCATCTTGAGTTAGTTTTTGTGAAGAATGTAAGATTTTTCTTTTGGAGATGCATGTCAAGTTTTTGACTCTATTTAGGGCAAATTCTAAGATGTGACAAATTTTAATCCAAAGTTATGAAAATTATTAAGCCCTTCAGACATATTATTAAACTTTTTTCCAAAACATTTGAATCAATTTATACATTCACTGGTATATTTGTGAGCTACCATTTCTCATACCACCTCCAATGCACCAGAAGAGTAAAACAGTATCCTGCTGTTTAATTTTCTTTTATTTTATTAATAGTAAGATATGATTAGGACTATTTCTTTAATGTTGGTTTGCCACTGACAACATTACTTTGAATGTCTAGAATTCTTTCTGCATAGTTCTGGTGTAATAGAAAGTAAGTGTGATAGTTAATGTGCTTTGTTCTGATAAAACGAGAGAAGGTCCAGGACTGCCAAAATATCTAGAATTTTATACTCTCTGCTGATTGTTATAGTCTTCATAAATCAAAAACATATAATTTTCTCATGTATTATAAGGTAAGCCAATTAAACATGTGTTTTAAAAGGGAATAGATATGTGTTCTCAGAATTTTTATTGAATGCTAGATTGCTAACTTTACAGTAATTAACTTACTAATATTTAAGTAACATGCATTGACTAGTGTGTGTCATAAGCTGAGCTAATTGCTTTATGCACATCATTGCACTTAATCCTACAAGAGCACTCTGACGTATACATTATTGTTATAATCGTTTACTAATGAGGAAGCTGACGTTAGAATAGGTATGTACCTGCTAATGTCACATAGCTGGATTTCAAAACAAGTCTTTCTGACCCCATGACGTAATGCTTCAAAAGCAAAAATTGTCATGGACATTCATAACTATAATAAACATCTTGTCCCATTTCCTGCTGATGTGCTTGCCCTCCCACACTCTAGTTATTATTACAATCTTACAATGGCCTTGCTATAAGAAGTTGCCTTTAGGTTTAAAGAGAGTTTGGCTTAAAAAGAGGCAGATGGTTACTCTGCCACTGTTCTCATGTAAGGAGGAAGTGGATCATAAACTATGGAAATATCCCTCATCATTTGTATTCAATATCCTCCCTCCCCTCCTCCTCATATGTATGCTGGTTCTCTGACTATTCAGTTGGCATCAGGTAACAAATTGTTACATTCTAGAGGAGTTACAGAATTGCAAGTAATTTAGCAGCTCTTAACCTTTCCTGACTCATCACATAATTCTCTTTAATGACTCACTTTTTTTAACTTTTTTTTGTATTTTATTTTAAATATTGTGCAAGTACAGTTTTCTGCCTTTTACTCCCATCCCAGCCCACCGACCTCCCTCCCCACCTCCCTCCTGTTTCCACTCCCCCCTTGTTTTTGTCCATGTGTCCTTTATACTTGTTCCTGCAAACCCTTCCCCTTTCTCACTCTTTTTAATGACAAAAAAAAAAATGGGATTTCAGGGAGCAGTCAGTGATACTTTGTACTACACATACTCCGTTCTGTGTAACTATTGGTCCATTTTCTATTGGCAAAAAAAAGAAAAGGCAGGCAGTACAATAGTTCAGGTCGTCATGTTAGTCTTGTCCAGTCACTGTATAGTCTGATGGTAATTTTTGAAACTAGGAAAGTTACTTTGCCACTGCTATTCTTGCAGATTTTCTCAGCTCATCTTTTATCAGAGGAAGATTGTCAAGGGAGGCACTTTGTGCCTGCTTCTTCCTAAGTCCTGTTTGCTCCACATCAAAACTTCTCAAATCGAGAATGCTGCACAGTGTAGTTGACCCAGCTTGCTATTCACTGGCCCATGGCTAGAGAAGCTAGCTTCCTAGAGAAGCGAGGAACTGTGCTCTATAAAGAAAGGTACCTTTGTGGTGAAACACAAATAGAGAAAAGGTCAAGGACAGCAGCAATGTCTTCACCTCTGTCCTTTGTGCTCTCTTAGGATCTGGCAGCTGGGTGAGGATGACACACACAGAGAAATAAAATATGGAAGACTTCATTTCCTTTCTTGCCCCTCCATGATGAAAGTTTCTGTTCCTCTCTCTTTCCAAGTGCTAGTGATGATGTGAAATCCTAGTACAGTAACTCAAAACACGCAGCTTGCACACTAAGCTACACAATACTTCAAATAAAAACAGCACTGGGTAGGATACCATTTGGTTGTTTTTATCTTGGTAAGGAAACAACAGTAAATCTTAGCACACTTTCACCCTTGTTAGGATATACCTAGGGCAGGGGTGTCAAATTCATTGTCACCAGAGGCCATATCAGCCTCACAGTTGCCTTCAAAGGGCTGAATGTTAATTTTAGGCCTGGATAAATGTAACTACTCCTCAACAGTTAAGTGAGAGCTTGGTCCTGCCACCAGCTAGAAACAAGGTGCCGGGCCAGATAAAACAAGGCGGAGGGCCGGATTCAGCCCACGGGCCTTGTGTTTGCTACTTGTGACCTAGGGACACAGTTTCTTCCAGGAATTCTGACCTACTTAAGGTCAGTCATTCAGAAGTCATTCACCAAAAAAATAATTAAATGCTCAAGTCATCCATTCATGCTGTGACATCTGTTCCGCATATTTTGCTCTTAGCTTTTGAAGTAGTGCAATTTTATAAATAAGGTTGCCTTATGTTTCTTTCTCTCAATTCAGTTTAATATTCCTTCCCATTTCTTGTCCTTATTGTGTTCTAGGCTGGGGCACATGCTAACATTCTCATTCTATAAGAGGAAACAAGAAAAATAAAATGAGTGAGATTTGAAAAAATAACTAATGAAGGAAGTGAAGACAAAATTGAGATTTCTTGATGTTCACCAAGACTGCAAATAATGTATTTTTTCAGTCTTGAAAAATATAATATGAATGCCTCAGGTCTAATAATACCTGATGTCCTCATATACATCAAAAATAAGGTATGTAGTTGGGCAATAAGGTTTATAAGAAGGTACTAGCATTTAACTAGGCAAAAATAAGAAAGTATTCCCTATGTAATTGCTTTTTCACAATTTTAAATAACTCCTTACTCTTCTTACTAACCATAAGCTACCATCACACAAGGTGTTCCACTGCCCCATGTTGGGAGTGCTGTAGGTTAATTTTTTTTTAAAGGTGTTAGTAACCTCAGCATAATCCCTTCTGTTGACTCAGAGAAGCTGGTGATTTTCATTAGCAAGAGTCTGGCTTAAAAAAAGAAAATGAGAGTCTTCATTAACATTGACTGAAAACATATCTAGTTATCACAGAATTTGTTTTGTGTCAAGTGAATCATTTTGATTTGTATTTTCTTGTTTCTCCCCACCCGCTGTACTTCTCTTAAATGTGATTAATTCCCATAAAAGGCCATATTTGATCTTTGTGAGAAAAAATATGGAGAGCTTCACAAATCCCAAATTCATGCAAACTTCCCTAGGTTATATTTTATTGTAAACAACCCAACAAGGTATTTTTTAAGCAACACATCATATTCATTGATGAACGAACAAATAGCTAAGCAATCTGAAATGTCAATGTAGAATAATTTAACCCTAAGTAACTTGCTCCTCAACTCAGTAGAGTACTTTGTTCACATTGTGTTTCCTCCAAATTATTAATTATTATATTATGGACATGGATCACTGATTAATATTTAAAACCTATAATTTAAATTTATTAACTCAAAGGCCTTCTGTGTAATAACTGTGGGCACCATGGATAACCACTTCCTAAGAGAAACTTATTTAATATTGCAATAAAAATGTAGTTCTAGTAGTAACAAGATATTTACCAGAAAGAATATTACATTAAATTCATTTGTTTTAATGTCCTATGTTGTTAAATAATAAAGCAACTAGCATATTATGATTATTTGTTAGTTTGAGATCACATAGTTTGTTTTTCTTTTTTCTTTTTTTAATTGTTGTTCAAGTACAGTCTCTATTCCCCCCCACCACCACCACTCACCCCTGCCCCACCTGTTTTTCTAATAGTAATTTATCATGGCTAGAAATAATAGCTCCATTAGAGAAAACCCATATGTTCTCCTGTTATATATAACAAAATGTAGTATTTGGGTTTCTTTAAACAATTTGGTAGTTTCTTTTTATTAATTGATTTTTAGAGACAGGAAGGAAGGGGGGCAGGAGGAGGGAGGGGGAGAGAGAGAGAGAGAGAGAGAGAGCAACATCAATTTTGGTTGATTCTTGTATGTGTCCTGACCAGGCATTGAACCTGCAGTGTAAGGTGAGTGTACCTGACCTTAGTGTATTATGCTGATGCTTCAACCAACTGAGCCATCCAGCCAGGACCAACATATAGTTTTTTGTTTTTCTTTTTTTTTTTTTCTGTTTTTGTTTTTAGAGAAAGGGGAAGGGAGGGAGAAAGAGAGGGAGAGAAATATCAGTGTGTGGTTGCCTCTCACATGGCCCCCATTAGGGACCTGGCTTGCAACGCAGGCATGTGCCCTGACTGGGAATTGAATCAGCGATCTTTTGGTTCACAGTCCATGCTCAGTCCACTGAGCTACACCATCCAGGGCAGTTATTTTTTGTTTTTCTTTAATCAAGAATTTAATTTGCTTTCTGATTATGCACCAAACTTAGTAATTAGTGCCAATTTGTGAATCAAGGTGCAGTCCCTGCTTTTAAGCAGCTTACAGTTTTAAATACTGGTCTCATTTAAAACTATTTTTTCTATTGATCAGCATGGAAAATAAACATTCTAATTTATTGTAATTTATTTTTAAATATTTTTAAAAATTCAACTACAGTTGACATACAATATTATATTAGTTTCATATGTACAGCCCAGTGATTACATATTTATATTAGTTACAAAGTGATCACCCCAGTAAATCTAATACTCATTTGGCACCATACATAGTTATTACAATATTATCAACTATATTGCCTCTGCTGTACTTTACATCCTCATGACTATTGAGTAACTACCAATGTGTGCTTCTTAATCCCTTCACCTTTTTCACTCAGCCCCTCAAACCCCTCCCTTTTGACAACAATTATAAGGTTCTCTGTATCTATGAGTCTGTTTTTGTTTATTTATTTTTGTTCTTTATATTCAAAATATAAGTGAAATCATATCATATTTGTCTTTCTCTGTCTTACTTATTTTATTTAGTGCAATATCATCTAGGTCCATGTATGTTTTCCTAAATGTCAAGATTTCATTCTTTTTTATGGCCAAGTAATATTCCATTGTGTATATGTACCACTCTTTTTTATTAATTTGTCTATTGATGGGACTTAGGTTGCTTCAACATTTTGGATATTGTATACAATGCTGTGATGAACATATAGATGCATATATCTTTCCAAATTAGTGTTTGGGGTATCTTCAGATAAGTACCCAGAAGTGGAATTGCTGGGTCCTTCTTTATATCTTGCTATAGTCTTTGTTTTAAAGCCTATATGTCTGGCATAAGTGTTGCTATCTCAACATTTTTGTTGTCATGTTCTCATTTTTATGAAATATTTTTTTATCCTTTTACTTTGAGTCTGCATCTTTCAATCTGCAGTGAGTCACTTGTGGATAGCCTATGTGTGGGTTTTGTCTTCTTATCCATTCAACCACCCTGCATCTTTTAATTGGAGCATTTAATCCATTATCTTTAAAAATAATTGTTGATAGATATACATTTAATGCTATTTTATTATTCAAATTTTTATCTTTTTTTCTTAAAGAAGATCCTTTAACATTTCTTATAATACTGATTTGGTGGTGATGAACTCAATAGCTTTTTCTTGTCTGTGAAGCTCTTTATTTTTCCTTTTGTTCAAATGATAGCTTTTCTGGTATAATAATCTTGGTTGCAGGTCCTTGCTTCTCATCACTTTGAATATTTCTTCCCAATCCCCTCTGGCCTGCAAAGTTTCTATTGAGAAATCAGCTGACAGTTTACAGGAACTCCTGTACAACTAGGGAGTTTCTAGTTGTCAGTAACTAACTACAATTCTCTTGATGTTTTTAAGATTCTCTCTTTGTCTTTAATCATTGGCATTTTAATTATGACATGTCTTGGTGTGAGCCTCCTAGGTTCAGCTTGTTTGGGACCCTGTGCTTCACAGACTCATATGTCTATTTCCTTTGCCAAGTTAAGAAATTTATTCTGGTGTCCCTGTGATGTGAACGTTGGTATGCTTATGTTGTCACACAGGTCCCTTAAACTATCCTCATTTTTCTGGATTATTATTTTCTTTTTATTGTTCTAATTGGGTGTTTTCTACTACTTTATATTCTGCATTGCTGATTCAGTTCTCTGCTTCTGCTAGTCTTCTATTGATTCCCTCTAATGTATTTTTCATTTCAGTTATTATATTTTTAATTGTGACTCTTTTTGTTTTCTATTTTTATTATTACATGTTCTATCTTTTGGCTGAATTTTTCACTGATGTACAAAGATGTACAAAGCACCCCAAGGCCAGAGGCTGCTTGTCTGGGGCTTTTGGGGCTTTTGGACCTTTGAGAGATTTTAGGAAAGCCTATTTCATAAGATAAAACAGGTCTTTTCTATGGAAATGTCACTGAAAGCAGTTTATTTGGGCCCACAAGTTAGATCAAACATGATCTAAGGGAATCACCAGGGCAGGGAAAACGATGTTATCCAAGATAACGGAGACCAAACTATGGGCTTGCCTGTGTCTGGGGGCGGGGGGAGGGCTCAGTGAAGGAACTGTTGTTTCTGCCAGCATTTCTGCCTGGGAGAAAGCTGCTGTACAACTTTCACTCCAAAGCCAGACAGTTTAGTTCCTCTCTGTATAGCCCTGGCCTTTTGAGTTGCTGTCCTAGCACTGGAATTCAGAGTGAGTGAGTCAGAGTAAGTCCATGTGCAAGCCCTTTAAGAGGAATGTCTGTGACTCCAGAAGCTATTTGTCTCATTCAGCCACAATATTCCTGGGTTTTCACAGCCAGAAGTTATAGGACTTCTCTTCCCACCACTGAAACCCTGGGCTGAGGACTCTGGTGTGGATCTGGGACTCCCTGCTTCTCAGGTGGGAACTCTGCCACTGAGCTATCCCTCCCTATTTTTAATGACCTCACGTAGGTGTTAGACTGGCCCATTCCTCATCACTGCCCCCTCCTACCAGTCTCAGTCTTGATGTGGCTTCTTTTGTATATCGTTAGTTATAGTACTTTCATTCAGCTTAACTTCAGAGAGTTTTCATGATGTAGTCTAACAGTAAATTTGATGTGGTCACAGGAGGATGTAAGTACTGCATTTACCTACACTGCCATATTGACCAGAAGCCAAACATACTAAATTTTACCGTCATTTAAAAACAGTTGTTTCTATCTGCTGTGGCTCAGTGGATAGAATGCCAGCCTGTGAACCGAAGGGTCGCAGGTTCCATTCCCAGTCAGGGTACATGCCTGGGTTGTGGGCCAGGTCCCCAGTAGGGGGCACTCAAGAGGCAACCACACATTGATGTTTCTTTCCCTGTCTTTCTCCCTCCCTTCCCCTTTCTCTAAAAATAAATAATAAAAATTTTAAAAAACAAATAGTTATTTCTAAGTGTTTATTTTCCCTAAGATTTAACTATGATATTTGATAGGTTTATGCCTAATAAGTGGTGTTATGTTAAATGATTCTGTAAAATAATATTATAATAACAAAATTAAAACATTAGGGATTATTTAGTCCTTTAGAGTCTTATACTCACAAAAATAATGGCACTATTGTGTTGGGCAACATTGTTAAAAATCTTAGTTGATCTTTCAGAGTTCTTAATACTAGATATTCTTCAATAATATTAATAATTATTACATTGTATACAAAGTGCTTGCTTACTTGTTGTTCTTGTTCTTGCTTAGTCAACTGAGGACAAGAACAAATAATGTAGGTTACTAGAACTTAGATTATAAATTCTAGTTATATCTTGTTCATATCTAGCTTTCAATGTTATATCATCTGAACTCTCTTGAATTTTGACCTTTGACCACTTTTTATTTCTCAAATAAACCTTTTATTCTCTTGGCTTTATAACACTATACTTTCCTCATTTGCTTCCTTCTCAATTTCATTGGTTGGCATTTCTTTCTTACCTAACTTTGGATTATGGTTTTTTAAAATCTTCTGCCTGGGACTTTTTTCTTTTTATTCTATATTTTATCAATGGAAAATCTTATCCATTCTCACAGCTTCAATTTTTCAGTTTTATTTTATGACCCCAAATTCAAAAAACTCTTTATATATGTAAACATTTAAAATTTTTTGAATCTTCACCTGAGGATATATTAGTTGATTTTAGAGAGAAACAGAAAGAGAGAGAGAAAGAGAGAAATACTGATGTGAGAGAGAAACATCGATCATTTGCCTCCATATGCACCCCAAGCAGGGACTGAACCCACAACCTACATTATGTGCCCTGACTGGGACTGAACACACAAGCTTTTGGTGTGTGGGATCAAACCCTAATCAACTGAGCCACCTGGCTGGGGCTATATATATATACCTAAGCATTTTAATAAATGACTTCATTGTATATAATACAAGCACTTAAAAAAATATATACCTCATACACCAAAACAACTATTTTTTTCAGTGTTCCTTAACTTAGTAGCACTAACCAGCTGTTTAAGCCAGAAGCTGATATTATCCTAAAATATGCCTGTATTACCTGTATTTTACATCTGCTTGCTATTTGGTCTGTTATTAGGCTCTACTGATTCTTTTCTGAGTAGTGTCGACATCTCTCCTTTTATACATCTACAACAACACATCCTAACCCAAACTTTATAATCTTCCTTGCACTGCAATTAGCTTTTAATTGACTACTGAAATATCACATTCACCTATGTCAAGAACATGGGTGATATCTGAAATATTTAATAACCTGTGTGGCATAGACATAAACCCATCAGAAATAAAGCACTCTTCCAATTCTACAAGCGTATACCAACATTGACTACAATCATATCATTCAGCTCTATACCTAACCTCCTATTTATGCTTGTAGTTACAAAAATTTTGAGTGAGAGAACTTCTCCAGAATTATTATTTTGGTAGATAAAATGAATGAGAACAGAAAAAGAGGCACAGTTGAAATGTGGCATACTTATTCATGTACTTGTACAGAGTCTGTATCCCCTCACTAAATTTTATTTCCTCTGATGGTACAGACAGTCTTGTTGACCACTCTCATCAAATTTCCTAAAGGAGCACCTGATAGCAAGTCCATAGTAAACACTGAGCTACTAAATCAAAAACTGACTGAATGAATAAATAAATTATATGGAGGAAGGTTAAAGTTTAATATAATTAAAATTAGAAGTAGCAACAAATCTATGACCTGGCTCTTCTTCATCTTTTTGTTCTCATCTCTAACTACTTTTCCCATATTTCAATGTCTTAAACTTGTTAAGCTTCTACCAAACTCCATACCCTTGTACACATTGTTGTTTTTTTCCCCTGTATGATTTATAACCTTCCTTCTGAATAACTACCGGTAATCAGGCTTCCCATCTCAGCTTAAATGTCACTTTCCTCCCTTGATGCATTTTAGTTCTTCTATTTCCCTGTACCTTACCATTGTTAGATTTATCACAATTATGTTCAAATCCTTCTTTGCGTAATTTTTTTTAAAAGCTATTATCTATCAGACAGTAAGTCTTATGAACTGTTTATCTTATCTCTTCTGTATCCTAGGTCTCTAGATAGTGCTTTGCACTAAGAAGTAATCAAGAAGTGTTTGTTGAAAAATATGCTCAGTAGAATATTAATTGTTATTTTCATAATAAATATCTCATCATCCCTGACATTGCCTTTAAAATAATAAAAATTAAGCTAAATTTTTAGATGTATATTTTTAGAACTTTCATATTTAGCAAAACTGAGGGCTATTATAGAAATTTTTTTTGGTACAGTATATAGACATCCATGAGTGTACACACGCACACAACTGATAAGAATTGAAGGAGTTGTTCAAATTTGGAAATTATGAAATGTGTATATTCATGGAGGAACAAAAGCACTGAAGCTAGCTTTTTTCAAGGAGGTCACTAATAATATATGCATGCACATGAGAAATGAGAAACATCCTGGAACCCTATGCATGATGAGGAGCAAATCAGAGACTTAGAACCAAAATAACTGAAAAATAACAATTTTAATGAGTGCACTAGGTCAAAAGTCTCTCAGAATACAAATATTTCAGGAATATTTAACATATTTTGATTTTTATTTGGATGGAGGGTAAAATATCTTCATGACAATATGTATTTTATTTTGTCTGGCTTCATAGTGATCCTATGGTCTTAACAATCAAATGGTCCAGGCACTTGGGAAAAATAAGTAATTTCAGGATTTACATAATTTGAACTTAGAACATGTAATTTCAAAGAATGTATTTTCAGTATTAACAAAACATAGAGAGAGCAAACAAGGAGACAAGTCATTATGAATTGGGAGGGGCTGAAACAATAGCATAGAATCTGTTGTTTTCCAGCCAGTAATTAGAATTGATAACCATAAAAAACAAAATAAACTTATATCATATACTCAAGGAAATAACAATAAAAGTATGGATGTATTACAAAAGACAAAGATAATATAAAGAATTATATTTGTAAATATAGAATTAAAACATTTAGAAATTAAAACATCATTATTAAAACAAAAACTTCAATAGACTGATTAACCAGCTGAACCTACAATAAAAGAGGTCCTAAGTAAACCAGAAGATGGGGCTAAGGAAATTACTGAGAAGGAAATAGGAGGAGAGAGAAACAGAAAGATATGCAAAAAATGAGTCTACAAAGTTTGGAGGATAAGTTATGGTTTCAGAAATGACATAAATCTTGTATTAAACTAAACATCCTATAGATAATTTTAAAATATAGTGGAAATAAAAATAAATAAAAAAGTAATAAACTTCAAACTGACCAGAGTATACAGAAAGGGAAGAATTGACCTTCCACAAGGTATGGCATTGCTCTATAATTTTTCCACAGAGGCCACTCTCTGGTCTACACTTATAAGGTGGTATCTCCAACAAAGAGTCAGAATCTTTTTATGAGTCAAGGTATTAATGAACAGAAGTCAGAACTACTATACTGTAACATTTGGGAATTGGAGGAGAAAATATTCAAAAGGAAGAAAACTCATAGATAGTTCTAAAATTGGCAAATAAAATTTCCTCACATTCTTGGCTATTCCCCAAACTTTACATGGGTGAGATATCTGAGATATCTTTACTAGAAGACTGATAAAACTGAGTGGACATTAAAACTGTTGCCTACCACAACAGACAAGGATTTGAGTTATTTAGAGATGCTCAGTAAATGCCTTGGGCTTACAATTACAATTCAAAACGGCCATAAATGAGGAGTAAGAATGACATCCTTGGATAAATCTAAAACTAATTCTGATACAACCAGTATTTCAACCAGAAATAATTTAAGAAAAATGAAAGAAAAGGAAAATGTGATTCAAGATTAAAGTAAAATGAAATCTCAAGATGACAACAATTTTAGAAATAAAGGTTAAAAGGTGAAAAAGCTACTATAAATATAAAGAGTCAAATGAATAAAAGCATTTTCAATGGAGTGATGCAAATATTTTTAAAATTGGGAAAATAATGATGGTAAATGTAAAAATATACAATCTATATTCCATATTTTATTCATACACATAGATCAGATATACAATATATACAAAGCTTGTCCAAAAGTATCCAACCATGTACTGTGAAAAATAGGCACATTTTTTGAAGAAGATATAAGAAACATTATACATAGGACCATGACACCTCAGTCCCCTTCAAAGTAGGTACCTTGGGACCTCACACAGTTCTCTCTTCTCTGCGTCTCTTCCACTGTTCAAAACACTCTGCAAAATCCTCTATCAGAATCACCATCAGCTGCCTCATTGTATTTTCCTGAATCTCTTTGACAGTCTGAAATCTCTTCCCTTTCAAAGGTGATTTTAGTTTTGGGAAAAGGCAGAAGTCCCAGGGCACCAAATCTGAATTGTAGGCAGCTGAGTCACCTGGGTGATTTGATGTTTCACCAAAAAACTCTACAAGAGATGTTATGCATAAGCAGGCACATTGTTGTGATGAACCTGCCAATCACCAGTTGCCCACAGCTGCATCCATTTTCATTGTTCTGCATTTCTCAACCAATGAAGAACATTGAGGTAGGGCTCCCTATTTTTCTTATTGTTTTTCAGTTACAGTTATCCTACATTTTTCCCCATTGCTCTCCCTTACCCCTTCTGTCCCAACTCCCACAGTCAATGCCCCCCGTTGGCTGTGCCCGTGAGTCCTCTATTCATGTTCCTTGCTTGCCCCTTTGCCTCATTATCCTCCTCTCTGACTCCTTAGGTCACTGTCAATTTTTTCTTTACTTCCAAATCCCTGATTCTATTTTGCTCTCTTGGTTCTTTGGTTGATTAGGTTCCAGTTATAGGTGAGATCATATGGTATTTGTCTTTCACTGCCTGACTGATTTCACTTAGCATAATGCTCTCCACTTCCATCCATGCTATTATGAAGGGTAGGAGTTCTTTCTTTTTTCTGCTGTATAGTATTCCATTGTATAAATATACCACAGTTTTTTGATACACTAATTTACTGATGGGCACTTAGGCTGTTTCCAGCACTTGGTTATTGTAAATAATGCTGCTATGAACATTGGGGTGCAGAGGTTCTTTTGAATCAGTGATTCAGAATTCAAAGGGAACCCTAGTACACTGCAAGTAGTACTCCTTATTAATCCCTTAGCCTGGAGGAGTGTACTCATGATGGATGACACCTTACCAATCAGAAAATACAGTCTTAAACTTATCGTGACTTTGCCATGCTTTCTATGGGCTTGGAAAACCAGGCAACTTTAATGGTGATGACTGGGCATCACCAGTCATCCAGATTATAGCCGTAGAGCCATGCTTCATGCCCAGTTATTACCTTCTTGAGGAAGTCTGGTTCATTGGTAACGGTTTGAATCAAGTCATTCGCAACTGCGGCACAATGTTCTTTCTGCTCTGGTAGCAGAGCTGTGGAACAAGTTTTTCCACAACATGTTTCATGCCAAGATCTTGCATCAAAATCTCAGACACAGTAATTTTTGGAATCCCTGAGATCACCTTCTATTTCTTGCACTGTCAGTCACCGATCTTTGTTGAGTGCTAACACATGCAACATTCTCAGGTGTTCTGCTTGTTGCAGGCCTTCCAGAACATGGATCACTTTCAACAGATTCTCAACCATCTTTGAAGTTTTTATGCTACACTTTTATTTGCGCTGCACTCATTGCATCATCCCTGAAATACTTCTGAATCCTCTGAACAGTTTCTGTGGAGGAATGTTCAAGCTTAACCCAAAATTTGATGCAGACAGTTGCTCTACTTGCACAGTCATTTTGAATGTGATGACCACACAGTACCCATGCTCACTCAATGGCATCTACCACCCCCACTGACTAGTACAGTGAAGTCATCATTATTCACACAATGCAGTTCACTCTCCTTGGGTGCCAGGTTACATCAATATGGTGCAAACTGTTCTTATTATATTAGCAATTGCTGGACTTTTAGGGATAGACCTGATATGTATATCAGATTTTGTATGACAGCATTAATAGCAGCAAATTGAAGAAGAAAAAAGGATCAGTAAACTTTACAATACATCAATATTTCCCAATCTGAATAACAAAGAAGTAAAACTGAGACTTAATGATATGTAATACATAATACAATATCAAAGAGCCTAACAGAAATTTAATTTGGCTTCTGTAAAAAGGGCAGAGAGATAATGTGTTATAACATTATGTGAAGTAATAATGGCTGAACATATCCCTGAAGCATCAACCTGCAGGTATTAGAAGTTCAGCAAACCTCCCAAAAGATATTGCACTAAAACCACAGTTAATGATATTATACTTAAATAACTGAAATCAAAGATAAAGACAGACCTTTAAAGCAAGTAGGGAGTTGAGGTGGGTAGAAGAAATGTTTTACACATGAAAAGGATGATATGACTGACTTCTCAGAAACATTGGATAGCAGCAGAAATAGCTGATATTTCAAAGTCCAGCCAAAGACAAATGCTCTCACCCAAGAAATCTATCTAGAGAAAATAATGCAAATGAAAGGAAAACCTTTTAGAAAATAAACTTCATTTTTAAACAGTTTATGATTTACAGAACAATATGATAGATAGTGACTTTCCATATACCCTTTCATCCATTTGCCACTATTATAAACATCTTACATTAGCATATTATGTTTAATACAAGTGCTGAAGAAATAGTGATGTATTATTATTAAAAAGTCCATACATTATTCAGATTCCCTTTGCCTAATGCCTTCTCTGATCTGGAGAGACACCTGGGGCTTTATAAGGAAAGGTCTCTTTTTTTATCACACCAAGGGGAAAGTGCTAGCTTCTACTATGGAAAGATGGGTAACATCTACTCAATAAAAATCTGCAAGTACATCCACTCAGATGGCCTTATTCCATTTTCAGTGTTTCACATTTTCTCAACCAGAGCTTTGATCTTAGCACAATAAAAGTGTCTTGTTGAAAGTCTCTGGAAAGTTTTCCCTCATTTTTTCTAATCCCCCATTTTTCATCCATGCCTGCCCTTCCCCTGTAGGGTATCAGGACCTGTTTCCAAACTAGTGAACGGGCCCTCTAACTTTCATATCAGCCTCTGTTTTTTCATGGCCTTTAGTTTCTCATCATTCCTCTTCAAGGCTGATACCACTTGGCAATAATCTGCCACTTTTGCTGTTCTTATGGACATTTTTCCCCTGTATTTTTTAAAAGCCTGCCTCATCTAGCCTGAACCATTTTACCTGCAAGGGCATTTCCCCAGTTTTTCCAGGTTATTTCTTTTGACATCTTTAGCAATCAGAACTTAATCTTATTTTAAGGACAATCTGTGCTCAATGTAATATTTGGGATGTTGTTCTGTTTGCTACTTGGTTAGTGAATAAACTAATTCTCAAATACCATCTGACTGCCAGTTTGCTTAACCACTGTTGGTAATCCCTGGGTTAATTCAGGTCCTCCAAGCAGATTCCAAGAACAGCATTTAAACATGCAGAGAATGTATTGAGAGAAATTCATGTGTAAGCAAAGAGATACTTGAAGGAGTGATAAGCTTTACAGAGTTATGTGGTGGAAGGAGAGGAAGAATGGAGGAGGAAGAGTCTCACCTCCAAATAAGCATGGGTCAGGCTGATAGGGCGTTCTAAACCTCAATTGCCCTTCAGAGGTATCCTGCACCTAAGAATGGGCCAGCCCTACTACCTCCATCATGCTTAGTCTCTGAGAAGCTTGTCAGTGAAGAAAGCATGTTTTCCACATGAATGCTGGCAGATCCATATGCTGTCAATCAACTAGGAACCCCCTGCTGGGCCCCTTGTAGATGAGAGCCATGTATTCCATAACCATCACAAAATTGCTTGCAAAAAATTCATATGATCCAAAGAAATGAAAGGAAGATTTTCAGAGTGAGAAAAATAAGATGAAGCTGGAGATAAGATCGGTAGGCAAAAATATACCATAAATTATTGTGGGTCACAAAGTTTGCTATGAGATTTTTACTATTTGAAACAAAGGAGGAAATACCATCAGTTACATAATTTAGTTTGGCTGACAAATAAATATATTTAAGTTGTTCAGAGAAATTAAAACTATTTCTAAAGCTGAAATATGAGACATAATGCAACAATGAGTATTATGAGCTAAGAAACACTTCAAAAGACCTGTGGAGTGAGTGACATATAACTCACCTGATATCATAAAACCAAACTTCTGTTGACTAAAGTATCCAGGTAGCACATTTATAGTTGTCTGATCTCACCAAATAATAAGATTTATGGTATCTAAAGAAATAAATTACCCAACAAATGGTCTTCCATGCACATTACTGAAAAAATATCGTATAGTGGCTGGAATACAAAAGCCTGTGCTGCCAATAAAAAGAATATATGCCTGACTTTACCAACAGCCAAGTAAAGGTCAAAAACATGCCTGAACAACTCATCTGTGCTTAGAGAAGCTGTTGAGGCAGTGCGAGAAAGCAGGGCGCACCAGTAAATTGACCAATGGACAATTAAGGCCTTGTGATTGTTTTCTTTCTTTTTCCCTTAGAGCAAGGTTGCAATAACATTAACTTGAAAAATGTTAAAGTGCTCCCTCATACTTTGAATGCCACACTTTGTGAACATGTAATTTCTAATAATGTGCTGTCCAGGTTTAATCCTTTAAAATAAACAGGTTACAAAAGTACTCCCTGATAATTTAAAGGATTGATGTACTCTGTGGAGCTGTTAACTCTAAGCTGAAGAACACTTACCAAAAATTATTTTGGCCTTGGGATAATTCGTTTTAACTAATTATTTATAACAGTAATTATGTAGAAGTGCCATTTATCTCTTAAAACTATCCCTAATTTTCGATAATATAGCAATGTCATCTCAGTTCAAGTGAATGCCTGTACTGTTTCTGTTTTTTTAAGGGGACAGAAAAGGACACTCAGCTCATCCAAAGGGATATAAAATTATTATGATTCATAAAAATAAAAGAGGACAGGAAGACTCCTGTGTTAATTCCAAATGGAAGTTATTATCCAGCACATTAAAAAAATGATTCTTACTGACCCTGATTCTCATGGTATTATCAAAGAAATATTTAATTTCAATCTTAAAAGCTAGAATAATGTGAATTTACAATGGATTTTTTAATGGTTGCAATTTTTTATTGTTGTTCAAGTACAGTTATCTCCATTTTCACTGCACCACTTTCCCACACCCCAGCCACCTCCATTCCCACCCTCAAACCTACCCCTCTTTGACTTTATCCATGGGTCCTTCATACATGTTCCTTGACTTGACCCTTACCCTTCTATCCCCCATTATCCTGCTCATCCCCCACTCTGGTTACGGTCAGTTTGCTCTTTATTTAAATGTCTCTGGTTATACTTTGTTTGCTTCTTTGTTTTATTGATTATGATCCACTTATAAGTGAGATCATATGGCATTTGTCTTTCACTTCTTGGCTTGTTTCACTTAGCATAATGCTTTCCAGTTCCATCTATGCTGTTGCAAGGTGGTAGGAGTTCCTTCTCTTTCTGCTGCACAGTATTCCATTGTGTAAATGTGCTCCTGCATTTTTAATCATTGTTATAGTAAAATTAATAATAAAAAATACTATTTATTGTGTAGTTATATGAAGTTGGCACTGTGTTAACCACATGAAATATCTCTTTTTCAACAAACACAAAAGTGATATTGAAGCCATTTTACAAAAGAAGAACCAGAAGCACAGGGGACATCTGTATCCAGGTATGTTTTGAAGGTAGCAGAGCTAAAAAGAGACAGGCCTGGGAGCAATTTCCTTGCCGGTCGAAACCTTGTAATTTTTCTCTGTTCCTATGTCTGCCAATCCAATATTCCATAGATAGGAAAACATTTGTGGACAAATATATTATTTTGCTTAATACAATTTTTACATGTTTCTAGCTATATGTTCTCATTTAGGTTCACTTAAAAATATTTTATGGAATTATTTAATTTCCCAGAGATAGCCCCATTTGGTGATAATATGGGGGATTATAACCACATTAACTCTTGCCATCCTTCATGAAGTTAGTACTATTTCATGATTTCAGGCCAGAAGAATGTCAAAACCATAAAGTAAAATATTTTTGACTTGAGAAATTATATAGATCTTGATAAGTATGCCCATCTCAATCAATGTCAGTTGTAGCCTGCTGCTCTCCAAAATAGCTGACCTCTGTGAAATCTATCTTAACAGCCACTCTCTATAGGACTGCCAGCAGCAGAAGTTTTCATCACTCTAAATAAAATAGAATTGTGTTTCCTCTGGCAAATGACTTTAAATGAGTCTGATATCAGACAATACTACATCTTTGCTCATCAGTCATTCCTATGGTATTTAACCAGAGTTTTCAGATCCTATTCCTTGACAAACTCACTCTCTCTTTCTCTCTCTCTCTCTCTCTCTCTCTCTCTCTCTCTCTCTCTCTCTCTCTCTGCAATAGACATGATTAAAGAGGTTAAAATGAGCACAGTGAGAGACACCCTGGTCCTTACAAATTAGAACTGTTTGTGTAATATCTGTAGCTAATGCTTACTCACTTCAGATCTGAGAAGAATCTAGGATTACTGTCTCCTTTGTCTTGACTTTCACCTAAAAGTATCTGTTATGTCAGTGACCTCATTAAATAAGTGGTTTTATTGGTAATGTCTTTGTGTTTAAAAGTGAGCCAGTGAAAGCTACACTCATGAGACAGGTGATGATGAGAAGGAAAGTGGTTTATTCAAGTGTTCATGACTTGAGAAGATGGTGGACTCATGTTCTTAAAATCCCATATTAACATCTTAGAGTAGGCGGAAGTTTTTATAAGGCGGGGGAGGGAAAGCATGACAAGGGGGTCAGGGGGAGAGGCTGTGGACATGCAGGCAGTATCCTTGCTGGTCCCGATATGGATCTTTAATGTCAGCATCCTGGAGCTGGTAGGCACTAGCCAAGTTCCAGCAATGTGGGGATCTGCATAACCCGAAATCATGGTCAAGGCCGTTTCTTGTGCAAGCAAGAATCAGAACTGCTGATGCCTGCAATGTGCTTACAAAGAAACAGTCAGTATGTGAGTTCATTTTATCATTTTGTTGGCACATTTGATTCTACTTCTAATTTACTCTAAGTTAGAGTAGAGTTTCGTTCCTCTGTTATATGTTGGCATGTTTTTCATGATTTGTATTTCTCTCATGATTTATCTATAGTAAGAGTATTTGGCTGTATCATATGCATGTATACACTTGCTAATCTGTTTCAATTTGCTGCTTTTGTATTTGATAATATCTAAGACTGTGGAATTTTCTCTTCTTCCCCAAAATGGTTATGATTCTTCAGCATTTTATACTTTATTTTGGTTTATTCCTTACCTGTTAATAGTCATGTGCAACTAGACATTACTTTGAAAGTGATTGGCTTTCAGAAAACTTAGTGAAAATGTTTCAGATTGTTCCCCACATGTCTCTATAAATTATATGAATATCCCACTTATTGGCATTTGATATGTTATCTCATATATAAATAATTATTTATTTCTTACAGCAATAATAAATTACATATATAAATTTTAAGATGTTCACACATCTCTGCTTTTACAGATTTAAAACCACAGAGAAATTAAGAAACTTGCCTAAAGTCACAAAGTTAATAAGTTTTAAATTCAGGAATATAGTCCATAACCATTTTACTATAAATTTTCAAGATAAATAATGCAAATGATCATTGTCTTTAAAAGAAGGTCTATATGCAGGGTTGTAGCAAGAATTAAAACAGATAAAGCATAGCATTAATATCATTATTATTTTATTTTGAATAAAATATTTTATTTTACTTTGAATAAAATAAAATAATAATGATATTAATTCCACATAAATATTTATGTGTCACTGTAAGCTACTTAATGATTTTACAGATGGCAAAATAAGGTGACTAGAAAAATACTTTATAACATTAAGCACATTAGCTTTACAAAGCTCAAAGTGTCACCTGAGGTGAAAGGAAGAAAGAAACATGTTAGGATGGGGTAAATGTATGCAAAAAACCATGCTGGAGTTGGGCATTAAAGAATACATAAGATTCCAAAGGGAGTGGATATAGACAGCATAGAATTTTCCAGAAGGCAAATGAACTTAAATGTTTTTCATAGACCAATTTCAATAATTTATAGGATATTTCAATTCCCTTTGCCGCAAGCATGGTCATCTAATAAATTAAGTGTTCTTTAACACTGTTACTTATTAAAAATCATAATAAAGAAAAGAATCACCAGAGGGGAGAGGGGAGGGAATTTCAGCAGAAAAGGGGAAGGGTTTAGAGGAACAAGTATAAAGGACACATGGACAAAAACTGGGGGGGGGGTGAAAATGGGAGGGAGGTGGGGAAGGCTGGGATGGTGGGCTGGGATGGGAGTAAAAGACAGAAACTGTACAAGGACAACAATTAAAATAAAATTAAAAAATAAAAGAAAAGAATATTGCTGTTTTTTTAAAAAAAGAATCCTGACTAATTATGTATGTAGAAAAGATAGAAATGACAGTAATCCCTGAGAGCACATAGAAACTCTGTAGAAAATATAAAGAAAACATGATTTTTCTTAAGGATGGAAGTCATCAAACAATTAAAGCACTTTCATCTTAAGAATCCTGAAACACTAATTCAAAAGAACCTCTGCACCCCAATGTTCATAGCAACACATTTACAATAGCCAAGCTCTGGAAGCAGCCTAAGTGCCCAGCAGTAAATGAGTGGATTTCTGTTAGAGCTTAATAAACTATACATGTTACATAATTGTTTACATTTTAAAGATATCCCCTGCCTAGAAGTAATGGTACGAATTCATTACTTGCTGTGAACCTAGTAACGGTAAGAACCTACATTCTCCAAGAAGGTTCTGTTGCTATGGTCAACTAAAAACTTTACATTTTAAAACTACATGTTTTGAAAACTGTATTTTTCTAATTGAAGATGTAAAATGTTTTCATGTTTTACTCTGGTTTCATGTTCTCACTAAATTGTAAGAATTTATCTTTGCTAAAATGTACAGGTAGATTTAGCCTACGTGAGATCTAGTGGGAGTAAAGAGACACAGATAATAAAGGAATCTAAGCAGAAAAAAACTGTGGTACATTTACACAATGGTATACTGCACAGCAGAAAGAAGGAAGGAGCTCCTACCCTTGGTGATAGCATGGATGGAACTGGAGAGCATTATGCTAAGTGAAATAAGCCAGGTGGTGAGGGACAAATGCCATATGATCTCACTTACAAGTGGATCCTGATGAACAAAACAAACATGCAAGCAAAATATAACCAGATACATGGAAATAAAGAACAAACTGACAATGACCAGAGGAGTAAGGGGAGGGGAATAACAGGGAAAAGAAGGGGAAGGTTTAAGTCAAGCAATATGTGTGAAAGACCCAAGGAGGAAGACAATAGGGGGAGAGGATTTAATGTGGGAGATGGGGGTTGGTAGGGCAGGGGACAGTAAATGGGGGAAATGCGGACAACTATAATTAAACAATGATAAAAAAGAATATCTTACAAGAGATATTGTTCTTTTTAGGGGAAAGCCTCTTACATCTAATATCTATCACTTGTGCTGATCTTCTCTCAAGTGAAAATTCCAAACTTTTCTGAATGTGGAAAATAAAATATATCATTTTCAAACTTAAAAAAATAAAGCACTTTTATCAAGTTTGTGGGTCATACATAGCTAGATATGACTCCTGTTTTCCCACTAGATCATTTGTAAGGGAGGGGCTGAAAGATTAGGTCTCAGGTATTCATCATGGGAAGACAGATTTAGTATAAAAGCTTTATAAACATTTTTTAAAAAGATTTTATTTATTTATTTTTATAGGGAGGGGAAGGGAGGGAGAAAGAGAGGGAGAGAAACATCAATGTGTGGTTGCCTCTCACACACCCCCTACTGGGGACCTGGGCGGCAACCCAGGCATGAGCCCTGACTGGGAATTGAACTGGCAACTCTTTGGTTCGCATCCCATGGTCAATCCACTGAGCTACACCAGCCAGGGCATAAGCTTTTTAATAAAGACTGTATAAAGCAAAAATTACATATATGTGTGTATATATACACATAATACATACTCCAGGAATCCCTAGGATGAGCTGAAGCCTCTGTTGCAAAAAACATCTTATTCTCCATCTGCCCAATCCTACTTCCTTCATTTTCTCACGTATTGTCCCTGAGAGGATTCCCCTAAATAAGTTTTCTACATGCAAATATATCTCAGATTCTGCTGAAAATATTTTCTCAATCACTGTGGTATATCAAAAGTTATTGGAGGACTGCACATGGGATTTGCAGTCTCAGTTCAAATGGCACATATGTCATTTCTACCCACAGCCCATTGGACAAGGTCAGTCTCATGGCCCTGCCTAACAGACAGTGAGATGGTGAGGTGGTGAATGTGACGAAGAGAAGAAATAGTCAGTAAACCTCTGCATACATTATACTTCCTTGTGTCCAGTGACAATTGTCTTTCTTTTTATTGAGTCTACAAGTATCAGGGTGGGGGACAAATTGTAAAGTATAGATTGTCTAACCATTATCCTATTAACCTGAAGCTAGTACAAAATAATATTAAGTGTAAACTATAATTGAAAACATAAAATTATTTTTTAAAATTTATTTTAATTAAATTTATTGTGACATAGGTTAATAAGATTATATAGGTTTCTTATTAGCCAATGTCACACCAATCAACTTAATTAAAAATAAATCATTTTTATTTTATTTTTCAATTACAGTATACAATCAATATTATTTTGTATTAGTTTCAGGTTTATAGCATTATCATTAGGCCATCATATACATTACAAAGTAGTCCCACCAATATTTTCATACCCACCTGAAATTGTACATAGTTTCTACAATACTATTTACTTTATTTTCTATGCTGCACTTTACATCCCTGTGACTATTTTGTAACTTCCAATTTGTCCTTCTTACTCCCTTCACCTTTTTCACTGTCTCCTAAGCCCCCTCCCCTATAGCAACCATCAGTTTGTTCTCTGCATTTGTCTGTTTCTATTTTGTCTGTTGGTTTCCATTGTTCTTTAGATTCCACATGTAAGTGTAATTATATGGTAGTTTTCTTTCTCTGATTTACTTCACTTAGCATAATATATAGACGGTGTTTTTTTTTTTCCCTGTTGAATCTTTAGCATTTAGTCAAATGCCTGGCACTACTAGTCAGTGTTCTATATATACTTTCATTAACTAACACATACAATACTAATAAAAATCACTTATCATTTAGTTCAATGGAAAAGACTTCCAAATAACTGTGATGTTATACAACTACATACTTTATAAAATGATGTGGGAAAAGATTAATTTTAAGGAAAATATGAAGAATCTTAGTTTTAAATCAGTAGAGCTGAGGCATTGAATGGCTATATATGTAGAAACACTGCATTATATGTTGGGAAAAAGATCAGAAATTGAGGTTAAGTCACCAAAAGAGGTGATAATTGCATCTGTGGTAGGTGTATACAACTGCCAAAGTTATAGAACTCACAAAAGCTGCTGGTTCAATATATTATCAAGTGAAGGAGTTACTTATGCTTGCTATTAGTACAGAAATGCATTAACGATTCACAAATGAAATATCATTTTGCTTTATTAAAAATGATGAAGTACTCTTGAGGATGGATTCATCAGACACACAATATTTGTGAAAAAAATGATTTATCTTTCGCATTCCCTGATTAACACCACTTGACTGGAATCACTCCTTCACTCGGCATTTCAAGTACTTATCCTCTATGTCACAGCTAATTTGTCCTTGTTTGTATATTGCTGGCTGAAGTGTTTTAAAACCGTGCCCACATGTGTAGTATCTACCCAAAACTAATTTTCAGTTTCCAAGAAACTCTTTTCTGTTTTTTTCACTTTCATTCAATTTTCAGTCTAATACTATGGTCCCTTTGTGCCAGACACTAAGTACTTAAAAATATTATCTCACTTAGTTATTACACTGAAGCTAAATTTTTATTTTTAACAATATACCATGGAAGTAGTGTGCCCTTCTCAATGCATCATATTAAAATGTACATGATGTTGAAATGTCTTATTAGTGGTGAAGTTAACATGATTTTCTCATTCAGGTGGTTTAGGAGGAGCATCTTCACTGAGAATATGCTATTTTTCCCATTATAAAGAATATATGATTTGAAACTTTGTGAGATCCCATCTTTCCTCAAAGTTTTGCTCACTAATTTTGTTTTCATTGGTTATGATCTAAAGTAATTATTATTTTGGCATTCTAATGTTGATTTTCTATTTTTCTATTCTTTTTGCTTTTATTGGTTGGAACTCTATAAGGAGTAACTTTGTTTTATCCTTCATTTATTTATTCATTCAATTATTTATTTACTTCAGTATGGAATTATTTTATTTATGGGTTATAATCCATTGTTAATACTATTTTTGTGTCCCAATAAGTTCAAGGTCAGGGTATTGGAAACTCAGGATGGCTCCTTTGCCCCTTTGACATATGCCATATATATTTTTTAAGTGTTCTTGCTCTTTGGCACAAGATGCTCTAGACTCATCTGCCAATAATATTTCCTGTCCCAGATACGGACTCTAATTCTTCTTCAAGTTTTCCCTTATTGGCAAATGGAACTTAGAAAGATTCGGCAGCATGATATGCTCATTGTTATCGAGGTGTCTTTGTTTCTAGGCTTCCTTTGTTGAAAGAGCTTAGGAAATACATCTGTGTATACTAACCCATGTTTACATACACATTCATATATATTTTACCTGTATGTATGTATGTATCTGTCTATCTATCAACCTATACATCTACCTGTTTTTTCAAGTGTGTAAATTTTGGCTCTCAGCACCTCCTGTTTAACAGACAGCCATGTCTGCCTGCACAGTGCCAGTCTCAACCCTGAGACATGGTGCTGAAGGTCGGAGTGAATTGATTTGTCTGTATTGGGCGCCTGGTAACCAGGGCTGCATTTTACTCTGGCAAAGTGCATGTAACCATCAATGATCCTTTCATTGACCTTAATTACATGGTTTACATGTTCCAGTATGATTCTACTCATGGCAAGTTCAAAGGCACAGTCAAAGCTGAGAACAGGAAGCTTGTCATCAATAGAAAGTCCATCTTCACCTTCCAGGAGCAAGATCCGCCAACATCAAATGAGGTGATGCTGGTGCAGAATATGCTGTGGAGTCCACTGGTGTCTTCACTACCATGGGGAAGGCTGGGGCTCACCTGAAGGCTGGATCCAAGAAGGTCATCATCTCTGCCCCTTCTGCAAATGCTCTCATGTTTGTGATGTGTGTGAACCATGGCAAGTATGACACCTCCATGAAGATTGTCAGCCATGCCTCCTGCATCACCAAGTGCTTGGACCCTCTGGCCAAGGTCCTCCATGACAACTTTGGCATCACTGAAGGACTCATGACTATAGTCCAGGCAATCACTGCCACTGAGAAGACTTTGGAAGGCTCCTCTGGAAAGGTGTGGTGTGATGGCTAAGGAGCTATCCAGAAGATCAACCCTGCTTTTACTGGTGTTGCCAAGGCTGAGGACAAGGTCATCCCTGAACTGAACAAGAAGCTCACTGGCATGGCCTTCCATGTCCCCGCCCCCATTGTGTTGGTTGTGGATCTGACCTGCCACCTGGAAAAAGCTACCAAATATGATGACATCAAGAAGGTAATGAAGCAGGTATTAGAGGGCCCCCTCAAGGGCATCCTGGTCTATACTGAGGACCAGGTTGTCTCCTGAGACTTTAACAGTGACACCCATTCCTCCACCTTTGATGCCAAGACTGGCATTGCCCTCAATTCCCCGGTAAGACAATGAATTTGCTAAAGCTACAGGATGATGGACCTTATGATCCACACAGCCTTCGGAGTGCAGAGGAGTAACAGGCCCCTGGACCACCAGCCTTAGCAAGAGGAAGGACTCTTCAGCTGCTGGGGAGTCCTTTCCCCCAAATAGATTCCCCAACACTCAGAGAATCTCCCAATCTCCAGTTTCCATCCCACATACCCTGAAGAGGGGAGAGGCTTAGGGAGCCCTACCTTGCCATGCATCATCAATAAGGTTTGCTGTAACCCCACCCAAAAAAGTGTGTTAAGCCTGATGCTTCCAATTCAATTCTAATATAGAGTTCATTCTAGCCCTTTTAACTTTTCTCTCCAACAGCAAGAATTCTGGCTCTAATTTCACAATATATGTACTTCTTTGTTCAAACCTAGTGTCCCCTAAAAAGTTTTAGAATCACTACTCATAGTCCAGTGAGAAACTATTTTCCGACTTGAATAATTTGTTTATAGTACTTTTTGTCTTCAGCTTTTCATTACCCAATCAAAATGTTTCACAAAGTTACATAGGCTCTTTTTCTCCTCCTCTCCTTCAGTGTATTATCGTTATTCATTTGTAACCCAGTTCACTTGGTATAGTTCATATTCTGTTCGGGTTTTCCTAACATCCTATTTAATTTTTATAGATTTACATATGATAAAATTCACTCTTTGTGGTATATGGTTCTATTGGTTTGAACAAATGCTCAGAACTTTGTATCCACTATCACAGTTGTGATACAGAACAGTTCAGCCGATTCAGAATATTCTCTTGTGCTGACCCTTTGCAGTGAGCTCCCCTCTCTGCTCCAACCCTTAGAAACTGCCCATCCAGCTTATTGTTGCCCACCCCACAATTTTGCCCTTTCTAAAATGTCATAGAAATGAATTACAAAGTATTGCAACCTTTGTGCTTGGCTTCTTAGCAACATGCATAAGATTCATTATGTTCCTACTTGAACCAACGGTTTGTTTTTGTTATTCTGCAGGATCCCATTGTATCACATACCACACTTTGTTCTTCTATTCACTAGTTGAAGGCTGTATTGGTTGTTTCCAGTTTTTAGTGGTTATGAATAGAGCTGCTATAAACATTCATTGCAGGCATTTTGCATTAACACAAAGTTTTCATTTCTCTTGGGAAAATGTCTATGAGAGTGAGGGCTTAGTTTTATGGTAATTGTATGGTTAACATTTTTTTTTTCTTTTATGGATTCTAGGGGGAGGAGAGGGGAGGGAGAAAAGGAAGGACAGAAACATCGATGTGGGAGAGAAATATCTATCGGTTGCCCCTTGCGTACCCCCAACTGAGGACTAAACCTGCAACCAGGCATGTGCCTGACTGGGAATTGAACCCATGTCCTTTCAGTTTGTAGGAAAATGCCCAGTCAACTGAGTCACACTGGCCAGGGCTGATGTTTAATTTTTGTCAAACTTCTTTTCACATATGCTGTACCATTCTGCATTTACCCCAGAAATATATGACAGTATCAATTGTACTAGGCTAGTTTATTTTGTAGAATTTACTAGTCTTTAGAACGTTTAACAATATTTATTATAATTAATTTAATTTTTGGATCTTTACTTCAGTCTAAAAAATGAAGTGGGATCCTCCAAACTCGACATCTATCTAGTCTTTAACATAGCAAAATCATTTGGTGAGTTTGCTTCTAGAATAACAATTTATGTCTTTAATAGTTTACTGATCACATGTGATACTTAATCCAAGCAATGACATCTGTATAAAGGGAAGAGTTGTGGAGAACCAACTAGATAAGAAGTACTCTCCAAATGTACAACTAAAACAGTCCCTGGGAAATGAGTAATTTTGTTGAGATAATTTGCTGACCCACATATTCAATATTTGCATAGGCAACAGAGTATCAAAAAGGTTAATTAATACCCAAAGCTACATAGTTAAAAAGAGGTAGAACTGAAATTGGTGTTAACGGCTCTTTGAGACACTGGGCATGCCTAGCTATCAGGCTGACCTGGGTTCAAACTTTTAAGGGATTGGAACTATTGCTTTTGATGATATACTTTCCAGTATTGTTTTATTCAGTTTTGGCAGCTTTTGATGATATACTTTCCAGTATTGTTTTATTCAGTTTTGGCAGCTGCATTCTGACTGCTAAGAGAGTCACTGTTAGTGAATATCTGAGGTTTAATGCTTTCCTATAGATCCTAATGTTTGTTTGGGAGTCATTCCTGAAATAATGACCAATGTGGGTAGCACAATCAAGTTCTGTGAACATCTGAAAATCTGATGTCATCAGTTAACATATTTCCCTGACATATAAGAACTAACAAAATTCTATTGTATCTGAGTCAATTGGTGCTTTGAACAATATCAATTCTTGGAATAAGAACATTAAAAATGATACATTATTAGATTCAAAAACAGATAAGCCTATCAGAGTTCTGATTTCCCTCTTTATAAATGAAATTGTAAAAGCTCATACTGCTTATGTTTATGTCTCAAATGATTTGCAAATCAATTATTTTAGAAATATTTCACTATGGTTTTTTTTTTTTTTTTTTTTTGCTTCAAAACCCTGTTCTATAGTCTTGTGCTGTTTATTTAGAATAAGACTTTAGACTCTACTCCAGGGTTTTAGAAAAAATATAGATTCCTTCACTTTGTTTAAGATGGAATAGGAGAAACTATCAAGTTTTGACATTTAGAAATTTTCCTTCTTCTGGTATAAATAACTATTAGGCGTAGTTTATTTTTATAATTGATAAAATTGATGAGATTCAGGGACCTTGGTGGTGAAGAAATAATTACAGGGCATCCACATTAAGTGGAAAAGCAGGGTTCTCAAATAATTGAATCTGAACTGGAGTCTTACCATAATTTTCTCCTGTTGTCCTTACTAAAGAGAAACAATTGTCTGTATTTTTCTTTCTCCTCACCTGCCTCTCAAAGTATAGCAGGTTTTCTCAACACAATTGTATTTCACAGGAAGGGTGTGAAAAGACGTAAGTTACCATTTGTAAAACACTTTGAAGTCAGAGGTGCTATACTCGATGATAGCGAGAAAGTAGAAAAAAAAATAGGTGACAACTTGCTGAAAAATCTGTCATTGTCCATTTATAGATAACTTCAGAGTGGCTCATGATAAAGTCTTTACCCAAAGGTATTATGAATCTATTTGCACAGAGTCACATGCTGAGTACTGCATCAAGCCTGCCAGGCACTTTTATACCCATCTTTCAAAATGGCAACAGTTGCACAGAGACACATAAATGAGGCGACACTGCGATGCTGACATACCTAAAAAAAACAAAAACAAACAAACAAACAAACAACCTGAGAAAAAATTATTCAGGGCAAAACAAACTTCCTGCGATTGAAATTGAACGTACAAATTAACAAATTATACTTTCCTATAAATTCAGTGGGTCCTGATGTGGCTTTTGCTCCTTCTGTGAGGTTCATATCTTGAATATTGTCTTCACTAGACACTCAGCCTTCCCAGCTGGAATGGAGAACGCAGCCACTGCCACATCACCAGTCTCCATCCCAGACAATGTCCAGAGGCTTTTACAGCATCTTACCAGCAACTCTATAATAACTTCCTAACTGGGGTGTTTGCCTTCAACCTTCTCTAATTCTCCAACTTCACAACTCAGCCTAATGACTGTCATCCAATTTTGTTCTCACACACATGCACGCACATGCTCATACATACGCCATTCCTGATACCATCGTTCACACAAAAATGGCTCTGTTGATGCTTTTGGCCCCGAGGATCAAACCCAGGAATCCAAGCATTGCACCTAATCTACTTGATCTTGCTAATTATACTCTATAATTTGCTCTCACACTCCTCTCCAACTGTGGGCTAAATTCTGCAGTAAAGAGAACTGCATTGCCAATATGTCATGCCTTGCTGATGTCATCATCTCTGCAATGGCTCTTTTTTTTCTGCTTATAATGTTATTTTCTCATTTCCTAAAATAGAAAACACAACAACAACAACAAAACCAAAGAATTATTTTCCCATTCTAGTTAAGTTGGATCATTATCATTTTGTGTAGTTTTACAGGACTGAGTTTTTCTTATCTCTTTTTATGTATCTTCCTCTGTCAATTTGAGTCTTGAATTGTGTAGCAGTTTTTTATTTATTCATTCCTTCACTTATTCATTTTACTTACTTATTTACTTATGTACATATTTATTTATTTTTCTGGCTTGCCACTGTGAGCTCTGTACCCCCAGAGTCTATTATAGGGCCTGACACATAGATCAGCAGGTGTGGTAGCTGAGAGTGAAGAGAATTGAAAATAGTAAGGTGAAGGAGAAGAAGCTATCTTGTTGTAAGCTCCAAGTGGTGAAGGCTATAGTTTACTCAATTAACCTTCCTCATTTTCAAGTTACTGTCCTGGAGTAGCTGTTCTCAGATGGGGAGAATAAAGCAAACTGAATCAAAAGACATAGGAGTGAACTGCAGCAGAAGTTATAGTGAGCCTACAGGAGACCACCCATCTTTAGGACTGAGGCACTCCTTTCACCAGCTGCCCAGATTGCTGCCTGTTAACCCCTCTCAGCCTGACTCTTTCCTCAGAATTCTCCTCAACTGAAGGAAGCTGACCTACACAGGCTCCATGCCTTCTCTTGGAGCAACCCACGTCTTAGCAGGTCCACAGTCCCAAACCCCTCACTTCAATTAGAGACTTCTCTGAGGGGATACTCCAGCTCAGGTGCTACAAGTGGGACAGATTGAGGGCTCTGCTGTGACCCCATGGTTGTTCTACTTTCCTCCCTGCCCGTCCTGACTTCCTCTTCCTCTACTAACCCACCTGCACACGAGTGTTCAAGTAAGAGTCCGTTTCATTTGGAATCTGACCTACAAAGGGAAATGGAGATTGTTCTTGACTGACACTTGTATGCTGATAGAGAAGGCATTAGACAGTAATGTTTATTGTTCTTGATAGGGTCTGAGAACTTCACTGAAATGATGTATAACAAAACCAACTTTACTGTAGGCTAATTGATCTACAAAAGAGTTAATGACATTTACTTGTGTTCAAGTGCCTTGTGTGGAGAATGAGCTAATGAAATGATGTTGAACAAAATGAGGTTATTTGAACACCTGTTTTACATATTCTTATCATTGATCAAAATAGGGAAGAACTATTAATGAGAGCACTTTTGATGATGCACTTCTGCCCTTTACAGTAAGGTCCAACCTTCTCACTTTGCAGAAGAGAAAACAGAGTCTGAGAAATAAAAAAATAATTTTTTAACTTTATCATGTAAATTAGGGAAACATTAGAACAAAGAACCATTTTTTTTACATATGATAAGTTCTCTCCATACTGCTTTCCTTGAGTAAAAGGCCTCAAATCCAACTTTATGTCAGAATCACAGACCTTAGTTCTTTTAGTTTGGTGTTCTTTTGTTTTAGTAAAGATTTCCATACCTACCCCAAACATGCTGAATCAAAATCAATTGTGGAAGTTTCCAGCAGAATCTATATTTTTCAAAGCTGCACAAATAATTCTGATGACCAAGTAAGTTTGGAAAACGTGAGCTAGAGAGTCCATATCCAAGCAGTTGTGTTGGTTCTCTCGGGCTTCCTTAACGAAGTGTTATACTATAAACTGAGTGGCTTCAGAAAATGTATTTATTGTCTCACTGCTCTGGAAGCTAGAAATGTGAGATCAAGATGTTGGCAGGATTGGGTCCTTCCAAAAAGGCTGTGACTTCCTTCTTCTCCAGCTTCCGGGGGTTTGCAGATGTCTCTCTACATGTGTGTTTGCATTCAAACTTCCTGTTTTTATAAGGACTTCTGTCATATTCCGGGCCCACCCTACTCCACTCCGGCCTCATATTAACAAATTACATCTGCAGCAACCATATTTCCAACAAGGTCCATCCCGAGGGTCATATGAATTTTGAGGAGAAACAATTTAACCTATTATAGGAGTCTACTATTTACAACTATCCCTGTATTAGTTGATCCAAAAACAAGGAAGAAAGAAAAAAAGCTAAATAGGTAAGCTAAGAATGTGAAAATTGGTGGAGAAGAGGATTTTCTGTGTTGCAGTTGGTCTCTGATTTCAAGTCATAGATACATCAGTACAAGGTTGTGGGTGGGAGGGTTATGCTCCATCTCAGACTGAGATGGATTTAATTCTACTTTTGTACATCTTAGTGGAGACAGTTAACTCCTCTTTTTCATCCATTGCTACTACCCTTCAAGAAGATCTCACCACAATTCTGTTATATTAGACTTCTAGTGGCAAAGATTTGGTTGCTTTGATTATTTATATCAGTTTTATTCCTTTAACATTTTATGATTTCCAATTTTTATGATAATTTTATTATTTTTCTTTCAGTGTTCTACAACTAAAATAACCTAACATTTACTGATTATCCAGCGTTTAAAATTGAGCTGAATGAATTGGGACAAGAATATAATATAATATCTTAATCTAGTTTCAGTGATTTTATCAACTAAAGCAAAAGATTAGAACCAATAAATATTTGTGTAGTTATAAAATTGATATAAGTGATCATTAAGGTCAAACACACTTAATTTAAGTAGCTCTTGGATTTTTTTCTCCTAGTTTTCCAGACTGTTTTTCTGAATGTCACATAAGATAAGGTAAATTTTCACTGCCCCCTGGACATGGTCTAATAAAAACGGATGCTATCATTTTAGGAAGATAATCAATACACTGACATTTTTCAAGAGTGATGTTTTATAGAGATTTAAGACCTAAATAAATAAGCAAATCCTAGCATGTAGGAGCACCTCTATAACTTAAGGATACTTTTCCCAAAGAATCCCCAAAGAATTTATTTTAATTAGTGGCTTGTAAACTAAACACTATTGAAGACCTTTCCAAAACTTCTATGGAAGGAAATTGTTAGTTTGTTTTCTCAATCCTTGGAGGCAAGTAGCCAAATTGTGTTTTAAAAAAGGTTAAACTAAAGGAGAATTTAAGAAGCAAGTTTTGTTTGTTCTATTTATAGACAGCTCTGTGCAGATAGGAACCAGATTGACAAAGATCGTTGTAGACTTCTTGAGAAATACATCTTTAACATTTTATTTCAGCACTGCAATAAGTCTTCCCCATCCTGTCAATGAAAGGAAAAACAATCCCTTTTGGGACTTGCCTGATTGGTCCACAACTTGAGTAGTTCAGTTCATCTACAGACTGTCAGTGCAGAGCTCGGTTTGATATCAAATTCTGTAGAATTAGTGCATATAGTGGTGAGAAGAAAGGTAACAAACCTGACTAATTTTTCTCACAGCCAGAGGTCATTCATCTCCTGGGACCTCTTTTTAAGTGGAATTGGGAGGGTAGAGGGAATAACAATGTTAGGGAGCTTCTGCTGTAGCCATTAAGCTTCTGATTTTTATCACCATCCCCACTTCTTCTTAACACACCCCTACTATTACCCCCCATAAAAGCTCACAGTACAAAGTGTTAAAGGGAAAAAGGCAATTGAAAACTAAAGACTATTTTCTCTTTCATTCTCTACTTGGGGATACCACTTGTTTTGTGTGTATCAGAGCATGCGAAGTAGGTGGACTTCTTCACCTATGAGTAGGCTTTTTGGGATAGTGACAGCTTTTGTCATTGTGCTGAATGCTCTTTGGGCTTCTCCTTCAAATTTACATACTTCTTCAGGGGTGTGGGTCCCCTGGGATGTGAGAAGAACTGACATTCCTGTTTACAGAATCTGTTGGCTTTTACACGTTTCATCAATGCCTTAAGAAATTCTTCCGAAAGTCTCCTTTGTCCATTTGGTAATTTTTTGCTGTAGTTATTTGGTGTTGATGCAGTCAAGCTATGCAGAGATCTGAAGTAGAGATGAACTGTTTATTCTTAGCAAATGCAGATATGGGAAACAAGCTAAGCAGTATTTAAGAAAACTTTCCAAAATCGAAGGGCTGTATAAGCCTTTAAGCCCTAATATTTTAGCCAATAATATTATGCAAATGGAAGCTGACAGAGCAATTCTTCTTGCAGGAAATTACACAGCATCCTTTAAATTTACCCCAGTAATTATTGGATCATAGTTTCCAAACCAAGGATCATCTGATCCAGAGAAACCTTGCTTTTTCACTATGTACATCTCCTCAGAGCTCTAAGAACAGAGAATCAAAGTCTTCACTTCTAAGATCACAACTTTTCTGGCTGGGGTACATTTCATTTGGTATCTTAATCATTATCAGCGAAGGCTTTCTGGGTCTGACTAGGACCTCCCTGTGATCTAGAGAAGTGTACATTGATGCAGAAAAATAAAGAAGAGAAGGGGAAATGAAATTTTTGAATGAGGCTGTCACGGCTATTGGTGAAATGGAAGTCAGGGCCATCCTAAAAGACACTGAATGTAGAAAGTGGATTATAGAATAAGAAGGGAGGGGAATCAATAACAAGAGTGAATTTGCAGAAGGAGCCACTTCATCCTTCAGAACCTTCCGAAACTGGGAAGATAGAACTATTCCGTTCCTTTGACAAATTTCGGATGAGTAAACTAATTAAAAACAATCCATCAATCAAATGACTGAGCTACAGTAAGGAAAATTAATGTAATATTTAAAAATAATACAAAATATTCTATGTAGTATAACTAACATTTTTATTATGCACTTCATAAATGCAAATTTATCTTTATTGATTTCACTGATTATTTTTCAGTTTCTTCCACGGGTTCTAATGCACTCTTACTTCATACCCAGTAAGTTTTGAGTATCATATTGTCATTTCTTATTGACGTGTTGAGCTGAGGTCCACTGTTGGGAAACAAAAACAGAGCTTATATCTTGGGCATGATCTCAGATCCAGTTAGTAAATACATTTTCTTCCAAATTAAGAAAATCCAGAGCAAGACAGGTACATGCCACACTGTCTCTCTCTCTCTCGGTATTGTTTTTTTCTGTTTATTTTCTAAGCTTTATTGCAATATCATTGATATATAACATTGTATAAGTTTAAGCTGTACAATGTGTTGATTTGATAAACGTGTTGCAAAATTATTACAAAGGTGGCCTTAGCTAACAACTCCATCATGTCATATAATGATTTATTTTCTGTTGTGAAGCCATTTAAGATCTACTCTCTTAGAAACATTCAAGTATTTAGTAAAGTATTATTAACTATAATCACCCTGCTGCATATTAGCATTATGCATGTTAATTATTCATGAATAATTATTCATCCAGAATTATTCATGTTAAAACTGGGAGTTTGTACCCTCTCACCAACATCTCCCCATTTTCACTCCAGCCCCTTGTAACAGCCGTTATACTCTCTGTTTCTATGAGTTTGATATTTTTAGACTCCAGATATAAGTGCTATCATCACACAATATTTATCTTTCTCTGTCTGACCTATTTCACTTAGCATAATGCCCTCCAGGTCAATCTGTGTGGTACAAAATGATGGAATTTCCTTCTTACTAATGACTGAGTAATATTCCATTACATCTACATAGCACATCTTCTTTATTCCTCCATCTGTTGATAGATACTAGGTTGTTCATATACCATAACTATTGTGAATAATGCAGCAAAGAACATGGGGAGTGCAGATACAAATCCAGAAGTAAGATTTCTGGATCATATGGTAGTTTTATTTTTAATTTTTGAAAGAACATTTATGCTGTTTTCCATTGTGGCAGCACCAATTTACATTTCCACCAAGAGTACATGAGGGTTCTCTTTTCTCTACATCCTCACAGACAGTTATTTCTTGTCTTTTTGATAATAACCATCTAAAAAGTCTAAGATAATATCTCATTGTAGCTTAGATTTGCAGTTCCCCTATAATTAGTGATCTTTAGCCCCTGTTGGCCATTTGTATGTCATCTTCAGACAATGTCTATATGTTTCTCTGCTCAGTTCTAAATCAGATTTTTTTTGGAATTGAGTTGTATAAGTTCTTTTTATATTTTGGATATTAACCTTATCAAAGAAATAATTTGAAGATATTTTCTCCCATTTCATAGACTCCCTTTTGTTTTATTAATTGTCTCTGTTGCTGTGCAAAATCTTACATATTTTATTTAGTCATACTTTCTAATTTTTGCTTTTGTTGCTTGTGTTTTTGGCATCATGTCCAAAAATTGTTGCCAAGACAACATCAAGGAACATTTTCTTATACTTTCTAAGAGTTTTATAGATTCTGATCTCATTGTTAAGTCTTTCCTCCATTTCACATTAATTTTTGCTAGTGGTATAAGGTTATACTGAACACAAAAGCAAGAATCAATAAATACTGAAAATAGTAGTATGGATGGACACGCCTTGCCAGTTATAAAAATTATTTATTATAATTCAAAAATTAAAATAATATTATATTTAAACAGTAGCACATTAACAAATAGAACAAAAATGGAGAGTTCACAAACAGGTATAAATATTATAATAGATAATATTAAAAATTACTAAGCAATTATAAATAATTCAATAAATTGTTTCAGAAGCTGTTTTTCCTGTAAAGAAAGAATATTTGAACATTTTATTTATATATATATCTGTAAAAGTAATGTTTTAATGGATTAAAACATAAGAACAGTAGTAGAATAAACTATAAACTAATATTTTATGATATTCATAAACAAGTCATACAATCCAGATATCATAAAGGGAAAGATTATATGACATTTAAAACCTCATGTAAAACACAGCATTAAAAGCAAAAAACTAAACAGCATAATGTAAAATATATTTGCAATTAAGAAAAGATTAATGTCCAGGTTAAAATCTTCAACATGAATATAATTAATAAACCATAATATAAAATTCTTACAAAGATTATAAGGTAGAAAATAATATATAGTGACTAAACATATTAACAGATAATTATTATCAGCAATCATCGGTGGAACAAGATACTTTCAGCATGGGATAGTCAATAACAAAGAAGTGTCATGCAGGAATATGGATGTCTATTCTTAATTGTTGGTGAGAGACAAAGTCATTGAATTATTCTGATAGAGAATTGGCAGTATCTTCAATTTTGGAAAGTGCCTTACCTATCACTCATCAACCCTATTGCAAAATATTCACAAAAACATTTTTAAAAAACCCCAAAAGTTTTAACAACCTAAATGCTTATCAGTAGTAGAGAGGTTACATAACTTATAGAACATCCACACCAAAGTCATTAGAGAGAATGAAATAAACCAACCTACACTAGTATGCCAATATGGATAGAGCTGCAGGATATACTAAGTGATTAGAAGGAAAACTAGAAAGCCGTTTGGTGTACCTATGTTATATATGAGCTCTGTCCGGAAAAAGTCCAGCCACTATTAATATAATGAGAACAGTTTGTGTCCAATATCAATGTAACCTGGCACCAAACGAGAGTGAATGGGTTATACATGTGTGAACAATGAATACCTCACTGTACTAATCAGTGGGGTGATAGACACCGTTGAGTGAGCATGTGTCCTGTATGACCTTCACATTCAAAATGACTGAGCAAGTAGAGCAATGAATCTGCACCAAATTTTGCATTAAGCTTGAACATTTCTCCATGTGAACTATTTGAATGATTCAGAAGCTTGCAGCTTTGGGCAATTGGTGACTGGAAGCTTCATCATGGCAATGCATCTGTTGGTGTACCACCTCGCATGCAGAGTTTTTTGGTGACACATAATTCACCTAGGTGACTCAGCACCCCTACAGCCCAGATTCAGTGCCCTGCAACTTCTCATTTTTCCCACAACTAAAGTCATCTTTTAAGGGGAAGAGATTTTAGACTGTCATTGAGATTCAAAAAAAACACGAGGAGAAGCTGATAGCAATTGGGAGAACTGTATGCTGTATGAAGTCCCAAGGTGCCTACTTTAAAGGGCACTGATTCACCATTGTCCTATGTACAATGTTTTTTTTTTGTTTGTTTGTTTTATGTCTTCAGTAAATGTCTCTCTCTGGCATATTAAATGGCTGGATACTTTCTGGACAGACCTTGTATATACACATATAAATTCATGGTCAGAGAAATAGGAAAACGAATACTAAACGACTGGCAGTGTTTAACTGTCAAGAGGAATAACAGTATAAAGGAAGAATTATGTATATTTGTATAATTTTTATACATTGTTATCTGAAAATATTAATTGTGTTTGACAAAGCAATCATTTGATTTTAGTTGGAGACACAGAAGCTCAATTGTTGATCAAAGAATGAATAAGAGACAAGTAATTGGAGGAAATGAATGAAAATATTTAATCTGGAAAGGTAGTGATGACAAAAACAGGACTGTAACTAGCAGGGTTTTATGTATTTTAAATGAAAGAATTATGTTTGATATGTTTGTTTAGATTGTGTTTTAAAGCTGAACATGTGAGTATTCAATAAATGTTTATTATTGTTACATGTTCTAATCTAAACAAATGTTCTTTGCAATTATCAAAAACAGTGAGAATAGAGAATTAGAAACTGAACACCCTATTTTTGTCTACTACATCCAGCTCACCACAACAATGGAAACATACACAAAATGGTCCTGTTTAATGCCTGACTTGTAAATGCGCCATTTTTCTGATAGACATTATCAATCTTTGCTTTTAACTTCACTGTAGGATTAAACATCTCTATCTTAACTTCCTTCCTTTAAAATTAAGCATTTTAACAGCAGTGGTTTCTCCATAAAGATTGAGAGAGACTGAACAGAATGCAGGATATTAGTCTATTGAATGAACATGTCCCTGAGTCTTTGAAATGCTTAGGCTGAATATTGTACCGTATTTACAAAATTTTCCCTCAATCCTAGATTATTCTCTTCTCTGATTACCGATGTTTCTGGCTATTTGATGTGAGCTGTAAAATGGAAAGGGATCATTTATAGAGTACTTAGATTACTTCAAATCAAAATTATTTGGAAGAAGAGCAGTTTAGTTCAGGTTGAAGTACATTTTTTTTTTGTTTCTGTTTGTTCTTGTTGTTTGCAGATACATACATTTGAAGAATATCTTTTGAATAATATATACCAAGAGATAAGCTGATATTTGCAAATAAATGAATTAAAAAATTAAAATCCAAATGCCAAAAGTAGAGGAATGTGAATAAGCAAAGTGTTTATATTTTGAGTTGTGGATTTAATATAACTAGATTGGGTATTTGTTTTTCAATCTATTATGCATTATGTATGACTTGGATAGTTGTTAGTGACATGCATTGTTCAGTGGCAATAACTGTATAATTAATGCTATAGACTGAGGATAATTAGTTGCAAGTAATATATGTTTTGGGTTTTCTTTTTGCCACATGAAGTTGCTCAGATATTAACCACAGATTTATAAATGATGCAGTATGTAGAATAGTATGGCTATTTTTTCCTGTTATTCCTTGTGGCATATTTCACTAATTTGCATAGGTGTAGCTTTTACCCTTTTCAGGCTGGGGAAGTCATCACTCCACAGTCAGAAGTAAAGATGCAATTGCTATTTTTTTCTTCCCTGTAGAGTAACCCTCTGGCCTCCAGGCAGTTCTTTTAAAAATTATTTCTGCCTACCTTGTGCCTTTCTTAACATAGATACAATTCCCTTCCTGAGTGTCCAGAACTGAAACCAGCCTTCTGTGTTCAAGAGCAGTTCATCTGAGCACAGATTCCTTTTATATAAGTCACTGTAGTATATGTCATCTTGAGTTGTTGATGTTTATATAAAGTTTTATTATAAAAGTATAATTGACAAACAATAGTATATGAGATTCAGGTATACAACATAATGAATCAACATTTGCGTACACTGCAAAGTGATCACCATAGTAAGTTTGGCCATCCTCTTTCACCTAAGTTACAATCTTTTTTCTTGAGATGGCAACATTTAAGATTTGCTTCTTTAGTAACTTTCAAATTTGCAATATAGTGTTAATCACTACAGTTACCATGCTGTATGTTACATCCCCATGACAATATCTTATGTATGATAGTTTGTACCTTTTAATCCCCTTTATCCATTAAACCCTCTGCCACAATATGCTCCCCCTTTGGCAACCACCATTTTCTATGAGTTTGGCTTTGTAATGTCTTGTTTGTTCACTTACTTTTATTTTAGGTTCTGCATATAAGTAAAATAATATGGTATTTTTATTTCTCTTCTGATTTATTTCACTTAGCATAATACCCTCAAGGTCCATCCATGCTGTCACAAATAGTGAATTCTTCTTTTTTTATGAATGAGTAGTATCTCATTGTATTTGAGTATCACATATTCTTTTTTTATTCATACATCAATGGATGTTTAGGTTGTTTTTATATTTTAGGTATTGAAAGTAATGCTGTAATAATTATAGGGGTGTGTATATCCTTTCAAATTAGTGTATTGGATTTCTTCAAGTGAATATCCATAAGTGGAATTTCTGGATCATATGGTAGTTCTATTTTTAACTTTTTAAATAAATGTTCACACTGTTTTCTATAGTGGTGGCACCAATTTACATTCCCACCAACAGTGTGTGAGGGTTTCCTTTTCTCCATGTTCTCACCAACACTTGTTATTTCTTGTCCTTTTGATAATACTCATTTAAAAAAGTGTTTGGAGTGTGGGTAAAATGGGTGAAAGGAATAAATAGGTACAAACTTCCGTGTGTGAGGTGATATCTCATTTTGGTTTTGATGTGAATTTCTCTGATACTTAGTGATGTTGAGTGTCTTTTTATGCACATGTTGGCCATCTGTATGCATTTTTTTAAATTTCCACTCAGATAAACTCTGCCAATTTTTTAATCAGATTGGTCTTTTTTTGTTATTGAGCTGTATGAGTTCTGTATACATTTTGGATATTAAACTCTGATCAGCTGTATAATTTGCAAATATCTTCTCTAGTTCATTGGGTTTCATCTTTATTGTGTCAATGGTTCCCTCACTATGTAAAAGCTTTTTAGTTTAATGTTATTTTTGATTTTGTTGCCATTTCCTTTGAAGTCAGATCCCCTCAAAAAATATACCATCAAGAGCAATGTCAAGAAGCTTACCACCTATGTTTTCTTCTCAGAGTTTTATATTTTCTAGTCTTATATTTAAGTCATTAATCTATTTGAAGCTAATTCTTGTGTAGATGTATAATGGTCCAGGAAATCAGGGAGCATGTTGTCTTGAGTTTTGTTTTTCCTCAAGATTGCTTTGGCTGTGTAAGACTGTGATTCTACACAAATTTTAGGCTTGTTCTATTTCTCTGAAAATCACCATTGGCTGTCTTATAGGGATTTCATTGAATCTGTAGGTTACTTTGGGTAATATAGATATTTCTACAATATTAATTCTCAAATCCATAAGTATAAATACCATTTTATTTATCTGTGTCTCCTTCAATTTTTTAAATTGACATCTCACTTTTCAGTGCACAAGTTTTCAAATCCTGTTTAAATTTATTTCTAGGTGTTTTATTCTTTCTGCTGAGATTGTAAATAGGATTTTAAAACATTGGTTTTGAGAGTTTGTTGTTAGTATGAAAAATCGCAACAAATTTTTGGATATTGACATCATACACTGAAACTTTACCGATTTTTCTTATTGATTCTCACAGTTTTTGGCTGAAGACTTTTGTTTGGGTTTTCTATATATATAATACCAAGTTGTCTACAAATAGTGACTGTTTTACTTCTTCCTTTCTAATGTGATGACTTTTATTCACTTTACCTGCCTAATTGCTCTGGCTAAGACTTTATTCAACATATTAATATATTAAATAAAAGTGGCAAGTGTAGGTATCTTTGCCTTATTTCTGATATCATGTTAAAATCTTTGATCTTTTCACCATTGAGTATGATGTCAGTTGTAGGTGTGGGTTTGTCATTTATGGCCTTTATATGTTAAGGTGCCTTCCATCTGTACTCGCTTCATTGAGAGTTTTCATTATAAATATATAATAAGTTTTTTCAAAGCTTTGTATGCATGTATTGAGGTGATTATATAATTTTTATATTATTTATTTTGTTAATGTGATATATACTTTGATTAATTTAAGAATTTTGAACCATCCTTTAATCTCTAGAATAAATCTCACTTAAGCATGGAGTATTATTATTTTATTACATTATTGAATTTGGTTTGCTAATATTTTGTTGAAAATTTGTGTATTTATGTTAATCAGATATTAAACTCTGTGTTTCTGTGTGTGTGTGTGTGTGTGGTGCCTTTTCTGGTTTTCATATCAGGGTAATGCTTGCCATGTAAAATGAATTTGAGAGTATTTCTTCCTCCTCAATTATTGGGAAGAATTTGAGCAGGATAGGTATTAAATCTTTAAATATTTGGTAGATATCACCAGTGAAGCCATCTTGTCCTAGACTTTCATTTGCTGGGAGTTTTTTGATTACTAATTCAATCTACTTATTAGTAATTGGTCTAGTCTAATTTTCTATTTCATAATGATTAAATCTTGAAAGATTGTATGCTTCTAGGAATTTTTCCATTTCTTCTAGCTAGTCCAACTTGTTGGCATAAAATTGTTTATAGTAGTCCTTATGATCTTTGTTATTTCTTTGGTATCATTTATAATTTCTCCTCATTCATTTCTGATTTTATTTATTTCTGCCTTTTTTGGTAAGTTTAACTATAAGTTTGCCAGTTTTATTTTTGTTTAAAAAACAATTCTTAGCTATATTGACACTTTCAATTGTCTTTTTAATCTGTATTTCATTTATTTCTGTTCTAATCTTTATTATTGTTTTCTTCTACTTCTACTGATCTTTCTTTGTTATTGTTTTTCTAGTTCCATTAGGCATAAACTGTTTATATGTGATTTTTCTAATTTCATGAGGTAGGCCTGCATCACTATAATGTTCCTTCTTAAAAATGCCTTTGCTTTGCTGCATTCCACAGAATTTGGTATGTTGCATTTCCATTTTCATTTCTCTTGAGGTATGTTTGCATTTTATCATTGATGTATCTGTCAGTATATTGCTTAAGTAGCATGTTATTTAATCTCCATATGTTTGTGATCTTTAAAAATTTCTTTTTGTAATTAATTTCCAGCTTCATTCTGTTGTAGTCAGAAAAGATTATATGATTTCAATTATAGAATTACAGAGTCTTGTTTGATACTCTAGCAAATAATCTATCCTGGAGAATGTTCCATGTGCACTTGACAAAAATGTATATTCTGCTGCATTTTGAAGGAGTGTTTTCTATATGTCTGTTAGTTCTATTTGATCTAATGTATTATTTCAAGCTGATATTTCATTATTGATTTTCTATCTGGATGATCTATCCAAGGATTTCAGTGGGGTATTAAAATCATTCACTATTATGAAATTGCTGTAATTTATCTATTTATATCTTAATGCTGGCTGTATATGCTTATCTGCTCCTATCTTAGGTGTACAGTTATTTAAGAATGTTATGTGTTCTTGTTAGATTGACCCTTTTATCAGTATGCAATGACCACCATTGTCTTTTATTGCATTCTTTGTTTTAAAGTCCATTTTCTCTGATATAACCAAAGCTATTTCAGCTTTCTTTGGATTTCCATTTACCTGAGATATAGTTTTCCATCATTTTATTTTCACTCTGTGTGTGTCCTTACACCTGAGGTACATCTCTTGTAGACAGCATATAAATGGATATATTTTTAAACCCAGTAGCCACTGTATGTCATTTGATTGGAAAATTTAGTCCATTTATATTTAAAGTGATTATCAATATGTTTGCACATACTGCCATTTAAATTTTTTTCTGGCTGTTTTGTAGTTTATCTCTGTTCCTTTCTTCTTATTTTGCTTTTGTCCCTTGTGGTTTGATGACTTTCTACAATATTATACTGAGATACCTTTCTCATTATCGTGTGTGTGTCTATCACAGGTTTTTATTTTGTGGTTGCCATATGACTCACATGATAGCTAGCCTAAGTATGTGTGTGTATGTGTTACAAACATACATGTACATATATTCTATTTTAATTTGATTATTCATTATATTTGAAAGCATTTTAGTACTACATTTTTAGTATTGTTCATGTTTTAAATTTTTGATGTAACATCTTTCAACTTTTTTATTTTTTAATTTATGTTTTCTTGTTACTAGTTAGTGCCCCTTTCAGCTTAAAGAAATCCCTTAGCAATTCTCCTAAGGCTGTTTTGATGCTGATGAACTCTTTTAGTTTTTGCCTGCCTAGAAAACACTTAATTTCTTCTCAGTTCTAAATGATAACCTTGATGGTTGGAAGTTTTTTTCTTTTAGTGTTTTGAATATATCATGTTACTCCTTTCTAGCAGGCAAAGTTTATGCTGAAAAATCTGGTGACGTTCTTATGGGAATTTATTTATATATAATAAGTTGTTTTACTCTTGCTGCTTTTAAGGTTAAATATTTATCCTTAACATTTGACATCTGAGTTCAGCTTATTTGTAACTTTCAGGGTTTCCTGGACCAGGATATGTGTTTCCTTTTCCAGGTTAAGCAAGTTTTCAGTCATTATTGTTTTGAATAAGTTTTCTGCTGCTTTCTCTCTCTCACTTCCCTATTTGAGGCCTATAAAATGGGAATGTTATTCCACTTGCTGTTGTCCCATAGATCTCTTAAACTAACTTCACTTTTAAAATTTCCTGTTTTTTGGCTTCTGTGTGTGAGTTCCACTACCCTGTTATCCAGGTTACTGATTCATTTTATAGCTTCATCTAGTCTGCTGTTGAACCCCTCTAGTTTACTTCATATATTATTCAGGCCTGTGATTCCTGGTTGGTGTTTTCTTATCTTTTGTACCTCTTAGTTGAAGTTTCCTTTGTGTTCACCCATTCTTCTCCCCAGTTTGGTGAGCCTCTCTATGACTATTATTTTGAACTCTTTATCAGATAAGTTAATTATCTGCATCTCATTAAGTTTTATTCTGGTGTTTTATGTTGTCACTTTGTTTTGAATGTAATCCTTTGTTTTCTAATTTTGCTTGACCCTTTGTGTTTTTTTCAAATAATATGAATTAGATGAAACAGCTACCTCTCCTAGTCTTGAAGGAATAGCTCTGTGTAGGAGGTGAACCTTACTGTTAACCTTGCCCTAGTTCTTGGTTGACTCTTGAACTGTATCTCCAATTGCTTCAGACGTGTGGGGCCTAAAAACGTAATCTTCTCTGCTCACCAGAGCCTGAAGCTCAAAGGGCATTTCCTGTGTGTGCTGAGTGCACTGACTGCTTTTAACAAGGCCCTGGGAGGGGTACATGAAGGACTGAGCTGTGTACCCACTGTCTCCACCGGGCTGCTCACCTGCCATCTCTGGTTAGGCTGCTCTAAGGAGCAGTGTGAAGGACTGCTTGTGGGGCTGGCATGTGCTGGCATGGCTACTGGACACCTCCTTGGACAGAGTTGCTTGCCTGCTACTGACAGCAGGTTAGAGTGAGAGTGCAGAAATGGCATCCATCAGGACTGGTACTAACAAGATAGGAGAACACAACAACGGCACACACTCGTGCCTTTGTCCTCAAGGGAGTCTCAACAGCCTTGGTCTCTGCAGAGGTATTAAGGTTAGCAAATGAAATTCACATTTGGTTTAGGTTCTTTACAAATGGCTATTTTGTGCTTGGTCCCAGGACAGGTGAGTCTGTGCAAGAGCCTTTTGAGAACAGAATCTCAATTCCCTACAGCCCCAGGGTTATCTTGGGCTTAAGCCTCATTGGTTGTTAAAGAAACATGTTTTGGGGGCTTATCTCTTTGGTCCCAAGGGTTTGGGTGCCTGATAATGTTCACAGACCATTTCTTCTTTAGAAAAAAGCTCCTTAGTTATTGATATTTGTTTGTTTGTTTGTTTGCTTGTTTGTTTGCGATGTCTCCAAAATGTAGGTTGCTGTGTCAGGAGTGAAGTTTTGGGCAATGGTGTGTCTCTGATTCTGCTACCAGCCTCAGTGTGGCCCTTTTATCCTTTGATGTGGGGTAGCTTCAGAGATCAGATAGATCTCAGGTGGTTTTCCGAAGTAATTGCTCCAAATGTGCTTGTGGATCTGTTGTGTACATGGGAGGAGATAAGCTCAGGACCTTTTTACAGTGACATCTTGAACTGCTCCCTCCATAACATTTTTACTTTGGGTTCCTATTAAAAAGTATTTATTTATTTATTTATTTATTTATTTATTTATTTATTTATGTTATTGTTGTTCAAGTACAATTGTCTGCATTTCCCCCTCCACCATTCCCCCCATCCCAGCCATCCCCATCTCCCTCCCTTGATTCCATGCTCCTCCGGTTTTGTCCATGTGTCCTTCATAGTTGTTCCTGAAAGCCCTTCCCCTCTTCCCCCTCCATTATCCCCTCCCACCTCCCCTCTGGTTACTGTCAGATTGTTCTTAATTTCAATATATTTGGCTATATTTTGCTTGCCTGTGTGTTTTGTTGATTAGGTTCCACTTACAGGTGAAATCATATGGTATTTGTCTTTTAGAAATAAAGCAATAAAAAGAATCTTTGTGCCATCCTATCTTACCTCTGTCATCCCTGTCATGCTGACAGCTAAAATAAAAGCCAGAAGGAAAGTTAGTTCATTCACCCACAAAATCTAAATATCACATGAGGTTGTTTTATCAGTTGCATTTGTGTTTAAGGTGACATTATTTGGCCATGTATAATAGAGAAAAGCATCTAAAACTGTTAGGCTTTCTACTAACAGAAGAATTGGTTAAATGAAGGAGATATATATATATATATATCATACCATTTGAAAATGGCATGATATGATAACAATATATATTTATTAAAATCATATTATTTCTATGAACCTAGAGTTGCAAACTTTTCTCCCAATGCAATGCTGACTCTAAAATATAAATAGAAAATACAGTCAATTTCTTTCCTTTTTACAAATTTATGTAATAAAGATAAATTAAAATATAAAGATGTAGTCTATTACTTAGTTATTATAAATATAATGCCTTGGGTCACAGTGATTTTAGCCAATAAAATTCCATCAGAATTGTAATAAAAATGAACCATAAGTTTGAATATTTTCCACTCAGTTTTGAATTTAAACAACCTATAAAGAGATTTTTAATGATTATTTAAGCATCCAGGTTACATTATCTGTGTGCCTTATGACTAAAACAATTACTGTGGTTACAGGGACTTTTATCTTTTATTATAATTAACCAGATATTTCTAAGCTAGTAGTTTAACCTACCCCTATGGCTAAATGTCATTACCAGCAGAGAGACATGCCGATGCCATTAAGGAAAATAAATGATGTCAATGAAAATCTTGAGTTGTGCTCTAGACTCCTGCAGTGTTGTACATCCTGTAAACATCATTACTTTCCTTAAACTCTTTTTCTTAGATTGTGTAGCATTTATGGCCATGATGAGAACTTCTACCACTGCCATCCATTGATTTATTTACTCATGATGTTATCTTTTAGTGTCTGCAAGCCATGTCCTAGCTGTGTGAAAGTGAAGGAAAATGATAATGCAAGAGGAAAGAATAAATAACAGTAGCATATAGCAGACAAAAGAAAGTCAGGCGTAGTGCACAATTATGTATAGGGCAGAAATAATCTTTTCACTCACTGCCTCTCTGAAAACTTCTGCAATGGCATTGGATATTTTTCAAGCAAGAGGACCAGATGTATAGATGTTTTATTACTCACTCAGTCTAGGTTGTGCTTCAACGTTTCATTTCTGTGTTCATTTTATTCATTCTAGTGTGATTATTATATTTCAAATTTTATTCTCCCTTTTCTTTGTTATTGATTAATTTATCAAATATTTTTAAACCCCTACTTTGTGCCAGTTTTATGTTAGAGATACAATCCAGAATTATAGCCCTGCATTTAAGGAATTTACAATTTAGTAAAGGAGGCAAATGCAAATTAAGTATTTACAAAATTTATGCAGTTATAAACTATTACAAGTACTATGAAAGAAAGTCGTAATTAAAAAAAATATTTATCAGTGATAACGTGTTCCAATTGCAGGAAGTCACTTTCAAGTTGGGATATTTAAGACGTACAATGATTGATTAAGAAATGAGGAGGAGAGAAGAACAGTGTGGGTCAAAGGGACATCTTATGTTAAGGGTCTTGGTTGAGAGACAGTATGCTCCATTCAGGGAGTGAAAAAAGGAACAGAAGCTGTGACCCGGATAGAAAGACAAGGATAGGAGATGGGGCAGGAGTTAGGGCTGGGAAGCTCTTACAAGCCAGTGTAAGAATTTGGTCTTTTTCTAGGAGATGTGAAGAAGTTATTCAGTATGAACATACTTGTTTTTCCTTAACTTTATCCTCTACTTACCTAAGTGGCAAGTTTATCACCACCTCAATTTGATCATGATCAGCACCTAGATTTAATAAAACAAATTTGACTTTCTTTTGATTTTTAGTAAGTTTCCAGTCAATCTGCTTGTAGGATACTAATGATGTTTTTATACCTTTCCAGTGTTTTTATTTCATTCATTTTTGCTGCCACTTTTATTTTTTATTTTTTTATTTTAATTTAATCTCATCACAAATGTCATCGATTAATTTCTTCACATAATACTTCTTATGTTTCACAGGATTTCTTTGTGATTTTATAATCAGAATATATTGCTTTTTTAAATCAGTATTCTCTTTTTAAACACACATTTAAATCCTCATACTATTGCCGAGATCTAAACCATAAAATAAAACTTTTTCTTTTTTTCTCACAACTTTCATAAAATCTAGGTTTCCTAAAATGCTGGGTATCTGCTCTGTGAAAATAATATGGTAATTCAACTAGAATTTCTCTTTTTACATGGAAGGGAGACAGATAAGTGTTTGATTTGAGCAATGGTCTTTAAAGTAAGCTCATTTGCTTCTTTTAAACACGGAAAAACAACATGAAAGTCTCTTCCCCATTTTCAAAAAAGATTTAACTTAAGACGTTAGAAATTTCTTAAGTTAAGGATCCTGTCTCTGAATTTATTTATACTTTTGTTCTTGCCCATTTGTTAGCAATATATAGCTTTGCCAAAAAATCAGATATGGGTATTCTTCATGAGAAACATGTTTTTTAGTTATTTTTTTGTAACATCTGGGTCTGTTTTTTGTATCAGAGTAGGACTGGTCTCACAGAGTAAATTTTAGGAATGGGTACTTCCTCTCAGTATATGAAAGTGTTAATACGGATTTACTATTATTTCTGCTTTAAATGCCTGGTAGAGTTCAACTTTGTAACCACTGTACCTGGAGTTTTCTTTGCTGGAAGGTAGCTAGCTTTGATTTTGAAAGAGAGTAGAATATAAAACCTCAAAATATGCCTTTTTTGTCACAGGGATTATTTAAGGCAGATTATTTTTTAAAAGGGCAGATAGTTTTTATATACACAAATGATGTATTGCACAATTGTATACCTGAAACCTATACAATTTTATTAACCAATGTCACTCCAACAAATTTAATTAAAAAAATGAAATCATTCTCTGAAAGAGCAGATATTGGAAAAGTTCTGAAAACAAATTGGAAGTTACTTTTTTATAAGACATTTACATTTTTAAGGGAAACCTCTATTTTTAAGAATCAATCATTCTCCCTAGAGTATTGCCCATAAGCAATACTCTAGAGAGAATGACCAAATCTCTAGAAACTCCTATCGTGTTGGCTCAGGTAGCTAGGTATTAATAAAGGAAGGGAGAAAGGCAATCAGACATCAAGACTAATCTACTATGGAGCTGAATCAGACAATAAACCTGCTTCAACCAGGGAGCTACAGCTTCACACACTCCCCAGGGAATCACAGCATTGCCTGGCCAAGGGGATTAACAGTCCTCCCTACCCATTTGCCCCATGTAAGGAGACCAGCTTTTGATCTCTCCAGGGTACAACTGGCCCATTTGCCCAGACTATGAGGGGAAGAAATAAACAGCAGGAGATACTCCTCTGCAGGGTGCGTGCCCAGTCAGAGCCACGATGGCACAGGGGTGGTCTCTTTACTCTGTCGCATGTGCAGTGGGAGCCAAGATAACAATCACAATGTGTGGAGCCTAGCCTGGAAAAAGGATCAGATTTGATAAGGAATACAGAACCCAAGAAAATCTAGAAAAGGAATGCATTAGGGAGAGAAACGAGCAGAAGCCCTGGAAGGACTGCAAAATTAATTACTTGGTTTGAAAAAGTGCCTGATCCTTCTCAAGCTTGAGATAACATAATCCAAGCCTAACAAACAGCACTCTCTCTCCCCCTGCCTCTTTCTTACCCAGTAACATATGCTCTCTCATTTTTTTTGTGTTCTCTCTCCATAGCAGCCATGTGAACCTAGCACTGTACCACCAGCAACTACAGGGACTCCAAGTTCTGGGTCCAAGCACAAGGCCGAGTACAGCAACACAAGGTGAACTGAAGCACAACTAGGAACTGACAAAGCTGGTGAAATGAGGACAGAGGCTGCACTGGACTAAGCTTGAGCATAGCACACAATTTTTGGGTACTGGCTTTTATTCTGGGTCTAGTGAAGGTAATGTTGAACTTTTTCCACATAGAGACAATGGAGATAAGACACTGGGAACATGGGCACAGGCATTTATTTTAACCCCAATAAACCTAACCTCTAAACCTCATCTTCTCATGCGTGGGTCCTTGGACATGCTTTTTTCATGACTCCGTGAAAGAATCCCATTTCCATCAGTAACAAATGGAGAATGCACTGGCAAATCTGCATAACAACATACCCGTGTTTACTGTACTTTTTCTGGTAATATCCCATGAGAAGTTCCCCACATCCAAAGTCTTTTTTGTATTTATCTGAAGATGTTATTTAAAGTGATTGCTTGGCTCATTTCAGGGAGATACTAACTTTTCCTGGGCCTCTCCGAGGATATGAAGGTACACCCACTATTAAACTTCTGTTTGTTTTTGTTTGCTGTTAATGTCTTTTATTACAGAAGAGTCTCAGCCAAGAACCTAGAAAGGTAGAGGAAAAGTCATTTTTCTACCCCCCAAATTTATATTATTTAACAGATACAGGGCTATTCAGAATTTTTGTCTCTTCCTGAGTGAGCTTTGGTAGTTTGTGTCTTTTAAGCAGTTTATCCATATCATCTAAGTTGTTCTACCTTTGTTGCTCAAAGTTCATCATGATATTCACTTATCTTTTTTAATATTTGTAAAACTGTAGTGCTGTGATTTTAGTCATTATTAGTATTGTTACTATGTATTTTTGTATTTTCTATTTTTATCCTGATAGGTTTAAGACATAAGTTTTACTAATCTTAAAAAAAAAGTTTTGGTCCTGGCTGGCGTAGCTCAGTGGAGGGAGCACGGGCTCCAAACCAAAGGGTCGCTGGTTCGATTCCCAGTCAGGGCACATGTTTGGGTTGTGGGCCAGGTCTCCAGTGGGGGCCACGTGAGAGCAACCGTACATTGATGTTTCTCTCTCTCTCTTTCTCCCTCCTTTCCCCTCTCTAAAAGTAAATAAATAAAGTCTTTAAAATAAAGCAGCTTTTGGTTTCATTGTTTTTATAATTGATTTTCTCTTTTATTTTGTTTATGCTCTTATGATTATTATTTTCTTTTCTCTGTTCACTTTGGGCTTAGTTTACTCTTCTTTTTTAGTTTCTTAATTGGTAATTGAGATCATTAATTTAAATCTGATTAACTTTTCTAATATAATCATTTTAGTGCTATAAATTTACTTCTAAATTTTGCTTAACTACATGGTTCCTGAAAAGCTTCATTTGATCTGAACACTGAAAAGGAACTTATCTGCTGAAATGAACTCCCCATGGTCAACAGAAGACTCAAATTTTAAAAATAAGAAGAGCCTAATGGCCATTTATTGACAGAGACTTTTTGCATACTCTGTGTACTAGGAAGAACCTCAGACTGAACTCTGGGCTTCAGGCACTGTACCCACTGGGTTATACTATCTGAGGCAACCATTGCAGGGAAGCCCTGGTTTTATTTTTCTACCATGGGACTGAGATAGGCCTCATCCGGTCACAACTGCACAACTTGGATACCTCATTTACATAAAATGGGTCTAATTGGGAACCTCAAACTCTGTCTCCTAGGCTGCAGCAATTTTGTTCAAATAACTTCTTTTTATTTTTTATGAAAGTCTAAAATTAATTTTCATTTACAACTACCATCCACAAATTTTAATCTGTAGAACTTCATTTTGATATAGTTTAAAATGCCTTTCAATTTCCTTTTTGATATTTTCTTTTACCTAGAAATTATTTAGAAAGATGATATTTAGCTTCCAAATATTTTCCAGGTATATTTCTGTTAATTTTCAATTTAACTCCATTATAAGATAAACTAAATTGTAGGATTCCAATTGTTTCGAATTTATTGTCATATTATAAGTCTCAGAATCTATTTACTTTGTTAAATTATCTGAATGTACTTAGAAAAATTATGCACTGTACTATTCTGGGGAGAGTATTCAAAAAGCCATTTAGGTCAAGTTGTTCCATAGTGTTATTCAAGTATTCCATTTATTTACTTATTTTTGGTCTTCTTGTTATTATTAAGTATTGAATAATACTATTAGTTAATAATATTAAGTATTTAAATCACAAACTTACTTGTGAAGTTTTTAGTTCTTGCACTTCAATTTGTTCTTGCATCATGTATTCTGAGGTTTTGTTATGAGAAGCAGAGGTGTTCAAGACTGTCAGATTCTCTTGATGAATGGCCTTTGTGTAATTATGAAATGGCCCACTTTTTTTGCTCTGAAATCTACTTTGGCCGATACTATTTCTGTGACTCTAAATTTATTATACATATATATTTCTTTATATTCTTTAAATTTTAACTCATTTGTGTTTTCACAATATCAGTAGGTTTCTTATAGTAGCACATAGTTGAGTCTCAATTTTGTACCTGTATCAAAATCTCACTTTTAATCAAGTGGCTATACCATTTACAAGCATTTTTTGGATGTAAAGCAGTCATCTTGCTTTTTGTTTTCTTCTTGTCCCATCTGTTCTTCATTCTTTTTCCCCTATATTCCCTGCTACTTTTGAAATATTTTTCATGATTTCATTTTGTTTTTTTTCTTGGCTTCTAAAATAAACATTGTGTTTCCTATTTGTTGTGGTTACTTTTGAGGTTATGACATACACTTTTAAGCTATCATAATTTTCCTTTAAGTAATATTTTACCACTCCCCTTACAGAATATGAACCTACCAACAGCAATGCCCACTTCTTTCCTTTTGGGCATTGTGGTATGATTATTGTTAAAATTAAAATAATTTCTATATGTCTGATGAGCCACACAGTATATTGGCATTTGTGTGTTTAAAATTATTTTAAAGAAATTTTTAAAATAATAACTTTTTAAAAAATATCCATACAATTGTACAGGAAATTGGAACCATTTCCCATACAATTCATTCTCTGAGCAGATCTGTAGTTCCACCAGTTTGTCACCTTCTTCTTATTCACAAGACACCCTTTAACCTTTCTTTTGATGCAGTTATGCTGGTGCTAGCTTCTTTTAGCTTTTGT
>PVKU01001004.1:0-255767 GCA_004027475.1 Anoura caudifer | reverse complement strand
CAAAACATATAACATAGTATTGTAACAGCGAGGTAGTGCCACAGTATACAGTACAAGTTAAGAAGTAGCACTATATTGGCTGAAAATATTAGAAAGGGCATAGCAATTCTCCTATATAATGGAACAAAAAGTCATAAAGTTTTAGCATATATGATTAAAAATTGATCTTTTAAGGAAACTTCACAAGTTCACAGTAATATATCATTTGGTACTTTCAGTTGAACAAGACTGTAAAAGTAAGTTGGTTAACTGGAATGCACAGAGTAAAAGTTGTTGATTTTGTGAATTATGAACAACAAGAAATGGTTTTAGGAGAGACCTTAAACAGAAAGCAATCACTTAGCAACTTACTTTTGTAATGAGATACTAGGTGAGTTTTTTAAAATAAGAGTTGCAAAATAAACCCTAAAACTACAATATAACTTATTTACAACTATGTAGACACAACCTCACTCCTCAAAACAAACAATATCAACACGTGGAAATAGAAAATACTCAGGCACTTCTAAAAATGAATAAAATACAAGCAAATGCTACTGTTCTAATTTGTCAGAAACCTAAGAAGAATAGTGACATATAGATTTCAAATTATTAAATAAATGCAATAAATTATAGGCCACAAAGGCTAAAAACAGTGATTAATAAAAATCCAAAGTAAGTAACTCACATAGAAACTTAAAGAAAAATATGTGGTTTTTCAGGGACATTAAGGAAAGATACAAAAGTGATGAAAATAATTTTGATTGGTGACCAGAAATATAAACTATGGTTATTCCTCATCTTTTATCTGTATAGATTTTATGTAATAAGTCTTAGTTTATAAATAAAAGATATATCTAACAAAGTAAACCTATCTCACTAAGAGCAATACATTTCAAATCAATATAGGTATATGCTTTGCTTTACATACATTTGACATAATTAAGTATTAAAATATCAGTTGTTTTCTCTTAATACTTTTGTACATAAAAATTGTACAAAACATAAAACTCAAAATAGTCTGTATCTTAAAGGAGCCTACAATCTTTCTTAAAAAAACAGGGAATCTACACTTTAAAGAAGTGTAACAATACATAAATATCAATGAGAAAATAAATTTAATGTTGAAAACAATCAGAAGAAAGTAGACAAGGCTTTTATTCAAATAACTAAAAAGCCCAACAGTCGAAGAACAAAATAAAGACCTTAGGAAGATAGGGAATGAATATCCAGTGACCCAAGTTTATAGATATTGTCTAATGAACTAAGACTACCATTTGCATATATCAGTGAAGATAATTTTTTTACTTTTATATTTTTGCTGCATTAGCATGAATGTATCTCCTAATATTGTTGGCTGCTTCATAGAAGATTGATGTAAGTCCAAAAAAAGAAGTTTAATATGGTCAGGATGAATGGTGATAACTTCAGAAAAGATATAACACTGCACATTCAACTTTATTTCTGATTATTTTCTATAAATTAAATAATATTTTAAAAATTCTTCATTATCAATATTTTCAACCTAAAGAAATTATGTGATACAGTCTATCAAAAATTGAAAATGCACTCTAAATGGTAAATAATGCTAATAATGGTAAATAATGTTTACTGAGTTGGCAGAAAGGGAATACATCATCAGTAATGAGTTATGCTGCCTTTATTTTTATTTCTATTTGTACTGACTGGGAAGAAAACATAATAAAACAGGATAGTGAATTAAGCTTATCTTAAACCCTATCTAAAAATATGACTCTATGCTTCCAATTGTTAGCAAACAATATAATATTTTGCAGAAAGAATTTGGAAGGTCGAGAACTAAGCAACTCTAGCAAAAGTTTTACCTGATGAGCCCTGGATAAATTATTTGAAATGGAAGCCTATGATAAAAGGTAAATTTTGAAGTATTTATGACTGTCTGAAACATGAAAACCTGCACATAGAAAGACCAGTGTTGGCAGTGCCTAAGATAAGCCCATGTTTGAGTAAATTGGCACATGAGGAACCAGAAGTCTGTTCTACACAGTGGATAACTGTATTCCAGGTAACTTGAAAAAACACCAACAACAAAATCCTGAAAGCTTTCTTTGCTTGAGCTGCCCATGCATTTCTCTCCAAATTAAAAATGTCTGCAATGTACATTACCATATGTGACACAACATCTTTCAATATTTAAAATACAGAAAGAAAAATATCTGTTGTGTGTGAAAACCACTGGCTTCTTTGTAATTGGAGGTTGCTTTGAGTGATTGACAATTTTGCGCACTGCTCTTTTAAAATGTTCTTTTATTTGTAGAATTCAACGTTGCTGCAAAACTGAACCATAGTCACACATTACTGCTTGATCTATCTCTACAGTGTGCCGACATACTCTGTGTTATGGGACTGGAACATCCTCACAGTGTCTAATAACTGAGTGCAAGTCATTCATGTATGGAATTGAGGGAGATTGATGATTGCAGATACAATTGAGTTCAAAATGAAAACGCTCACATTGTGCTTTTTAGGATTTAATTGCTGCTAAAATGATGCTATCACTTGTATTTTTAGGTGTTCTCCTCTAGCATGGCACAAGAAATATGAGTTTTAATAAAAGCAACACTTTGAAGTTAAGCAATCACCATCTCCTCTGTCCTCGCCCAAGGTGTTCACAGTATCCTAAAGCAGTTAGCCTCACAGTGACCTACAAAAGAGAGAACTATGGACATCCAGAAAAAGGCAATAAAATGGAGGGAGATGCAGGTTATAAAGAGCCAGTGTTATTTTTCTTTAGCTTTTAGAAGCTCCTAGAGTGAGATTTGACTCAGTAAGACTGATGGTTACTATTGTCACATTTGTTAAGATGACACTGTAAACATATTCATATATTGAATCTTCATTAAAATATTTTACTTTGATCAAAAACAAAAAACAATTTAAAAAGACCCATTAGTATGTTTAGAGCTGGGAAAGAGATGGAGAAATGTGTCAACTTTTCCACTACTCTGAGGAAGAACATAATACATTATGATATTGTACAATACATAACTTGGGGAAAAGCACTTACAGATAGATGTGGGTGGGGATGTGGAGGAAAGGAAATCCTTGTGCACTGTCAGTGGGAACGTAAATTGCTGTGGCCACTTTAAAAAACAGTACGGAGGTTCCTCAAAAAATTAAAAATAGAACTAGTATAGGATCCAGCAATCTCACTTCTGGATATGTATTTTAAAAAGTGAAAACATGAATAACACTTAATTCCTTAATAAAGTCAGTAGAAAAAGTTATGGTTGTGCCTAATTATAATTCAGTTACTCTTCATATAAATGAAAACATGCTAATTCCCTCCACAAAATGATTTATAAGCTTCCATGTCTCACATCCACCTTTGAGTGATTTTTCTTGTATCTGAACTATATTCTCCTTAGGATACCCTGCACTGTAAATCTCAGATGTAAAGTGAAATACACCTTATGTAAGGAGAGAAGGGAAGGGGAATTTTGAAAAATAAAAATAATTAAATGATATATACACAAATATATTGTACCAAAATAAGAAAGCAATTATTATAACTTGTTATATTCTTCATTTATGCACTAATCACAAGGTCATAGCTGGCATTTAAAACTCTCTTCTTCTACTGCCTATTCATATCCCCCTTGCTTTTAGGAAGCAGTCAGGTGGTCAAGGTTCCTTATCTGGTAAGGTATTCCACACCTTATAAAGGTTCTGAATAGTTGCAGTCCTTCTTGTATTTTCCCATTAACTTTTCATCACAGAACATGGGGGTGTCAAGCTGCCTTTGAGAATCTTTTGCATTCAATAATAGTCTTTTCTCACCCTCATTGTGTTTCAGAGATCCAGTCTCTTTCCTGCAGCCAGGGTCCAATCACCTTAGCCATTAAAATAATATGCTTTTTTTGTTTCACTGGCATGAGGACTGCAATGCAGCAAATTTCCACATTCCGCCTCCTGCTGGTTCTAGTCTCATGGAGCCATCACTGTGTTCCCTTGGTGGTATTCTTTTTCTCTTGATACAGGTTTATGGAAACAGGGGAAATTGTTAGTGGATTAGTTGGAGTAATAGAGGAAATATTTTCATTTCCAACTCTTGATTTTTCAGCCCTATGAACTTGTCCCAACCCTGCAAGATGATAGCATTGTAGCTAGATCTTCAGAAGACTATTATAGCACCTTATCAAGTGCAGTCACTGTGGGGTGATAAAGAACCTAGTGACACAAGCATCAGCTCATTGCCAGAGCTAATTTTCTTTAAAATAACTTTATTTTTCTTAGTCAATGCCATGAGGAATATTATGATGGTGAATGAGGCATTTATAAGTTGATGAATAATGGTGCAGAGAAATATTCTTGACAGGAAAATCAGATTTACATCTCCAGTAAGAGTATGTTCTGGTGAAAACAAAGTGTTCCCTTGCAAAGAGGGGATGGTGCAAATAATCTATTTCAGTTGGTCACTGGCTAATACCCCTGGAAAATGGTGCCCTATCAGGACTCAGAATTGGTCTCTGTTGTCAGGTTGCTCAGACAGCATTGGCAAAAGTCAAATCATTCTTGATGAGTAGCAGCCCCTGTTACAGAACCTATGCATAACTCCATCAATGCTACCTACCATGATTATTTTATTCCTTAGGTCAGTCCTGAACAGTGGTGGCTTGGGAAAGAAGCTGACATAAACAAAATAGTTTATCCTGTTATCCTGATTATTAAAATTCTATTCCACTGAAAATTCACCTGGGATGCTCACAGGGGACACACTCAGTGTCTATGGAGAAATCCATCCAAGACCTCTTTCAAAGGTCTCCTCATTATCATTTTTCCAATTGTGTTTCTTCCAATCTCTGACCACCTAGCCAAATCATTAGTCACTGTATGTAAATTGCTATATATCCATGCCATTGGTGACTTCATTCAGATAAAATGGACAAAATAAATTCAAAGGGTACTTTTTGAAATTCAGCTGACAGGGAGTTTTCCTTCTAATCTCTTATTTATGGTCACTCCAGATTAAAGCTTAAAATTTGCCATTCACTTTTGTTCTTTTTTATAGTTTGATTTTATTTATTTACTTATTTTTGTTGTTATTCAATTACAGTTGTCCCCATTTCCTCTCCCCCATTACTCTCCCCTGCCCTACTTACCCATGTCTCCCACATTCAACCCTCCCCTACCATCATCTTTGGCCATGGGTCCTTTATACATGTTCCTTGACAACCCTTCCCTTTCCTTGCCCTGTTATCCCCCTCCCTCCTTCCCCCTCCCCTCTGGTCACTGTTGGTTTGTTCTTTATTTCCATTTCTCTGGTTCTATTTTGCTTGCTTGTTTGCTTTGTTGTTTAGGTTCCACTTATAGGTGAGATCATATGGTATTTGTCTTTCACCACCTGGCTTATTTCACTTAGCAGAATGCTCTCCAGTTCCATCCATGCTGTCACAAAAGGTAGAAGCTCCTTCTTTCTTTCTGCTGCATAGTATTCCATCATCTAAATGTACCACAGTTTTTTGATCCACACAGTTTTTTGATCCACTCATTTACTGATGGTCACATAGGCTGTTTCCAGCACTTGGCTATTATAAATTGTGCTGCTATGAACATAAGGGTGCGTAGGTTCTTTTAAATGGTGTTTCAGGATTCCTAAGACATAATCGCAGCAGTGGAATTGTCAGGTCAAAGGCAGTTCCATTTTTAGATTTTTGAGGAAATTCCATACTGTTTTTCACAGTGGCTGCACCAGTCTGCTATCCCACCAACAGAGCACCAGGGTGCCCTTTTCTCCACAGCCTTGCCAGAACTTGTCATTCATAGATTTGGGTATAATGGCTACTCTGACTGGTGTGAAGTGGTATCTCATTGTGGTTTTAATTTACATCTCTCTGATGGTTAATGATGCTGAACATCCTTTCACATGTCTCTAGGCTCTCTATATGTCCTATTTGGAGAAGTGTCTGTTCAGATCCTTTGCCCATTTTTTAATTGGATTGTGTGTTTTCCTGGAAAGGAGTCATGCGACTCCTTTATTTATGTTGGATATCAAACCCTTGTCTGAGGTATCATTGGCAGATATATTTTCCCATATGGTTCCTTTTTCATTTTGCTGATGTTTTCTTCAGCAGTGCAGAAGCTTTTTAATTTGATGAAGTCACATTTGTTTATTCTTTCTTTTACATCCTTTGATAGTTCCTGTATTACATGTAGAACTATCTATAAACTATACCCATATTATTTTTTCCTTAACCACTAAATAATAGAAAACTCCCCATGATAACATAAGGGGCAGATTGAAAGGAGGCAGTGTAGCCAGAGCAGTAGGGCAATGTGCACCTGAGCCACTTTCTAATGAAACTTACTTATGCTTTCAGGACTTGTTGAAACCTGACTGCTCATACACTACTTCCATTTGATGGTGGGGTGCTGATGTACATACCCAAATTGAAAATGATGGGTTAGATAGCTTATAAAATAGTAGGTGCTTTGTATGTTTTGCCTATGCTGTATAAGGTTCTTTTCCTGCCAGGTCTTTCACCTGGCTAGTTTTGAGCTCTCTATATCCTGGAAATCAATACAGACCATATAATCCATTTTATGCTAGCAGAGAGTAAATATGAAGGCTTGTAAATCTTTCTCCCTCTGCCACTAAGCACACAAAACCCTCCAATATAAAATTCAAGCAAGACAATAGTTGGAATGCCACCAAATCAATTAAAATTTCAAACTCTTCCCACAGGATAATTTTATATGTTTAATTTATAATAATTCAGTTTTTATCTAGAGGCAAATTCTTTGGTTATATGCTGAGGTATAGAGACAAAGGGTTCATAAGGTTGAATTGTTCTGCCATTTCATGTAGAGTGTGTTGATTAATAACATTGATTTTTAGCATACTCCTCTTTTCTAATGCTTGCTTTTTATACTGAAGAACTCTAAATTCACAACCTCTTCCATGGCTGCACCTAACAAGAGAAATTTTCCTTCTTCAACATTCACTTTTAACTGAGTCCTGAGTTGTGATTTCATCATTATGGTTTCTATTTCTTTATACTTTTAATCACTACAGTACAATTTCTTTTCTGCTTTCCAGAAGTTATTCAGAATAGCTATTTTACTGATACGTCTTTCTTTTTCAGTCAGATTTTAACTATATCTTCTTTTTTACATTGTATCTGTCATAGTATGGGGTTACAATGGCAAAGGAGGGCAAATGTAGAGCCTTTTTAGCCAACCTTCTTAGGTAAGATGTTTGTATGTCCATACTTTTTATTAAATTTTTAACTTACTGATTTGAGAGAGAGAGAGAGAGATTTGTTGTTCCACCTATTTATGTTTAATTGGTTGATCCTTGTTTGCCTAACTGGGGATCGAACTCACAACTTTGGAGTTTGGGGACAATTTCTAACTAATTGAGCTACCTGGCTAGGGCAATACTTTTTGTAACATGAAGCTGAAAAGAAATTTGGCCCACCTATATAGCTCTTGATTCTTCTTCAAGCACATTTTAATTCCTTATCTTTTTGGATACTCTGCTCTTCAGAATCATGGGCTACATTAAATTCATTAAATTATTTTAGTGTTTGCCTTTATAGAAGTATGCATTTTATAAATATGTATATATTTTATCCCCAAATCCGTGTCAAATTTAACCTGCTTATTCGGGAGCCTGTTACTAAGAAATCCCATTGCTCTGGCAGAACGTATCACCCACACCCACATCACCTCCAGTTTCTGAGGACTAGTACATCGCATTAGCTAGTATTTTACATCTCCTGAGAAAACTTTGTGAACATCTCCTGAGAAGACTTTGTGAAATAGGGAATATGACCAGGCAGAGTAAGTTATATAATATTTTAGAATTGAGAAGGAAGGAAATGTCAGTTCTGGCTAAAGAGTTAGAGATAAGAATTAATAATACGCATGACTTGTAATTCATTATGCTGTGAGCTGAGAAACAGTGGCTCTCATAAAAGTTCCATCGTCTATATGAAAACATGAACATTTATTCATAATGTTTTAAAGAAAATTGGACATTTTTATGCTAGTATTGCCTAGACTCCCTTCTCATACTTCCAACACCAACCTCCAACTTCCTTCCCTCAGTTATTCTACACTCCTAAATAATGATCAAGCAAAACTTTCTTTTAAGCATTAGTATAAAAATTGATGAAAATTTGTGCAATAGGTCTACTAAGCTGTGATTCTGTGGTATTGTCACATCACACCCTGAAGTTTAATTTTTTATCATTGTTTCAGGCTGCAATATTTATACACTGTCTTGAAAGCAGAAGATATCCTTTTTTTTTTTTGCGTGGCATAACTTTCCAGAAATATGAAGAATTACAAAGGTTCCATATGGGGGTCGCAAGACTTTGTAGTCTTTATGTCTTAACATCAGTTTTCACCAAGCCATTGGATATTGGATTTTCAAAGAATAAACAAGTTCCATTACCAGGTAGTAATATTAGTCTGTTAGAAGAAACACCTATCACAATTTTAGCTTTTCATTAGATGCTATCTTTTGCCTGATTTGTGCATGACCTGAGGTACTAATATGGTATGGTTGCAGGTACATGAAAACTTATTCCTGAATCAGTCATTCTTTCTCCTTCACTGCCTTACCATTAGAATTAACATCTCATAACATATCTTGCCTATGTTTTCACAATCCCTTTGTTTATTCTCTTGCTTTAGCTATAATAAAGTAGAAAACTTAACTATTGGTTTTAAAGTAAAAATTAAGTCAAAATTTAATAATTAAATTTCTATCATAAGTTCAGAACTTACTAGCTCAGTCTCAATTTTGAATAGAAGAAATTAAGTTGGGTTAAGAAGAGATAAGAGATTTTCATTTTGCTCAATATATTTCCCCTTTATGCAGAAATGATACACCTTAATAAAATACTTATGATTACATGTAAATATTTAGGTACTGGGATGTTTATTGTAGAATTCTGCCTGACAGTTAATATATTTAAAATAAACAACCTAAATGTCTAATTAGTTATATGTGTAAAATACATGTATATAAGTGATAGAGTGTACTGTAAAAGTGTGTCTATTAACAGGAAAAAATATAGATTGCACACATTCCAATCATATTCATTGTAAAACTATACACGCAAACATGCACACACACTAACAAACATACTGGCTAATGTTATATGGCTTAGACTACAGGGTAATTATTTCTTCTTTTATATCTGCAATTATACTACTACTAATAGTAATCTTGTTAAAACTTTATTGTTGCACCCTGGCTGGCATGGTACAGTGAATTGAGTGCTGGCCTGCCAACCAAAGGATTGCTGGTTCAATTACCAATCAAGGCACATGCCTGGGTTGTGGGCCAGGTCCCCAGTAGGGGGTGTGCAAGAGGCAGCCATGCATTGATGTTTCTCTCCCTCTCTTTCTCCCTCCCTTCCCCACTCTCTAAAAAGAAATAAATAAAATCTTTTTTTAAAAACTTTACTTTTGCTATTTTACACAGGGGGCTTCTAGATTCCAATGACAAAAAAAAAAAATCTAAACATGTAGTATCATGATGGCTTTATTGATGGCACAAATTTTTATAAATTTGTCTATTGTATTCACAATATGGCACAAAAGATAACCATCTACACCTAAAATCAGTTCAGCTACATTGACCAGAATACACGGTGAAATATTTAAGTGTTAATGTTTATTTACTCACTAAGGACAAGAAATGAAATGATAGCACATCAAACATTTAATATAGCAGTGTTACAATATTTATTTTTTATCACCAAACAAATTCATAATGTATTTAATTAATGGCTACTAATAGTATCCTTCTTCTCAGAAGTAAGAAATGTAAAATATTTGATGCCCTATACCCTGACTTATTTCTGTCCAAAAAATATCTGTTTTCTTTATTTTACTTAAAAATTAATATGTAATTTAAACTGTATATTCAAAAACATTCTTCATCAAAGTTTTTATTTTTGATTATAGATTATGGTGTTATATTTATACATTAGCAAACTTCAACACCTTTAAGAGGCTATTGATTAAATTTGGTCCTATTTAAAAACATAAATTACATGCCGTAAACAATTTCATCTCATTTATAATTTTAATATAGTCACTTTTTTTAAAGTAGTACACTGGTCTGAGAGATAACATTTCCCAAGTACTTCAGTAATTCTTTTAGCCTTGTGCAATTAAACTTATAATTATAGAGAACCAATTGTATTAAATGTTCAACAATATATTTCAACTTGATATTCCTACTTAAAATCAGTGATCTAAATCCATTACTTTCTAACAACTCGAATTTGGAATCACAAAATTCCTTATAACTCTAGCAAGCTGAACCCACTTAAACTATAAGTAAATAAAATATAAAAAAGCAGTTAGTTTTATACTAAAGTATGATATGGAGGATAATGATATGGATTTGGTTCTAAACATTTTTTTACTTAATTATAAATCTTCCTGGCATCACAGGCCTTAAATCTCTATGAGGACAATTTCCTCTCTCCTAATGAAGTTTACTTATTAAACAAAATCTTTGATTAGAGTTATGACTGGGGTGGGTTCCTTTCCTTTAATTTAACAGTCTATTGCAGGAACTTTATAACTCAAAATGAGATTACTCTTGGGGATTTTCAAACACATCATTCAGACTCCTGATCTAGTCATGGATGTTCACAAAATAAAGAGATTTCTGCATATCTTTCATTTGCTGTAACTTTCTTGGTAGCCAAGATATTTAAATATTCAATGATATTTGAATTAGATGTAATTCTATGTTTTCATATTTCTTATGGGTGGTAGAATAACACATGAGAGACACTAAGTGGCACCTAAATAAATTCTGAGAATACCCAGAGTTATGTGGACACGTTATTTCTAGGTGAATTATCTAACTATAGTAATTTAGTTTTTAGACACAATGTCAAGAGAAATGGGCTTATAATTTTCATTTAATATGTATAAAGTTGTAGACTATCATTCCCAAAACAAGAACAAGTTAGAAAATTTAGGAAAGCCAACTTTTTTGAAATAATCAAAGATTCTCACAGGGCAACCAAGGGGGAACTGGAGAGTGAACACTGACTGACCTCAGGCAGAGGATGAGAAAAAGCTATAGCCACATAGAGACTGGCAACAAGAATTTAGGTAAAATTGTTAGTGAATTGTTAAAGGTTATCATGAAAGTGTAGAATTCCTGGAAGCTTTAGACAGAAGAATAATTTACATCCACTTAAAGTTTCTTCTTCTTTACAGAAACACCAAGCACTCCCTGAGGAAAATTGGGAGTATAAAATTGGACAGGAAAGAAACTTTGGGTGGTAGCGCAGGCTTCAGAGAAGGGAGCGAAAACCACTGTGGGAATGGCTCACAGCCACAACCATTTCTGTATTCCCTAAGAAAAAGAAGCCATTATCTATCTACTCAGGAAAGGGCAGAAAAGCCCGTGGTCCACAGAGAAAAGGCAGAAATTGTGGCTGGGGGAAGGGAAAAGAAAAATAGATTGTTATGGGAAGAGATGCAGACAATTCCTTGGCTCAGACCACTACAAGTCCGGAATAGCTGACAGAGTGACAAAATCATTGAGAAAGTTGAGAAAAATAAACAGAACACGGCATTGAAGAACTGCAGAAAATGTCAAATGATCAAATATAAATGTAATTAGAATATAAAAAGAAGAAGAGAGAATGAAGCAAAAATATCTGAAGAGATAATAATCAAGAATTTTCAGGAAAAAAAAAAGGAAGACACACCATCCCAGACATAAAAGGTCAAAGAACCACATCAGGGTAAACACACACATGCACATACTCACAGTTACATAGACATACACATACATACAAATGACACACCCAGACACAGTATATTTCAATGACTTAAAGCAAAATTAGAGAGAAAATCTTCAAAGTGGTAAAAAAAAAAAAAAAAAAAAGGAAAACACAGAAGGACAAAGAAAATAGTTACAGTCCAGTCCACTTCTTATTAGAAACTATGGGGGCCAGAAGTCAAGAGCTAAAAGAAAAACATCAGTCAAACCAGAATGGCTTTATTTAGTAAAAGTATATTTCAAAAATAATGGGGAAAATAGACATTTTAGGCCAACAAAAACTGATAGAATTCATTCATAGTGTAGAAAGCACTCCAAAAAAGGTAAGAAAAGTTCTTATGACAGCAAGAATATATCAAACAGACATTACTACAAATAAATCTACACACAGAAACACCTATCCCTAAACATTGTTGAAATAATGGTAAATATGAAAGAATTTACTTATTAATCATTCTTTAAAAAACAGTTGTTCTATCTAAGGCCAAAAATAATATTGATGCACCAATGTATAATTGATTAATGGCATATGGGAAAGAAAAATTAATAGCGATAAATTAATGCCACAAAATATATACAGGAAAAATGAGATTAAATTTATTATAAGCATTTAAAACTGCATTGCAAGACAGCATAATACTATTTAAACTGTGATCAGTTAAAGATATGTGTTATAAGTCATATGAAGGAGCATGAGTGGTTTTAAGCGGCGGAAGCACTTTATCTTAACTGTAGTGATGGTTATGTGATTTAGCCTTTGAACAACTGCTGTAACTATACACCACTGAGACTACATTTTCTACATGCAAATAATACCTCAATAAACCTAAAAAAGTAAAATTTGCAGGAACATGTTTGACTCTGACTCTCACGGACATGTGTGGGTTCCTATCATTGGAGGGTTTAGAATAACTTGGATAAGACATATGGTCTATCTGAGGGATTTCGAAGAACAGAATATTCTACCTGGAATTTGGAGTCCAACACCCAAGCTCCTTATCAGATACACTTAAAATGCAGAGGGAGCTGGTGCAAGGCCTTGGAGGACATGAGAAGTCTTAGAGGACATAGGTAAAAAATGTTCTGAGGCTCAGGAAATATCTTTCTTTAATTATGTAATAGTAATAGCTTTATGGGCCTGCAAAAATATAATGGTAATAAAATGTGCAGTTGGATTATAAAATGGCTATTATGACAAGTGATCCGTTCGGTTTCTACACACTGTTTCTCCTAACTCAGGTGTAGACACTGCCTGAAACCCTGCTCTTAAGAAAGCACACAGGGATGAAGAAAATCTGAAAGGGGTGGAGTGGAGTAAAAGACATTGGTCTTAATTTTACTTTACTCTTCTTACAAGCAATGTTTTATTGGAGAGGTGCTGTGGGACCTCTGGTGTTTAATTTCCTGACATTTCTGTGAATTAAATCTAATGGCTATGGTTTGATTAACATAGTTTAGCAAGAATTTCTTTTTTGTCTCTTCTGACATGTGAGAGGCCAAACTAATAAGCAGGTCTTTTGTTAAAATCAATATTCTAAGCCAATCTTCCTGTCAAGGGAACAAATATCAGCACAGATCACTACAGTGGTCCCCACTTCTCTATGGGGAATGTGTTCCAAGACCCCCAGCCGATACCTGAAACCAGGGATGGATTTAAACCCTGCATGCATTATGCCTTTGTTTATACATGTGTACCTATGATAAAGTTTAATTTCTAAATTAGGCACAGTAAGCATTAATAACAGTAATAATAAATATAACAATATACTGTAACAAAAGTTATATGCATGGCTTTGGGGCTGTTATTAAGTAAACTAAGGGTTTCCTGAACACACATACTGTAATACCCCCACAGTCAATCTGATAACCCATCTGATAACCCAGATGGCTATGCAGTGACTACTGGGTGAGCACCCTATACAATCTGAATACACTGAACAACGGGACCATTCACATCCCCCATGGAACTGAGAGGACTTCCACAGGATCACATACACTGCTCAGAGTGGCACACAATTTAAAATCTATGAATTGCTTATTTCTGGAATTTTCTTTTTAACATTTTGGACTGTCATTGACTACCAGTAACTGAAACTGTTGAAAGAAAAACCTCGCAAAGGGGTCTACTGTACTTAGACTTCCTTCTGCTTTCTTTGGTGGGATGTCTGGCCTATCATGAGTAGGGCCTGAGCCAGTCTCAGTGGAGGGAAGAGTTTTGAATTCTGATTGTATCCTCAGTACCTAACAGTGTCTGGCTCAAAAATTCATATTGAGTATACTTTTTAAAATGAGTGACTAAATAAACAGAAAGATGGGTAAAAGCTACTCCCAGTTGAAGTTTGGGAAACAATATTTAGTGATGAGCACCCAAAAAATGGTCATCTTGCCTACATCCCTCATTATTAGCTGAATGTCTTTGTTATTCTCAGTAAAACATCTGTAGGAATTGTAAGTGATACAGTATATTCAGCCCGTTTTGAATGTATGTCTTTAGTTATAACAATCACATGGAAATTATCACAAACTGTTTTGAATAGCATATGTACCATAATAGAAATGTCTAAATATACCTTGGCTTTCTCTCAAAGGGACAGATAAAAGGAGATCTTGGCTTCTGAATCAAGCAGACCTAAATTCCAATCCCAATGCCACTTTTTACTAGTTACACAACTATGAGTAATTTATTTATCCTTTCTGCTCCTTAGTTTAATTTTTTTTTGTAAAATAGAGCAGTTAAACTCTACAAACTGAATAAAAAGATTAAAGATAAATATGTAGAATATGTAGACCAGAATCCAGATACTTTAGAACTGAAATATGTCCTGTACATCTTCACATTCCATCAGTTAGTTGAGAGTTTGTGCTCCAGATACTCTCTTTCAGTATAGACTCAAGAGTAAATCTATCTCCCCTAGTACTTTGTACTTTGCAGCTGAAAGTAGACATGACCTATTCTGTTCTAGTATAGACACTTATGTAATAATTCCAGCCACAGAAAATGGCACCAGAGAAAGCAAGACTATTCTTTGCTCCTCTGTAGGCCATCACCTTGTTGCTGTAAGCCTAGAATCTGATTATCCTTCTTTATAGCCTTAGCTTGAATAGCTGCAAAATATAAGTGGATATAAAGTAAACAAGGTTTTTTGTTTGTTTGTTTGTTTTCAATCACAATCGTCTCAAGGGCTTTAAACTTCTGTGAATCTTGATATGCTTCTTTTGCCAGAGATTTTCCTTTCTTGTTTTTCAAATATTTATCCAGAAGGATAATGGATTCATTCTTAAGTCACCTTTCATAATGTGTTCATCATGTTTATTCTATCCATATAATATGTATATAGGCCACATTTTATATTTTTTGAAGACAGCTGAAGATAAGAAATACTGTCTAATCTGATTTTTCCTTTCTTTTTTGAAGAATCAAATTCTCTAATAAATAAATTTCAAATTTGTCTAATAATTTTAGAGATATATCTCTAAAGTATCTCTATAAAGTATTTAATACTTTTTAGATAATATATGGTGGAGATACAATGTAATATGAAAGAAAATAGATGACAAAATATGTTACCCTTTCAACATTTTCTTATTGGTCTGGGGTAATGGAGTGGATTCCACATCTTAAAATTAATAGTCTATCTTATTTGAAGTCACATAATGTTAATCCAGATATAGAATCTAGACATGTTCTAGACAAACAGTTCAAGAGAACTGTGATGATAGAAAGATTTTATGCCTGTGCTTTCCAATTGGGTAGCCACCAGCCACATATGACTAGTGATTACTTAAAATGTGACTAGTGTGATGAAAAACTGAATATTTATTTTTGTTTCAATTAATCAAAATTTAAATAGCCACATGTGGTAAGTTGTTTCATGTAAGACATGATAGTATTAGATTCACTTTTATTACAATATTTATTTAAATCTCATATGAAACTAAACGAGCATTCCAAGAGATATATTCCATTAAATCCTGTTATTCCCTCAGGTATAGAAAACAAAAAAAAAAAAAAAAAAAAAAAAAAAAAAAAAAAAAAAAAAAAAAAAAAAAAAAAAAAAAAAAAAAAAAAAAAAAAAGAAAGAAAAGAAAAGAAAAGAAAAGGGGGGATAAAAATGTGGATAAAAATGCAATGCCTTTTTATACCACTGGGGGAAAACACATTGTTAGTATAAACATATACAATGAACATTTATTCTTTATTTTATATAAGATACTGTGCAAAAATCTATCAAAACAAAATAAGGTATAAACTCTGTCTATGAAGCATAAAAACTGGTGAAGAAACAAACAAATATACAATTATAATGCACAATAATATGTACTGTAGAAAAAGCCACGTACTCATTACAATTTGAATGTACAGATGAAAATATTAAATTTTGTCTAAAATTGGTATAAAGTATTATTAGATGAGAGAAGCTTACAAGTAGAATATTTAGGACAGTCCAAGATGCCTATGTTTTGATCCTCATATGGCCATATCATGCTCTAAAACACTGTTATTGCTGTATTTTCTAATGGCTTTGGCCATTCAACAATGACTTATATACTCTGAGAGTGAAGAAAGTTAGTACTATTTTTTAAACATTTTTTAAATTTATTTATCTTTAGAAGGGAAGGGAAGGAGAGAGGGAGAGAAACATCAATGTGTGGTTGCCTCTCATGCATCCCCTGCCAGGAACTGGCCTGCAACCCAGGCATGTGCCCTGACTGGGAATCAAACTGCGATCCTTTGTTTTACAGGTCCACGCTCAATCCACTGAGCTACACTAGCCAGGGTGAAAGTTAGTACTATTTTCATTCCAGGTTTTGAATTAGTGTTCCTTTTTCTTATGTAAGAGAATATTTTATTAGTTATACAATAAACATTTTAAAATAAGTTAATTTGGAAAGATAAGCATTTAAACGTAGAGAATTTTAACAAACCAGAGATATCTACAAGTATGCAAATACATACATACACACACATATTTTATAGCCTTAATGAGGTATGCTACTCCTATCATGAAATATTATAAAATCCACCTATTTCAGGGTAAAGTGCAAGATTTTAAATGAATTTATAGAGTTGTGAAAGCATTAAAACAATCCAAATCCAGGACATTCTAATTTATATTTATTTTATAGTATTTTTCCATTACCATTTATCTGTCTTACACCCCATACCCCTTCCCTCCATCTATGAGTCCTTCAGTATTTTGCTTGTTACTTCAGTTTGTTCATTAGATTCCACATATGAGTGAAATTATAAGATATTTGTCTTTTTCTGACTGACTTATTTCACTTAGGATAATGCTCTCCAGATCCATCCATACTATTGCAAGAGTAAAAGTTTCTTCTTTTTTATGTATGAATAGCATTCCATTGTGTATATATATGATAGTTGTTTTATCCATACATCAACTCTTGGACACTTGGACTGCTTCTAGATCTTGGGGATTGCAAATAACATTCCAATAAACATAGGGTTGCTTATATACTTTCAGATTAGTATTACTTGTTTCTTCAAATAAATTCCCAGAAGTAGAATCACTGGGTCATAAGGCAGCTCCATTTTTAATTTTTTGAGGTATGTCCATACTGCTTTCCATAGTAGCTTCACCAATGTGCATTTCCACCAAGAGTGTGAAAGTGTTCCACTTTCTGCACATCCTCACCAGCACTTGTTTGTTGATTTACTGTTAATAGTCATTCTGACAGGTATGAGGTGATATCTCATTATGGTTTTAATTTGCACTTCTTTGATGATTAGTGATGTTGAGCAATCTTTTCGTATGACCATTGGTCATCTGTATGTCCTCTTCAGAAAAGTGTCTATTCAGGTCCTTTGCCCATTATTTATTTGGTTGTTTGTGTGTTTGTTTTTGATGTTGAGCTTTATAAGTTCTTCATAAATTTTGGATATTAACTTCTTATTAGATGTATCAGCAACTATGTTCTCCCATCCCATGGGATGTCTTTTTATTTTGTTGATGATTTTCTTTGTTGTGCAAAAACTTTTACTTTAATGTAGTCCCTTTTCTTTATATATTTTTTGTTTCCATTGCCTGAGGAGATATATATGAAAAATATATTGCTATAAGCAATGTTCAAGATTTTGTTGTCAATATTTACCTCTAGGATTTTCATGGATCTAACATTAAAGTCTTTAATCCATTTTTAATTTATTCTTGTGAGTGGAGAAAGAAGATGGTCATTCCCTCTCTTAGTCAACATAATACTGGAAGTCTTAGCTATAGCAACCAGACAAAAAGAAATAAAAGGCATCAAAATTGGAAAGGAAAAAGTGAAACTGTCTTAATTTGCAGATGACATGATACCATAATAGAGAATCCTAAATTTTCCATTAAGAAACTACTAAAAATGATAAATGGATTTAGCAAAGTAGCAAGATACAAAATTAATATAAAAAAAAACAGTTGTATTTTTATATGCCAATAATGAACAATCAGAAAGGGAAACTAAGAAAACAATACCATTTACAATTGCTTCAAAAAGAATAAAATACATAGGAATAAATTTAGCCAAGGATATGAAAGACCTATGCTGAGAAAATTATTAGACACTAAAGAAAGAAATTAAAGAAGATGCTAAAGAAAGAAATTAATATATCATATATGATATATATATCACATATATGGAAGCAATACCACATTATGGATGTGAAAAATCACATCTCGTGTGTATGATATATGATATATCAATATATTAATGATGTATATCCTATATCATTGATACATATCATATGATATATATCATATAAAATATATATCCTATATCATCACGATGATATGTATCATATGGTATATCATATAAAATATATATATCATATGATGTAATATATACATATATGGAAGCAATACTGTGTTCATAGATGTGAAAAATCAACCTCATTAAAATGTTCATACTACCCAAAGTGACCTATAGTTACAACACCATTCCTATCGATATACTAATGATGTATTTAATAGAACTGGAATAAATATTTCAAAAGTTTATATAGGACCACAAATGTCCCTGAATAGCAAAAGTGACCTTGAGAAAGAACACAGTTGAAGGAATCAGTACCTAGTATCAAACTATAGTATAAGGCCATAGTAATCAAAACAGCATGGTAGTGGCATAAAAACAGACATGTAGATCAATGAAACAGAATAAAAAGCCCAGAAATAAACCCATGCTTTTACAGCTCATTAATATTTGACAGAGGAAGCAAGCACATACAATGGGCTAAAGATCATTTATTCAATAAGTGATGTTGGAAAACTTGGAGAGATATGTGCAGAAAAATGAAACCAGATTCAGAACTTTTGAATGAGCCTAAATATTTCCCATGAACAATGTGTCTGCAGTTCATCCCTATTTCTTTTTAATCCTTACCCAAGGATATGTATATTGATTTGAGAGACAAACATTGAGGTGAGAGAAAAACATTGAAACATCGATTGCCTGCCTCCCACATGTGCCCTGACTGGAGATTAAACCTGCAACCTCAGCATGCACCATTACTGGGAATCAAACTCACAATCTTTTGGTTGTGCAGGAAAATGCTCCAACTGAGAGAGCAAGCTAATGCTTCTATTCACCCCTATTCCCACTACTCCATATTAGACAATCACTTATCTGACCTCTATAAATTTGGAGCATTTGGCCTATTTTTGCAGCATTTTACATAAATGGAATTTTAGGACTATTTTGAAATAACACTTGTACTGACAATTGTCTTGGTTGATTCAGAAAAATTTGAATCACCAACATCCTTAGGAGGCCATGGGGGAAATGCAGTGACTTGGGGAAAGAATCTTGAATTGGAGCAGTCTTCTACATCTTGCCATCATGCTTGGGGAAGGGCAGTAAACTCAACTTTTTATCTTGTCTTTTCTATCTGTGAGTGTGATGACAATTGCTGCAGAGAGATGGATCATGTTCAGTGAGTGCTGCCTGTATTCGCAAACAAATGCCTCTGGATGTGAGATGCTGTTCTCTTCTCTGCTGGCAGCCTTAGCAATCTCATCATGCTGGGTTAATAAGCAGGAACTAGGAGAAAAAGGTGGGAAACAATAGTTTCTGGAGGTTGTGTGGTTTCCTCAGAATGCACTTACTTTATGCTAGAGAGTGCTTTCTCTGGTAGAGTCTTTTAAAAAGCATTGATTACTCACACTCCCATACACACACACACACACACAGACACAAAAAGTCAAGTGCCACTTATGTAAGAATAGAAACTTAAAGTTCAGTTGGGATTCATTTTCTTCTTTTCTTTCCTTCAATGCCAAATAAAAGCATGTGAAATATGTCAAACTATAGTGTGCCTTACTGTGAGTTTGTTTCCAGTACTTTTTAGGGCCTTTTTGGGAGTGAGGAGAAAGTCATGATTAGTGATTTGTGATTTAGTTCCATTCTGATGAAGGAGGATTTAAGCTGCAATTTTTTTCCATTATGAATTAAATGTCACAGTTCATTAGAGTGAAGCCAATTCAGTCTATTTCAAGTTTATATCCATGTTTCTGATATTAAATCTTTTCCTCAGGATTTATTAACTTGCCATCAAGATGCCCCAAGTGTATCTTTTTTCAATTAAAGAAGAAAACATCAGAGTAAAAATTCCTCCATTGCATTAATTTTCAAGATACAGGTGTAAGCTAGAGAAGCAAAATGATCTCTTGGTCTAATATTAATAGTATTAGAAGTAACTTAAAATATAAGACAGTAATAATTAGCAGACATAAACCAACTTTCGCTTATGCTTATGAGTGCAGTACAGGTAAACTACTTTTCTGCACTCTCCAAACAGTTGCTAATTTTATGAGGCTCTCATATTCCAAAATTAACATGTAAATATATTATATAAAGTCATTTTTAAATATTTGATAATAAAGTTTGATAATTATTTATAACTGCATATTTTATGAACTTTTATAATTTTAAGCATTAAAGAAAACTCTCATCATTTTAACCTGGCTGGCTCATACAAGATGCTTAATATATAAGTCAATAAGTTAGAAAGTATTAGGGACAGAACACACTTCAGACCTATAATTTGAAGCTATTTCTTAAAATAATGTATAGTAATTACTCTACATATTATAATTTATTATGTTAAATTATCACAATATATTACTACCTTAAGATTTGTCTTTCAGACAAAATAGGACTTTGTATGAACATATAAAAATATAAAACACTAATGACCTGAAAAATATAAAAATGCAATCATGTGATTTTAGAGCATAATTAATATATTAAAAGACATTATTTAGGAAAAAATGATAATCTACTGATTCCTGTAACTTTGCTCTTCTCCTTAAGAATACTTGTCAAAAGAGCTTTTCCGTATTTGCCTTCTTCAACATCTCATCTCATTTTCTTTCTGTAACTCTTTTCAGACTTTCCTCTCAAATATTTTTATCTAGCTTACCAAAATCCTCTCTCGGTAGATTCAATTGGCAATTATCAATCCCTGTCTCATTCTTGCATTTCTCACAGCTGATCACTCCCTTGTACCTGAAACACTTTTTTCACTTGGTCTCTGGACCAAAACTGTTGTTTTTCTTCTAATGGTGTGGTTGTTTCTTTTAAATGAACTTGGTGCTGGTTTCATCATCTATTTTAGATGTCTACATTTCTGACCTATACATTTCGGTGTGCCCAAGGGTTCCCTCCTAAAACCCATCTCTGCTATAATTTCTATCATTAGATAATCCATCAAGCCCCAGTGCCTCAAATGTAATCTACATTAATATTGTATATTATTATGTGTTAAATTTTATTTTCCTCAGATTCATATTTGGAAGTATATCACTTCAGAGCAAATCTATATCTGATTGCTAGTGCTGCTATACACTGTGTGGCTTAAATAACAGAAATATATTGTCTCACAGTTTTTGAGTCCAGAATGCCATTTTATTTTGAGATAATTTTGTACTCCCTAAATGAGTTGCTAATTTTCTGAAAACACATTATTTTTAAATGTGTTGGTTAAACTTTGTGGAGTCCTTGCAGATGTAATTAATCTACAAATGAGGTCATACTGAAGTGGTGTTCTTAATCCAGTAACACATATCCTCATAAAAAAGGGGAAATTTACACAAAGACAGGCACACAGAGAAAACCACATGAATGTGAAGGCAGATATTGGGGGAAGAAGCTTGTACAAGCCAATGAATACCAAAGACCACCAGCAAACCACCAGAGAAACTGGGGGAGAGGCATGAAACAGGTTCTTCCTCGTAACCTATAGAACCATTCTGCTAACACACCAATTTTGGACTTTTGGCTTCCAAAACTATGAGAGAATGGAGACAATTATGTTGAAGTCACTCAGTTTGTGCTACTCTATTATGGCTTCCCTAGCAAACAAATATAGGTTTGACTTTTAAAAATATACAAAAAAATATATTTTCAGCTCCATTAATCTGCTGAAATTTGCATGTAATTATCTACTTAGATTTCTCATTGGCATCTTATTATTTTCATCTCCTGATTCTTCCATCCCCGCATCAAACTTTTTCCTTCCAGCAATTACATCTTAGTAAGTGGTACTCAACTGTTAAGTTAAAAATCTGGAGTCACACTTGCCCAAAACATCAAGAATATGCTAGCCATTACTGCAAAAGATAGTCTCACTTCAACCATCTCTCATAGTTGCAGCTCTAGCATCACCTCTGTCAATGCGACTGAACACCAACCTAGCTCACATGCCATTTTGTTCACCTGGAGTCCTGAAAAAAGGAACATTTTCTCAGTTGTTAAACTTGTTTCCACTGTTTATCCCCCATCATTAATTTTCCACATGGCAATTGGAGTTTTCTTTAATAAATGCGATGTTTTCTTTTTTCTGCACAAAACCTTCAATGGTTCCCATTAAACTCTACAGAAGTGGTACTTGACTATGAGTAACTTTGTTAATACTGCCTACTCCAGAGGAGGGTATTTCACAATGTCCAGAGACAATTTTGCTTGTTACAGCTTGAGGAAGGGGTGCTACTGGAATCTATTAGTGTGGACCAGAGCTGCTGATGAACTTCCCACAGTGCGCAGGAGTACAAAATGTCAATAGTGCTGAAAAAGGGACATTCTGAGCTATAGAATCTGACTCCTCTCTGACGCATAGGCTATCACTTTGTGCCTAGTCATTCTCCCTACTCATGTTTTATTCATTTTATGGCCACATTTTCAAACATGTTAAACACATTCCTGCCACAGGATCTTTGCACTTTTTGTTTTTTTCTGCTGCTATGTTCTTAGCCTAGATGTCACATAGCTCACCCTCGCATTTCCTTCACTCTTCTGTTAAAAGTTACCTCTGCAGATAGGATTTCTCTGATGTCTTCACCTAAAAAGCACTTTGCTGATAGTCTATCACTTGAGCTGCTTCAGTTTTATGCCTATTATTGTCTGGTATTTTCTTTTTATATAATTGTTTATCTCAAATACCATCACTGTTGCCCTCAACCATACCTCCAACTAAAATGTAAGCTCCATAGTTAGTAACAAGGATTTTCTATTTTTGCTTATCACTCCACTCTCAGCTCCAATGCCACTCAAAAACAAACAAGCAAACAAAACTTTTGTGAAATGAATGAATGAGTGAATTTGTTGGTTAGTTGGCTAATATTCCATGGCTAAAAGTCAATAGGTAATCCATGTTTGGAGTAAGTGACTCTTTCTGTCATAGAAATCTCAGCAGAAGTCAAGTGAAAGTACCAGAACTTTCTGTGCAAATGACAAGACCTCCCAAATCCACCCTTAAACATACATAGTCTCAGACAGTTAAACACCTGGAGACCATTCAAACTAACTTCATCACAGTCACCTCAAGAAGCCAAGGTGTCCCAGAACATCCTTCATCATTCTACGTTCAAAACTATATTCAACATGTGTTGAAAACCTAGATTCAACCACTTTGCTAACTCCTTCTTAACTCCTCCATGACTTCTGACACCCTTTCTCTGCACTTTCTGGACCTCATAGACAGTGATTACCAAACTTCAAAACTTCCTATTCTTACCCTGGCTAGTGTAGCTCAGTGGATTGAGTGCTGGCCTGTGAACCAAAGGATTGCCAGTTCAATTCCCAGTTAGGGCACATGCCTGGATTACCAACCAGGTCCCCAGTAGAGGGTATGTGAGAGGGAACCACACATTGATGTTTCTCTCCCTCTCTTTCTCCTTCCCTCCCCCTCTCTCTAAAAATAAATAAACAAAATCTTAAAAAAAACCTTTCTATTCTCATCTCTGAATGTCCCTATACTTTCTGCAGCACTTCACTTTCCAACAGTACTTGATTGCAATAAATATTTTCTTTTTCCTACTACCCTTTTAAGTCAGAACTAGAGGGTACTGGATGTCTTCCTTCCTCCACTTTGCCTCTTGCCAGGCTTCCTCCTCCCAATAAAGCCAACTTGGAATTTTATGTCAACTAATTAGAGTGTACACTGTGCCATCTTGTTGCAACAGTCTTCCAGGCTTTAGGGAATTTCCTCTCCCTTAAAGAATTTAGCTCCAAACACACTGCCACTCTCTTGGATGACTTCCTTTCATTACTCACCATACTCTCATTTTTTGTTTGTTTTATCGTATTTTTTCATTACCATTTAATTCCCTTATACATCATCTTCCCTGAAATCACCACACTGTTGTCCATGTCCATGAGTCCGTTTTCCTTTGTGCTCAATCCCTCCATCCTCTAACCACCCCCCCAAAAGCTGTCATCCTGCTCTTTATCTATGAGTTTATCTCTGTTTTGCCTGTTAGTTCAATTTGTTTATTAGATTCCGCATATAATTGAAATCATATGGTGTTTGTCTTTCTCTGACTGGCTTAGTTCACTTAGCATAATATCTTCCATGTCCATCTCTGCTGACGCAAAGGATAAAATTTTCTTCTTTTCTACAGCCAAGTAGTATTCCATTGTGTAAATGTCCCTTAGTTGTTTTATTCACTTATCTACTGATGGACACTTAAGCTGCTTCCATATCCTGGTGATTGAAGATAATGTTGCAATGAACATAAGTGTGCATATATTCTTTTGAATTAGTGTTTCATGTTTATTCAAATAAATTTCCAGAAGTGGAATCACTGGTCATAAGGCAATTCCATTTTTAATTTTTTGAGGTACCTCCATACTGCTTTCCACAGTGGCTGCATCAGGCTGTATTCCCATCAATAATGCAAAAGTATTCCTTTTCTCCACATCCTCACCAGCACTTCTTGTTTGTTGATTTATTGATTATAGCCATTCTGACAGGTATGAGGTGATATCTCACTGTGCTTTTAATTTGCATTTCTGTCATGATTAGTGATGTTGAGCATTTTTTCATGTGTCTGTTGGCTATGTCCTCTTTTGAGAAGTGTTTATTCAGCTCTTTTGCCCATTTTTAAATTGGATTTTTTTGAGGGGTGTTGAGTCTTGTAAGATCTTTATAAATTTTGATATTAACCCTTTATCAAATGTATTGGCAAATATATTCTCCCATTCCATGGGTTGTGTTTTTATTTTCTTGATTGTCTCCTTTGCTATGCAAAAACTTTTTAGTTTGATATAGTCCCATTTGTTTATTTTTTTTTTTCTTTTGCTTCCCTTGCCTGAGGAGATATTTCAGATAAAACATTGCTATGAACAATGTCCAGGACTTTGCTACCTATGTTTTCTTCTAGAATTTTTATGGTTTAGGGTATAACATTTAAGTCTATAATCCATTTTGAATGTATTCTTGTGTGCAGTATAAGAAGGTGGTCTATTGTCATTTTTCTGCATGTTTCTGTCCAATTTTTCTATTATTTATTGAATAAACTTTCTTTAGCCTATTGTACGTGCTTACTTCCTCTGTTGAATATTAATTGACTACAGAGGTATGGGTTTATTTCTAGGCTGTCTATTCTCTTCCACTGTTCTATGTGTCTGTTTTTGTCAGTATGGACCTTATTGTATAGTTTGATATTGGGTAGTGTGATTCTTCCAACTTTGTTCTTTTTTCTCAGGATTGCTGTTGCTTTGTTGTTGGGAACCACCCGGACTGGTTTCAGAAGCTGTAACTTCCCCATGGCTAAGGCTGAGTGAGTGACCTTCAGACCAAAAGCCACTAAGGAGACAAAGCTTATCTCCCTGGCAGGAGTGCCACTTCTGCTCCTTTTACTTCATCCACAACTGGCCTCAATGCTTGATCAGTCAGCCAATGGCAGATAAGATTACCCAAGGGAGGAACAACCTAAGACAGGCATGATGATGTGGAGGCCCCAAGGAAGGACTTGAGGGGCTACAGCAAAAAGGGGTGATAGACCCTCAGCTTTGACATAGCCGGAGTCCTCATTCTGTCTGCAAGAAATCTCCTAATCTCTTGGCTGCCTTCCTTCCCCTGCTTGACTTAAGCCTGAAACAATGACAGAGGGTGGTGCAGCCCTGTGCTGGAAAGAGCGGGTTCCGCAGGTGATCAGACCTGAGAAAGAATACATATAATACTGTGAAACCTGCTTTGCTAAGAATGCTCTCAATTAAATGATAAGGGTCTGAGCAGGAAATGAGTTTGTTTCCCAAAGTTTTGTATCCCTTTAGCTAACAGAACCTGACTCAGAATAGGCCCTTGTAGTTCTGTGTATGCTATCTATTGTTTGATCCTCACTGCCTGACAATGATTAATGAACTTTACCTGTATTCCTGTGCAAATTGAAACCCAATAAAAACCTGTCAAGGCAAGGGTTGGGGTGTTCTCCTCTTGAGAGAGTGGCCATGCCAACCCTTTGCCTCCACAGGATTTGGTAGTCCATGTGAATTTGTCTCGTATCTCATCCATAATGCTGCAGACACTGCGGGCCAGTGTCTGTGTCACTTTGTGAGGCCTTTTGTAGTTCCATATAAATTTTTGAAATATGTGTTCCACTTCTGTGAAATACATCATTGGTATCTTGATAGGGGTTGCATTGAATCAATAGATTGCTTTGGGTAGTATAGACATTCTGATGATGTTAGTTCCTCTTATTCATGAACATGGATGTGCTTCCAACTTATTTGTATCTTCTTCAATTTCTTTCTTCAGTGTCTTATAATTTTCGAAGTACAGGTCTTTTACATCCTTGTCTAGATTTATTCCTACATATTTTATTCTTTTTGAAGCAATTGTAAGTGGGATTGTTTTCTTAATTTTCCTTTTAGGTAATTCATCATTAGCTATTAAAAATATAGCTGATTTCTAGATATTAATTTTGCATCTTGCTAGTTTGCTGAATCCATTTATCAGTTTTAGTAGTTTCCTGGTAGAATCTTGGGGATTTCTATGTACAATACCATGCTATCTGCAAATGAAGACAGTTTTACTTTTTCTTTTCCAATTTGGATGCCTTTTATTTCTTTTTTTTGATTGTTATGACTGGGACTTCCAGCACTATGTTGAATAACCAGTACTGCAACAAATGTCAAAAAAAGAAGCTTGCTTTCAGAAGGAGAAGAAAAAAGTAAAAGAAAAACAGAGGAAAATAGTATAAAAATAAAATGACAATAAATACATATCTATCAATAACCATCTTAAATGTAAATGACTTAAATGCTCCAATCAAAAGACATAAGGTAACTGAATGGATAAGAACACAAGACCCATATATATACTGTCTCCAAGAGACCCACCTAAGATCTAAAGATACATACAGGCTAAAAGTAAAGGGATGGAAAAAGATATTACCTGCAAATGGAAAGGTAAAAATAAGCTGAGGTGCCAATGCTTATATCTGACAAAATAGACTTTAAAACTAAGTCTATAGTTAGAGACACATAAGGACACTACATAATGACAAAGGGAACGATAGAGCAAAAGAATATACCCCAGTAAACATTTATGCACCCAACACAGGAACACTTAAATATCTAAAACAAACCTTGATGGACATAAAAAGAGAGATCTACAGGAACACAGTCATAGTAAGGGATTTTGACACCCCATTGTCTTCAATGGATAGATCTTCCAGGCAGAAATTCAACAGGAGGACAGAAGCCTTAAATGACACACTAGGTCAAATTAACTTAATTGATACCTTCAGAGCATTTCACCCCAAAACAGCAGAATATACAGACTTTTCAAGTGCACATGGAATGTTTTCTAGGACAGACCATATGTTAGAACACAAAACAAGGTTAATAAATTTGAGGATTGAAATCATATCAAGCATTTTCTTTTATCACAATGCTATGAAACTAAAAATCAATCCTAAGAAAAACACACAAAAATACAAAAAAATGTGGAAGCTAAATAACATGTTATTAAACAATGAATGGGTTAACAATGAGATCAAGGAAGAAATCAAAACATTCTTTGAAACAATTTAAAAAACAAGAGCACACAATCCAAAATCTTTGGGACACTAGGAAAGCAATCCTAATAAGGAAATTCATAGCATTACAGGTCTGTTTCAAAAAAACAAGGTAAAGCTCAAATAAACAATCTAACTTTACACTTAAAGGAACTTCAAAAAGACAACAAACAAAACCTAAAGTTAGTAGAAGGAAGAACATAATAAAGATATGAGGAGAAATAAATGAGATAAAGTCTAAGAAAATGATAGAAAAGATCATTGAATGGAAGACCCTGTTCTTTGAAAAGATAAACAAGATTTACAAAACTTTAACTAGATTCATGAAGAAAAAAAAGAAATAAAATCAGAAATCAAAGAAGAGAAATAAGAACTTACCCCAAAGAAATACATGTATTATAAGAAAATATTATGGAGAACTCTATGCCAACAAATTGGACACCTGGATGAAATGGATAAATACCTAGAAACATACAATCTTCTGAAACTAAATAAGGAAAAATCAGAGAATCTGAATAGACAAATTGTACATAGTGAAATTGAAGTAGTAATAAAAAACTCCCAACAAACTAGAGCTCTGCACCAGATGGCTTCACAGGTAAATTTTACCAAACATTTTGAGAAGCACTAACACCTCTCCTTTTCAAACTATTTCAAAAAATGCAAGAGGAGGGAAAGTTGCCAAGCTCATTTTACAAGGCCAGCATTATCCTAATTCCAAAACCAGATAAAGATACTACACAAAAAAGGAAAATTAGAGGCCAATATCCTTGATGAAAATAGATGCCTAATTCCCCAACAAAATATTAGCAAACCAAATACAGCAATACATCAAAAAGATTATAAACCATGATCAAGTGGGATTTATTCTGTGAATACAAGGTTGGTACAACATTTACAAATCAATAAATGTGATTCACCACCTAAACAAAATGAAGGATAAAAAAACTACAGGATCATATCAATAGAAGCAGAAAAAAACATTTGATAAAAACAAGGACCCATTAAGATAAAAACTCTCGGAATATTGGGAATAGAGAGAACATATCTAAGCAAAATCAAAGCCATATATGACAAACCCACTGCCAGCATCATACTCAAAGGACAAAAACTACAAATGTTTCTCTTAAGATTGTGAACAAGACAGGGATGTCCGCTCTCACTCACCATACTTTCAATCTTGATGTAGATTATCTTTCAATAGCCCTGTCCTTCAGTGTCTCAACATACTGCCCTTTAATAGTTCTATTCTCTATTCCAAGTAGAACACTCACTGTCAAGGTCCTATGTGAACCTTGTGGTTGTGAAAATATGCAATTTTTGTAACCACAATTTCAGCATTCTACTTCCCAAAGAAAGAGATAAAAGTCTACTTTTGTTTCCACTCCAACTTAATATTTTTAGTGACTATGGCAAATTAGTTTGGAGTTAATTTTGATTCTCTTTAGCATACTACAATTATATTTAGGATCCAACCACTACTCACCACCTTCAACTGTAGTTAATTGCTCAATGTTTTATACATTTTATAATTGCATTAAAAATAAAATCATCACTAAATTTTCACTGAGATAATCCATTTTTAATATTGAGAAGAAAATAATGCTTATATGTTTTTATGTGATGCATATAAACAAAGACATGGAAATAGAAACACATAGGGTGAATATGTAGAGTAGATTCATGAGTCTATAATGAAATAAGTCTTATTGAATAAACAAAATATGTTCAGCTTAGTGTCAGAACTAAAAAAAAGAAATATATGTCATATTCAGAAGTTGGGTAGTTTTGAATGTAGGTGAAAGAGAACTCATTTCTGAAGCAGGGTATTAGTTATGGAATTGACTTTTATTTTGTAACAAGGTCTGACCAAAGCATTTTCAGTTTATTTTATTTTAAAGCACTGAAAAACATTTATTTATGGTTAATTTCACAGAAACCACCTAACAGTCACAATCCTATATGACAAAGCTTTTCGTTAACTAATGGATATAAATGGCAAGAAGGTATAAATAGTATTCTGAGAGTTTTGCTATGGAACAACTGGTTGTTTCAAAAATCACATCGATTTCTCCTAGTCAATAGAGCTAAACAAATGGTGGGCTTTTCTTCACTTAACAGTTCCAAATTATTGGTTGTATGCTAAAGGGAACTGGCTGAGAATGTGCCTCTATATTAATCTTATTTATAGTATCTATTTTAGAGTCTCAAAGCAATCATTAAAGAGTCAAAGCATATCTGAAAATCACTGGTAATGTTAAAATCATACAAGATGCTTGGCATCCCTTTCTTTATGTGTCTATAAATTAACATGGGTGATTAATCTACATCTGGTCTTGCTTGTTTTAACAAGACTTATCAGAATAATGAGGTATTAAAATGTAAGAATTTAATTAATATAATAAGTTTACCTTCATTTCTATACAATCACTTTTCCAAATTTTAACTGAACAAATCAACAAATTATCATCAAAACAAATACATTTAAAATCCAACATTTGCTTCAAGAAATAGCATCATAGAAGCCACATTCACACTCCTTCACAATTACTTAATGTCCCCTGCCACTAAAATAACCATCATGTTAATGACTTCTTAAATTTTCTTTATAGTATTATAATCAGTGGGAAATTAGGTTCTTCTACATGATCACAAGGAAAGCATTTTAAGGACCTACTCATGAGATATTGTGGTGTGACATGGTCTATTCATGTGGAGATAGAAGCTGCCCCCTAGGTTTCCAACGTCCCTTCTCTCTCCACCCTACCATGGAAAATCAGAAATAGAGTCAATGTCCAGAGATTCTGTGCCATATCAAAATACAGTCCAGTCCAAGCATCCAGCTAGTTTAGTGTGTGTTTTTAGCTTTAGTCTGTTTCAGGCTCCCTCCTGCAGCTGGTGTGTAATCCTGTATGGCCATGGCCATGTAGGGCCACATGGTCATGGGCTCTGAAAGAGCACATGAACAAATGGGCAAGTGCATCACCACAAGGTGGGCAAGACAGTGAGTCCTTGTTCCCCTGGGATTACATATCAACCAATCAACTTCCCAAAGTTTCATGGGCTCGGGATGGGTTTATACCCCCTAGTTAGAATGACAGACCTCTATGGTCTAGGATCTGCCTCCTGAGCCTCCCCAAACTCCAGCACTGCAATGGGGAAGGGAGGGGTATTAATTATCTTGGTGGAGCACAATTCTCTTCCTGGTGAAGCAAACAGGTCCTCTTTCCCTGTTTATTAAGCTCAATATCTACTCCCCTTTGCTCCCTTTCCTTTACAATATCTAGCTAAATACCGATGGTAATAGTTTTACCTGTAAACTTATATAATGCAACACTGTACTTTAGTTTTGTCTGTTTAAAATTTCATAGAATTTGACTCATATATCTTTAATGTGGCTTGATATTGTATTTATGAAAATTATTCTCTACTTGGGAAGTTAGTTCATTTTAATTGCTATGTAATATTCTATTGTACAATTATAGAACACTTTTAATGATGTTACATATTTGGATTTGGATCAATCAAGATTGGCTATGTTATGCCAGGAAAATAAAATTCTAGAAATTTCAGTGGTCTAAGTTAACAAAGGGTTATTTTTCACTCTTGCTTCATGTTCACTGAAGATTAGCTGGTGACTCATCACTTGAGTTGTCATCCTTACTCCAAGATACAGTCAAACAGAGCAGCTACTATCTGGAGTGTTGCCTAGTGCAGCAATGGTGAGGAACAAAGATGAAATTGGCAAGGCACTCACTCATTCTTAAAGCTTCTAGGTGGAAATAACATATGTCACTTCTAATCACATTTCATTGACCCAAACTTTCACACAGTCTTGCATGATGACTTCAAAGGGCAAAGAAAGTAAAATCTTATAAGGAGATGAACTTGATATTGGAGAATAGTCCATTTCCCCAGAGGAGGTACTTGATTTATGAAATACTTGGTTTATTCAACCTTGTATAATCAGAACACATTCACTCTCACCCTAATGGAGACAATAAAACTTATAAACAATCCATATTTTTCATTCAAAGTAAAAGATCCCTGTATAATGTGTTCTATCAGGTCAGGTTTTGGTTTTGCTTCATAAAGAGAACTAAAAAGAAGTTGTGTATCCATCCAGCAGCAGCAGAATACACACTTTTCTCAAGCACACATGGAATATTCTCCAGGATGGACCATATGATAGGTCACAAAACAAGTCCTAGTAAACTTAAGACTAGAATCATACCAAGTACCTTTTCTAATCACAGTGGTATGAAACAAAATTAGTAGCAGGAGAAAAAGCTAGAAAATTTACAAGGAGGTTGAAATTAAATATATACCCCTGAAAAATCAATAGGTTAAAGAAAAAGTTGAGGAAAAGGAAAAAAAATATTGAAGTTAATAAAATCAAAATACAACATACCAAAACTTATGGAATGCAGCAAGTGCAGTTCTAAGAGGAAAGTGCATAGCAATAAATACCTACATTAAATTAAAAAAAAAGATTTTAAATAATGTGACTTTATACCCCAAAGAACTATAAAAAGGTAAGCACAACCCAAAGACAGAAGAAAGAAGAAAATAGCAAAGCCTGGATCAGAAATACCATAAACTAAATAGAAACCAGAAAAACAAAAGGACTGATGAAACTAAGAGCTGTTTTTTTTTTTTTTTTTCAAAAAATAAACAAAATGGATAAATCTTTATCTAGGCTAAGAAAAAGAAGACACAACTAAATAAAACTGGAAGTTAAAGAGGAGACATTATACCTGATACCACAGAAATACAAAGGATCATAAGAATCTACTGTAAAAAATTATATGGCAACAAATTGAGCAACCTGGAAGGGATAGATAAATTCTTAGAAACATACAATCTGTCAAGACTAATCATGAGGAAATGTAAAATTGGAACAGACCAAGAATGAAGAAAGAGATTGACTCAGTAATCAAAAAATTCCCAAGACAGAAAAGTTCAAGACCAGATGCTTTTCTTGGTGAATCTGATCAAACATATGAAGAATTAATGCCAATGCTTCTCAAACTCTTCTAAAAAATGAAAGAAGAGCGAACACTCCCTAACTTATTTTCTGAAGCCAACATTACCCTGGTATCAATATATCTTATGAATATAGTTTTAAAAATTCTGAACAAAATCTTAGCAAACTAAATTCAACAGTATGTTAAAAGAATTACACAACACCATGATGAAGTGGGATTTTTCCCTGTAATGCAAGAATGGTTCTATAGACACAAATCAATAAATGTGATAGAATGAAAGATAATAGACCACATAAAATGAATGATAAAAATCTATAATCATCACAATAGGTGCAGAAAAGCATTTAACAAATATAACATATTTTCATAATAAAAACACTCAAAATTGGATGTAGAAGAAATGTACTTCAATATAATAAAGATCACATATGGTCTTTATTATGCTAGTGGTGGAGAGGCTAAATAAAGACTTATCCTCTAAGATCATGAACAAGATAAGGATCCTCTCTCTTACCACTCTTATCAACATAGCCTGGGAAGTCCTAGCCAGAGCAATCATGGTAGCAAACAAATAAAACCAATTCAAATAAAAAAGGAAGATGTACACAAACTTGTTTTTTGTAATTATTTTTTTTGTTGTTCAAATATAGTTGCCTGCATTTACCCCCCACCCCAGCCATCCCCACCTCCCTCCCCTGATTCCACCTCCTCCACACTTGGTTTTGTCCATGTGTCCTTTATAGTTGTTCCTGAAAGCCCCTCCCCCCTACCCCCCCATTATCCCCTCCCACCTCCCCTCTGGTTGCTGTCAGTTTGTTCTTAATTTCAATGTCTCTGGTTGTATTTTGCTTGCTTGTTTGTTTTGTTGATTAGGTTCCACTTAAAGGTGAGATCATATGGTATTTGTCTTTTACCACCTGGCTTATTTCACTTAGCATAATGCTCTCCAGTTCCATCCATGCTGTCACAAAGGGCAAACTTATTTTTGATTGCAGATATGTTCTTAGACATAGAAAATCTTAGGCTCCACTATTCCATAAATGCAATATGATCATATATAATTCGTGTAAGTTAACAATTATGGCTTAAAACAACAAACATTTATTTAGGTTACAAATTTTCTGAGTTTTTCTATCCAAGGATGGGTTTGGCTGATTTGAGCTCACCTCTCATGTGTCTGCAGGTAATTTTTAACTGTCTAGGGTTATGTAGCTTCCTAAATGACTTCCAATATATTGCAATAGGCTAGCTTTCAATTGAGACAATGGAGGTGGTTTAGCCATGTGTAACTCATTGTCCAGTGGGGGTACCCAGGTTTGTTGGTGTAGCAGCAGGCTAGAAAGAGGAGCAAGGCACAATACTCAAGAGACTTTCAGTTTCTGCTTGCATTATATTTGTCAATGGCACAAGGGGCAAAGCAAGTTATATGGTCAACATAGTTCCAATGGGTTCTGTGTTCCTCTTGATGGGAATTGCTGCAAAATACTTTGGTTATTTTTGAAAACTACCACATTATTGTATTTATACCCCCAAAATCAAATTGATATTTGCTTAGAACTTCTGAGTTCAGGTTAATACAGAGAGTAGGCTTGTATTACTTTATGAGTTGTGGGATGTTCCTGATTTTCTACTGTCTAAAACTATATAATATTGGCATTATTTTTAAACATTTGAATACATTTGCAGTTTAATTTGTGTTATTATTTTTTAATGTTTAACTTTATATATTCTTTACTTTTAGATGTATAACTTGCAAATACCACAAAGTTGGCTTTTAAAAGTTCATTTTTATTGTTTTTATCTTTCTTGTGGGCCATATATTCCCTTTTAATTTTTATGTAATTACTGGCATATTGTACTTAAACTTTCTCTTTCCTGTTTTGTCTTGATTTGTCTCATTGATTTTACGTCATTTTTTCCTTGTTTCTTGTCTTCTGTTTAACTGGGTGTTTTCTTTCTTATTTTTTTCCCCTACTTACTTGGAAATTGCACTTCTTGATCATTTTAGTAGTTACCTAGAGGCCTATAACATACATTTGTCACTTATTAGATTTAAAATTTAATCTATAATTTTTTCTATCCTTAGACAATGCAAGCATTTAGAAAACTAACTATACACTTTTGTAGTCTGATATTTTAAATACCTAAAGAAATTAGTAGTGTTTTCCAGTCACACAAATTTATATTTATACACATAGATACCATCTTTTAAACATGGTGGCAAGATTTTATTGGGATTAAGGTAATTAAGGTAATCATTGGGGAAGTACAGGGTGGGAAGGTCCTAGCAGCAATGGTCAGGAGGCTCCTGTTGATCCTCCACATATTTTTTGGAACTCAAACCATCCAACTCAACTTCCTGTTTATTCCTGAACTTGAGCTGGGCCCTCCTCCCAATCTACCCCTTTGTTGGTCCTTTTTATATTTAAACACATACCATTTTTGTTGTCTTCTATTCCTTTTTTGCATCTCTAAAATGCTACATGAGTCCTACAAACTCTCTTTGCTTTACTTTTAATGCATGTCTGCTAGTTATGAATTTTCTAATTTTTGTCTAAAATATCTATTTTATTTTCATTATTTCAGAAATTATTGAGAATTATGCTTTGTAAGTTGTTTGCCTTATATTCATTGTCTATGTCTTTCATAATCTCTGCTGAAAAGTCAACTGTTAATATTGTTTCTCATTTGAAAGTAATCTATTTTTCTTTGGCAGCTTTTAAGATGTTTTTCTTGTCTTCAACTTTGGGCAATTTTACTATGATTTGCTTAGTTGAAAACTTAGCTCTGCCTCTTCCTTCCTTCCCTAATTTTCTCCTTTATTCCTTTCATAATCTTCTTGGAAATCATAGGACATCTTAAGTTTGTAATATAGTGCTTTTCATCAGCTTTGGAAAGTTAGTCTTTATCTTAGTAAATATTTTTATCTCATTTTTAATCTTTTGTTCTAGAATCCAAATTATACAAATCTTAGAGATTTTCACTATATCCTCTATTTCTAACTCTATTGTATTTTCCAGTTTTTATTCCATCATATTTTATTCTTTTTTAAAATTATTTTATTGTTATTCAAGTACAGTTGTCTGCATTAACACCCCGTCTCTCCCCCCCCCAACCATCCCCCCTTTCCTCCTCTGCTTCTACTCATCCTTGGTTTTGACCATATGTCCTGTACAGTTGTTCCTGAAAAACCTTCCCCCTTCCTCCCATTATCCCCTCCCACCCCTGCTCTGGATACCATCAGATTGTTCTTAATTTCAATGTCTCTGGTTATTTGCCTGTTTGACCTTTAAGTGAAACCTAATATTTTATGCTAATTATTTTCTTGTGGCTTATCTTTTGGTTTCTTATTTTCTCTTTGATTTTTCTAATCTGTTTATATTTATCCACTGATACTTTAGTTTAATGATTCTATTTCTCATTCCCACAGTTATAATTTTATTTTTTGTAGCTTTTACATTTTGTCTGAAAAAATTTACCATGTCCTTTATCATTTTTACATTTTGAGGATAACAATTTAAAGTCTGAGTCTATTGTTTCAATTTCTAAAACTCTGAAAGATCTATTTGTATTGTATATTGTTTTTGCTATTTGTTTATATTGTCTCCTTGGGTACCTGGTTATATTATAAAATTTTCACATATTATATTTTAAAAGTGTGTTTAGCAATAACATGAAAAATGGGATAATTTTTATCTTACCCCAGAGAGCAAATACATTGGGTTTTCTCAGGTAGCTTGGAGATAAAGAAATTTAGGTTGCTCCCACTGTTGTTTAAAGAATGAAATGATTCACAGCAAAGTGGTAATGACTGCAATAATTTACATTTTTTAATGTAACTTGTGATCAATGTTCCAGGTATTCTGAAACCCTCATGAGGAAGTGGCGGAAAGTATCTGAAATTCATCCTCATTCCCACAAAGAATTAGGATTTATGAATGCACATCTTGGTTCATTGCTCTGATTTCAATTTTTGTTGTTCTTAAAAATATGTTTTTTAAAGTTAACATAACAAAGCAAAAATATTCACTTGAGGGAACTGAGGAGGAATGCCTCCGTATGATTGCATTCTCCCTGCAGGAAAAATATTTGCTGTTCCATTGGATCACTGTGAGGTTCATTTAACACTGTGTAGCAAATCTCTTTTTGTCCAGAAAAAGATATGAAGAGCCCTAGGTATATTCTTTAATAGAAATATTTATAATAGTTTAGGATTTGCAACTTAATGGAATAAAATCTTTCTCACAATACTGTTAACTGAGAACGAAGTCTACATCAAAATGGATTTCTTAAAAGGTTCTTCAGATGTTAACAAGCTTCATGACTTCACAGATTTGACTTGGGAAACAGAGAAAAAAAAAACAAAAGAATGCAAACTAAACTTAGCATACCACTACTCAATAACATGAAGGACAATATCTGACAGAGGTATGTCCTTGCTATCAAAGACCAATTTATTATTGAACATTTATTTGAGAGTATTATAAACACTTCAAGACCCAGGAAAGCAACAGTAATTTTCATTTTGTTTATTTGGTATCTCCATCAGTGGGTACATAGCAGATTCTTAAGATATTGCAATGACTGGCAGGAAGGCCTTACTGCTATCTTCTATTCATCAGGAAGAACAGCCTTCACAAATCAGACAGAGGGGTGTCCATCTGACTTTCACAGGCCTCCAGGAAAGGCATGCCACAGCCAACCCTCAGAAACTTTCCATATTTCCAAGAGTCCAGCTGGGTCCCTGAATGCAGTCTGTTCACCAGCTGCTATTGCTTCTCACTGATCTGGCCAGAAATGTACTGGCTATTTTCCACTTCAGCAGGCCAACTCCCTAATCATTTCTAGAACAGCAAAGGGGGTGTTGGAAAAATCCTGTATAAGCTTTGTTGCAAATATTTAAACATATCTATTTCAAAAGAATTGGAAGGTTAAAAACAAACCATCCATCAAATGATCCTTAAACAAATTTCACCTGGTATATTTGGGCATATCTTTTCACAATGAATACAGGGTGATGAAAATAGGATTCTTATGTAATTTCTACCAGGATGTCAAGTTTCATGGTACTTACTATGGTTATTTTCTCAACATTTCCTTTCTTTTACTAAGGCAATAGAAGTTTGTTGTTTGCAGTTTATAATTGAAATGTAAATGTACTATTATATTAAGTTGATATAAGTTCTTAAAATTATTGATTTGCTGTTGAAAATATGAGATCCTCTGTCTCTGAAATTCTGAAAAGCAATTGCAGAGAATTCCAGATGAATAAATAATGCATATACTTTAAAAGGACAACGAGTGTTAAAAGTCTGAGTTATAAATTTTACATCTGCAGCATTTCAGTTTTTGCTGATTAAATAGCCTCTTTTTCATCCAAAAAGATGTTGAGACATGAGAAAGTCTGTATTGGGGAATAAAATGATTAGTTTTAACAACAGTCTTTTCAGTTTAAATTGTCCTTTCATTACCATATGAGTGTTATGAGTATAGGATCTGTTTTGTTCATCGATATATCTCAAACTGCTAGAACAATGCTGGGCACATCATGAACTCTCAATACATATGGAACTCTGATTGTGTTTGACTATTTATTTCTCATAAGTGAATAATTGGTATTATACCTTCAAAAGATAGTTATCAATCTCAGAAGCTATTTCCTTAAGATAAGGACCTTAGATATATATATCTAAGTTTAATTTCATATGTATCACATTTTAAAATTCTTAAACATTATAAATACCAGTAACATAAGGACTTCTTAGATGTTGGAATACTGTTAAAACCTATCAAGCCTCATACTTTCAAAGGCAATAGGTCTTTGAATTGATGTTTCATCCATCAATCAATGCTCCTGTCTTAAATTAAAACTCTTAATGGGAAAATACTATGTATTATTGACTGGTATGTTGAGCACACAACCTAATGAACAAAACTTCACTAGCTGTTTCTCCCATACTCCTTTTCTTTTTTGAATGTAGAAGCTTTTATTTCTGTGATCAAAAGGACACAGTAAATGAAATCCATACTGACTAAAATTAGGCATACACCTCTACCTGACATTGCTGTTAGTTTTGACAGGACTAATTCTTACAACTTATTTTAAGGTAAAACATGTAATAATTTATAGATCATTTTTTAAATTACTTATCCTAACATTGCTGACCCAGCATCTGAACACCTATCATGGACACTGGTAGCTAATTCTATCATCTCTGATATTGTGCCAACTTCCAAAAATATAAAATCATAAATTTAAACACATGTTCTACATTATCATTACTAATGGTTTGTTAATGCAGGACAACAGAATATATTTTACTTCACAGTTATTTATAATTCTCAATATTTGACTTACAGCATGCAGGCCTCCATTTGTGCTCGTTTTGTTCCCACAATGTTAGGGACCATATGACTTTCCCAGGCTAAGAAGGCACTTGTAAACTGCCTGCCTTTGTGAAAGGGGGCAAACTGGCCCTTGGCACCTTTTTCTAACTTCCTCCTCAATAACAGAGCTACTCTATCAGCCTAGACAGGAACATGAGAGAAGGAGGTTTTGACTTGACTTAGTGGCTTTCTGTTCTCAGGTCCTGACATATTTTTATGTCCTGGGGTGCTCTCACCTATAATTCTCACACAGTAGCAAGGTTTTCCATTCCATAAGCTGGCTACTGTCTACTCAGGTTCTCAAATTCCTACTTTGTAGAATCCTGCTGTCAAAATCCCGTTAGTCCTCAGATAGGTTTCTAAGGTGGACTTTTGAAATGTCTGTATTTCCCTACACTATAGTTCACTCTTTCATCTGGCACATTCTGGAATGCAAGTTGATACCAAGGCAGCAGTACTTGCTAATGGTGGTCTTATCACCATAGCACACCTGTTTCTTGCCATCACATCTCAGAGCATGGTAGCTCTGAATAAGAGATCTTGCTGAAGCCTATTCTTTCTTAGTTAAAGAGCTCAGCTGATCCCTACCCTAACGGGGGAAGTGGAATATTGCTTGTAAAGCTTTCTCTAGAAACTATTTTTCCATAATTTTCTTTCTGACATTTTTTTTCCTTCACCAAAACTCTAATACCCTTCTATATCACTGATCTGGTTGAAGGATTTATGCCACATTCATTTTAATACCTGACATTTATTATATTGGTTATGTCACATTAATGATATACAACTAGATTTTAAAATCTCATGACATCTGTTCAAGTTGTTATATTCACTTGATAATTATTATTCTAATGCTAATATGCCATATATAAAATCATTAAAAGATAAATCTAGAAACATCAACCTGAAAGAAAACTAGAGAAATTCAAAATCCAATTCAGTTTGTAGGTGAAAAATAAAATTTCAACTAGAGTCCCATATTTACAAATGGGCATTGTGATTTCCATTGAAACACAATTTCCTTCCCTAAAATCAGCCTCATTTTATCAAAGAGACTGCATTAAGTCCAGTTTCAGTTTGGCCTGGTTATTTGCATAAACACAACAAAAATAGTAATTAGTCATATAGGCTCTTTTAAATTTGCTTTGCTGGAACTTCATAAGGAATCTTCAGATTGAGCTTTAGTTGGCTTCTCAGGACAAAGAAGCCAAGCAACAGAGTTGCCATCTGGTTTTGCCTGCAATACCCATAGGTCTGGCTGGATTCCTCAAGTTCTTGAGATCTCCAAAATGTCTTGAGGTTTCTTCTTTGCCATCTTTCAGGAAAGCAACCTTCATTCTTTACCTGGAAAGACTGTCATGAAGCATGTGACCAAGCAAGGCACAAGGCCATTTCTGCTGGGGGCTTTTATTAACTTCCAACATCAATCTCAATTCCGTCAGGCTTTCTGGTGATACCCAAAGCCCAGGCATGTCTCTTCTGATCATGACATTCCAGACAAAAACTTGGTTAATAAGACAACATTTGGAAACTGGTTCTATGTGTCCTATTACAAAGAGAATGGATTCTTATTGGATTTATGCAAACAAACATATTGGCATGAAAATAATAACCACTCATTAAGAGTTGTTAAATTCTGGAGGGATCAGCTAGGGAGAAAATATAAATGCTTTAATATCGCTTATGAGTGTATAATTTATCAAATCATTCTGGTGAAAAACAAAGTTCTCTAATGTCTGGAAAACAAAACAGATTTTAAAACTCTTACTTCTTTCTTCACAAGTACATGACTTCTAAACTCTACAGCAATAAGCAGCTGGCAGCTTGTCTTAGGCTGATCCCCTGAACCTGTCCCCAAAGCTCCTTTTCTCTGACTTCCCAATAAGCTAAGGCAGCCAAGCCTAGGCTCTCTTGCTTCTTCTATGATAAACCCTCCTTGTTTCACTGTTCCAAGATTATGTGTTTTCATAGTACAAAAAAAAAAGATAAAAATTAGATAAAAATATAAAATTAACCACTGTGGAAAACAGAATGGAATTTCCTCAGAAAACTAAAAATGGAATTGCCTTTTGACTCAGCAATACCACTGTTGGGACTATACACTAAGGATCCTGAAACACCAATTCAAAAGTACCTATGCACCCCAATGTCCATAGCAGCATAATTCACAATAGCCAAGTGCTGGAAGCAACCTAAGTGCCCATCAGTAAATGAGTGGCTAAAAAATCTATGGTACATTTACATAATGGAATACAATGCAGCAGAAAGAAAGAAGGAGCTCCTACCCTTTGCAACAGCATGAATGGATCTGGAGATCTGCTAAGTGAAACAAGCTAAGCATTGAAAGAGAAATACCATATGATCTCACCTATAAGTGGAACCTAATCAACAAAACAAACAAGTAACCAAACTACAACCAGAGACATTAAAATAAAAAGCAATCTGACAATAACCAGAGAAGATTAGGGAGAGGGGTAATAGGGGATAATGGGGGAGGGGCATCAAGAACAGGTATGAAGGACACATGGACAAAGCCAAAGGGGATGGTTTCAAGGGTGGAAGTTGGGGATGGGTGGGGTCAGGGTGGGGTGAAAATGGAGACAATTGTACTTGAACAACAATAAAAATAAAAAAAAAAGATAAAATTAGAAAAACCCTTTGAAAATAATTAGGTTTCTTAGTTGGCAGTATACATTAGGACAACCCATGACACTTTATGAAAGTACTTATGACTAGGCCTGACAACTAGAAATTTTGACTCTAAAATTCGGAAGTGGGCCTACTCCTCTGTTGTTTGAAAACTGCACAGTTGATTCTGATGCCAAGCCAGTATAAGAAATTGCTGATCTAGTTTTTCCTCATTTTACCAATAAACAAACTGAAGTCCAGAGAGAGAAAGAGAATGAATTGAGTAAAGTTGGAGTTAGAAACAGATGCCAACTCCCAGTTCCATTTCTTTCTTCTGTACCAAATGGTGATTTATCAGTCCTTTTTTGATAGTATTTTTTTGTTTACTGATGTTATTATGTCCCATCAGGCAGCAATTTAACAAGTAGAAAAATACTCCCAAAAGAGTGTTAGAGAAAATCAGTCTATTAGGAGAGAAGGATAAATTCACCATGTTGTTCTAAGACAGAAAAACAAGCAGTTCCTGAAGAAATGCAGGTAAGTCTTCCAATCTATAAAGAAGTACTACCGGCTGTCAGCATGTGCAATGTCAGCAGATGAGTAATTCTCTTAACTCATGGCTTGCAAGACAAGTTAACTATTACAGTCTACTAATAACGTAGTACCTGAATGTTAATCTGGAGAATTTAACTGGAGATTAATTTGCCTCATATTTTTGGGGGGTCTCATAACAATAATATTGCAGGGGAAGGCAAAGTCTTCAGACTGATGAATTTTTACATATCAGCATTATTGTAAGGATTTAAAATACCCTTATTGGAGCAAACACTGACGTTCTTCAAATAGACCTTTTTTAAAAAAATCAATACTTTTTTAAAAAAGATTTTATTTGATCAGAGGAAAAGGAGAAGGGTTTATAGGAACAAGTATAAAGGACACATGTATAAAAACTAGGGGGGTGGAAATGGGAGGGAGATGGGGAGGGCTGAGGCGTGGGCTGAGATGGGAATAAAAGGCAGAAAACTGCACAAGAACAACAATTAAAGTAAATTTAAAAAAGATTTTATTTGTTTATTTCAGACAGAGGGGGATGGAGGGAGAAAGAGAGGGAGAGAAACATCAGTGTGTGGTTGCTTCTCATGTACCCTCTACTGGGGATCTGACCTGGCTCGCAACCCAGGCATATGCCCTGACTGGCGCTTAATCCACTGAGCCACACCACCAGGGCTCATATAGATCTTTGAAGCCAAAGTATGTACTTTCTCTTCTCTAGAAGAGAAGAGTAAATTTCTAGAAGCACTAGTAGCTCTTGGACAGCCTGAAGTTGGAGAAATGGGCCTAGATTGTTTGGTAAAGCTTATTTTTTAAAGGAAGCTGACAAATACATTTTAAAATGTTGTTAATAATAATATTTACCAAATTCCAAGAAGGTTTGTACTTGAATATTAAAAGTAATTTTCAAATTTGTGCAAATAAAACACAACTAAGATCATGATCCCATATTTCTTTGGTCTTCATGCATTAATATATATTCAGTCTAATTAGATAGGCATTTCTTTAGTCATGGAAACTTCAAGTTTGAGAGCATTTAAGAGTCCATCTTTTCAAACACCTATCCAATGCAATAATGTGATGTATATGTTCTCCCCAAACCCTGATTTCCTGCAAAAGCATGCATTAGACTAGTGCTGAGGGAAAATGGGTTAGAGACAGACTCTTTGAACCCTGAGAAAGGCCAGGCTGATGAGTTATGGACACAAGCAAAACATTTACAAAGAACTGTGCAATGAGTTCTTCAGAGTCTTGAGTGTGAAGCTTCACTTAGGTAGCTGAGGGGAAAATCAAGAGGAAAATGGATGGCTACTACAACACTGTATTCTTCTGTGGCTGATGGGATTACTGACTGTCTCAATTTACTTTGCACCATTTGGAAGCTAAAACCATTAACATCCTTAGAACAGTCACACATAACCGGTGCAACTTCCACATTACAACAAAGCTATTTCCCACATGTAAGGGAGATTTTACTATTTACCATCATATTTTGCTTTACAAAAATGTGTTACAGTGAAAGAGACTGCATAGATTTCCACACTGTGCACCAAAAGGACTATGGAGCATCTGTTTAAACATTTCAATAAGTTTTAGTTCTTGTCAATGATGGTCAGCTTTAGTTTTTGGAATATTCTTCCCTTTCTGAGCCAAAATGTTCCCTAAAACTGCTGGTTTTAAGTGTATCCTCTACAGTAGCATAAACTGTTTTTCCCTTGGGAAAGATTTTCAATTATTTGAATAGAGTTTGCTCCTCATAAGTATTAACTTTGTGTGTGTGTGAGACTTTAAATGTGTTTACTAGCTTTAGGTGGGTATAAGTAGAATTAAATAAAATTACCATATGGTGTGTTATAATTTATACAAATCTGCAATTAGGATAACTCCTTTCTTTTAAGCATAGGCTAAAATTTGTCTGAAATACCTCTCTCAAACAATGGAAAAAAATGTCCCTGAGCTGTTACTTAGGGCTTCTAAAAGGAATTCTACTTTTTTTTTGTTTTAAGTGTGATTGTTAATAATTGTGAGTTTGCTGTCATTTTACTGTACATGTTTTCTCAATCTTCTTTTTCTTAGATAAGTCCCTTTAACATTTCATATAATAAGGGCTTGGTAATGATGAACTCCTCTAACTTGACCTTATCTGAGAAGCACCTTATCTTCCCTTCCATTCTAAATGAAAGCTTTGCTAGACATAGCAATCTTGGATGTAGGTCCTTGCCTTTCATGACCTGGAATACTTCTTTCCAGCCCCTTCTTGCCTGTAAGTTCTCTTTTGAGAAATCAGCTGACAAAAACAAACCAAGTAAACAGCTAGAACAGGAACAGAACCACAGAAATGAAAATCACATGGAGGGTTACCAGTGGGGGAGTAGGAGGGGAAGAGAGGGGTAAAAGTTACAGAGAATAAGTAGCATAGATGGTAGGTAGAAAATAGACAGGGGGAGAGTAAGAATAGTGTGGGAAATGTAGAAGCCAAAGAACTTATAAGTATGACACATGGACACGAACTAAAGGGGGGAAATGTGGGTGGGAGGGTTTGTGCAGGATGGAGGAGAGTGAAGGGGAGAAAATGGGACAACTGTAATAGCATAATCAATAAAAAATAAAACATAAAAAAAGCAATTCTAAATGATTGAGATATGTTATATATCACACTCTTTACCTAGGTACTTGCCTCTTCATACTAATTCCCTGAGATCTAGAGTTTCCTGTTACTTCCCATACAGATTTTCACTACATGGGCAAGCACTTTATGTTTCCTAATTCCTGAATGTTGTCAAAAGTTATCAGCATTCAGTTCTTTCCATTTTCCTACATGTAATTAATCTCTCCTTTGACAAAACACCACTTTCTCAATATTGGTTGATAAAAAAAGTCTGAGTCATTTACTTGTTCAATAAATATTTATTGTATACCTTCTGTGTACCAGATAATTTTCAAAGCATTGGGGTTACAGACTGAAGAAAATGGAGGGGGAAAGCTGACAACAACAGCCCATCCTCATGAAGTTTATATTCTATTGGAGAGAGTAGCAAATAACCAAGAAGACTATATGGTGTGTTTCATCACATATACAGTAAGGTACCTTTGACTGTGAGATACATCAGAGTTGTAGGTTTCTTATGCACAATTACATGGTAAAACTCTGTAGACTGTGAGATGCTCGTGTGTGAAGAAAAGTTCCTTAGAATGAATAATCCACACTATAGTGGCCAGATGCTTTAAGGAGTTTGGAGTTTTAAATAAGACAATCAGTCCTGAAGCCCAACAGTCTTAAACAACCTTCACCTGCCTGCTGGACTTTGCAGCCTAAAGGTCATGATAACATTCACACTCAACATGTATAAAACCTACTTCCCATTAAATACCTGATGTCAGTGAATGTCTTTACCATTAATCACATATATCTATCTCTTTTCTCCATTCTGAATAATCAGCAAGCCTTTTCAATTGAATTTCTAAAATGTTTCTAGTCTCCTGAGTTGCTTCCAGACAGTGTCCTGGTTCATGATTTCAATATCATATACCTCAGTTCTCTTGATATTCTACTAACTTATCTCCTTGGTTCAATTTTCCTCCCATCTCTAATCTATATTCATTTCTATAATTTCAATTCAAGTCAAATTATCCTTATTTTCAAGAAACTCCATAGGCTATCCTCTGCTTAAATAGTAATGTTCAATTATCTTAGCATAGCATTTATTACTCCTTATGACTGAATTTCAGCCTGTTACTCTAACCTTATCTGCTTCTATTCCCTTCCAATCTTCACAGTATGTGTTGGCTGTGCAAAATCATTTCCATTAGTCCAAAGATGCTATTTACTTATGAACATTTGAGCTTCTGTTCATATTGATTTCCTTGACTTGAATTATTACTCCCCTGTCACACCCCAACATTTTTCTGAGTTTTTCTATTGCTAGTCCTTTTCTTATCTACTAAGTAAACACAAATCACCTAATTTTTGTCCAATCTCAGCATTTTTTCATACTGCTATTTATAACAATCTATTATAATTCCCTGTCTCCTTCACTGTACTGTAAGTTCCTTGATAGTGTAATTTATCATTGTGTTTTGAAACAAAAACCTCTGATTCTGAATCTTGATTTTATTACCTAGAAATTCTGTTACCTAAAACTTCTCAAACCCCCCAAATCACAGTTTCCTTATCTGTAGAAATGGTAGAGAAATGAGGACTAAACATGAAAACAGAGAAACGACCAATTACAGAGATTAGGAGGGCTAATGTACTCATTGGTTACTAAGGGTGGGTAACTCTTATTTTAATAAGAAATTTACAAAACTGTCTCTTTAATCCATGGATATCTGTTGTGTGAGACTAGGTGAGGGAGAGAAGGAAAAGAGTAGAATGTATTTTTTGTAGTAACAAAAATGTTTCATCAAGGATATGTAATCAATTCTAAGATATAGTATAAAGGAGATAACAATACAAAAATAAAAGTTAAAACATTAAAGCATACAATATAAAAATATATAATTAATTGAATTTATGATACATAAAGGAAACATAAGTAAACATGTAAAATGTAATGAAGCATACAAGTAAATTAAATTAAAAATGTGATGAATTATAATATCAAGTATAGTAAATTAAAAACATAAAAGAAGTTATAAATAATAGATTATCCTATCACTAGAAAATTCATAGATTAGTCAATTGTCAGTGGAAAATGTTATTATACATTTTTCTTTTTAATATTAATACTGAAACATGACAGTTATGTTCTTTGACAGTTTGTTTTTGACACTTTGGTTTTATCGTATGGGCTGGACTTCATAGGTTATTTTTCTACTCACTGGCACTACACTAGAATCAAATATTTAGGTTATATATATTTGTTTTATTATTTAAAGTACTAAAAATCTATGTTAACCATAACAAATAATAACTGAGAATATTTATTTGACAACATGTTTACCCAATTGTTTTCTAAAAATAAACCATTGAAACAGCAAAATAGTTCAGCCAGATTACTGATAATTTTGAACAATATTTTTTAATTTGCTATTTTTCAATCAATATAATACATGCATATAATTTTAAATGAACAGAACAGAAAGGTTTATAATACAAATACTTCAATCCCCTGGAAATAAAACCATTTTTATGTCTGTTTAAGTTTTTGGGGTAGGTAATATACTCTATATCTACAAATAATATACAGATATGAAATCTTTGTTTCAGCTAGTAATTAGACTTGATTGGCAACAACGAAAATAACAGTGGCTGAAACAAAGTAGGAATGTATATGTATACTGTTATGGACTGAATTGTGTCTGACCCACCCCAAATATATCTGTATCTGTTGAATTCCTAACCCTTAATATCTCCGAATGTAATTGTATTTGGAGATAAGGCCTTTAAAGAGCTGACTGAGTTAAAATGAGAGTGTTAGTATGGGCCCTAATTCAATGTGGCCGCTGTCCTAATAAGAAAAGATTAGGCACTGCTGGTCAAGCAAGATGACCGCATAGGAAGACATGGTTCATGTCTTCTCATAAATATATTAGAATTACAACTAAATCATCACTCAAAACCATAAGAACTTGAGTTGAAATGGAAGTCTGACAACTACAGAATTAAAGGAACCATATCCATCCAGACTGGTAGGAGGGCCACAGACATGGAACAGGCTGGTCCCTTACCCATGTGGGGTGGATAAAAATTCAGGAGGGATATCCAGGGTATGAGGAGTCCCATCCCCACAGCTCAGGGTTCTAGTGTCAGGATCATAAGTCCCCACAACTTCTGGCTGCAAAAACCAGCAAGGATTTAGTCAGTGGAAGACACTTCTGGAACTTCAAGCAGTTCCTCTTAAAGAACCCACACACAGACTCACCTACTCAGACTCACTCCCGCTGAGCTCCAGCACCAGGGTAGCAGCTTGAAAGGCACCAGTGGCATAAAGGGAGGAAATGAAGTGTTTGGCATCAAGGTGAACAGAGGCCACTGTCCCTTTTCTAAACCTTCCCACACAGAGCTGGCTAGCTGGTACCATATCTGAGACTCTATCAACCTGGCTAACACTGAACTGCCTTAAAGATCCCTAGAGACTGCTCTACCCAAATTTCAGGTCCACCCAAGCTGTTTTTTCATATGAATGACTGGTTTTGGCTTATGCTTCACAACTTCCTAAGTCCTATCAGCAAGCAACAGCTAGCCTCAGTGAGCCCCAGGCCCAGCACTAGCAGCAGCCAGCCTAGATTCATAACTTGGCTTTGCCTGGCAGTCTCCATGCCCAGCACAAGTAACAGCCATCTCAGATTGCTTCATTGATCAGGTAGGGTGGCCCTGGGCAAAACGTAGGTGGGAACTGGCCTTGGCCTGCACTACCCAGGAAACCCCAGGGTAATGTCCATTGGGTAATAGACAGCTACAGACCACATCAGAGCACCACCACCCTGCCACTGCACAGCTGATCCTCCATAAAGGGCAGAGGTTGGTGGTAAGTGGTCACAGCAAATTCTTGCAACCTACTGGCCTGGGTAAATTCTTCCTATTGATCTGCCAACAGCAACCAAGGCACAAATACAACAGGAAGGTGTACTCAGCTCAAGTGAAGGATACACCTTGAGTACCCAGCTTGAGTGATAGGGGAGGCTGTGCCATTGGACCCTATAGAACACCTACTACATTAGGCCACAGTACCAAAACAGGGAGTCACAGCAGGTCTACCTAATACAAAGAAACAATCACAGAGAGGATGCCAAAATGAGGAGACAAAGCAATATGGACTAAATGAAAGAACAGATCAAAACTTCAGAAAAATAGCTAAAGGAAATGCAGATAAGCAGTCTATCATATGCAGAGTTCAAAACGCTGGTAATAAGGATGCTTAAGGAATTTAGTGAGGACTTCAAGAGCATAAAAAAGACCCAGTCAGAAATGAAGGATACAGTCATTGAAATTTACAATGACTGGGAACAATTTACAGGGAAACAATAATAAAGTGGATAAAACCAAGAATCAAATCTATGATTTGGAACATAAGGAAGCAAAAACAAGCAATCAGAACAAGAAGAAGAAAAAACAGTAAAAAAAATAAGGGTAGTATAAGCAGCCTCTGGTTGCTCTGTTGGACAAGAAGTCCAATATTCACATGATAGTGGTGCCAGAAAGAGAAGAGTAAGAGCAAAAAATTGGAAATGTACTTTAAAAAATAATGAAAGAAAATTTTCTTATTTGGTGAAGGAAATAGACATGAAAGTCCAGGAAGCACAGAGAGTCCCAAACAAGATGGATGCAAAGAGGCCCACTTCAAGACATATCATAATTAAAAACCAAAGGTTAAAAATAAAGAGAGGCCCTGGCTGGTGTAGCTCAGTGGATTGAGCGCGGGCCTGTGAAGCAAAGGATCGCGGTTCGATTCCCAGTCAGGGCACATGCCTGGGTTGCAGGCCAGTTCCCAGCAGGGGAAGCACGAGAGGCAACCATACATTGATATTTCTCTCCCTCTCTCTCTCCTTCCCTTCCCCTCTAAAGATAAATAAATAAAATGTTAAAAAAAAAATAAAGAGAGAATCTTAAAAGCAGCAAGAGAAAAACAGTTAGTTACCCACAGGGGAGTTCCTATGCAACTGTGAACTGATTTCTCAAAAAAGAACTTTGTAGCCAGAAGCGATTGGCAAGAAATATTCAAAGTCATGAAAAGCAGGGACCTACAGCCAAGATTGCTTTACTTAGTGAAGATATCATTTAGAATGGAAGGGCAGATAAAGAGTTTCCCAGACAAGAAAAAACTAAAGGAGTTCATCATCACCAAACCATTATTATATGAAATATTAATGGGATTTATTTAAGAAAAAGATCAAAACTATGAACAATAAAATGGCAATAAATTAATATCTATCAATAAATGAATCTAAAAAAATAAAGCTAAAGAGGAACAGAGACAGAATCATGGATACAGAGAACATTTTGATGGTTGTCAGATGGGATGTGGGTGTGGGGGAATAATTGAAGTGAGGAGATTAAGAAGTACACATAGGTAGTTACAGAATAGCCATGGGGATGTAGAGTATAGGAAATGGAGCAGCCAAAGAACTTATACGCATGAACCATGCACATGAACAATGTTGGGGGGATTTCCTGTGGGAGTAGGGGTGCTGGGTGGAGGGGAAGCAAGGGGGGAAATCAGGGCAACTGTAATAGCATAATCAATAAAATGTAATTAAAAATAAAAGATGAGGACATAAATAGAAGTACCAGGCATGAACACACGGAGAGGAAAGACCCTGTGGAGAGGTAATGAGAAAGGTGGTCATCTGTAAGTCACAGAGAGAGGCTTCAGCAGAATCCAAACCCAATGACACCTTGATCTAGGATATTGAGCCTCCAAAATTGTGAGAAAATAAATGTCTGTTGTTTAAGCAACTCAATCTGTGGTATTTCCTTATGGTAGCCTTCTTAGTTTGGATTACCATAGCAAAAATACCGTAGTTTAAAAGATAATTTTTTTCTCTCATGGACATCCACTCTGTTCAAGTTATAATATGAAATCATTTGGAAACAGGAGCAGTTTAGTATATGTTATCTAGCAGTTTTTTACTGTTTTTTCTTCTTCATCCAATAAATATTAAATAATTATAACATGTTCCCCATTATTTTATAAATTATGAAATGTAACTCTAAATTATGAGAACAGGTCTCAGAACAATGTCCTTCCATTACAGAAGTCAAGCCACTTGGTACTTCCTTCAAAAGTGATGCTGCTATATTGAAGAACTTTTGCAAAACTCTTTAAACAGATGTCTCCTCCATTTCATACTTAACCAGAGCTCTTGCTTTAATTTTTCTCCTTCTCCTCTATGGTAGTCTCAGATCCTTCAACAAGTCATTTTTCACAAGGACATCCAAGAGCTATTTTGGTACAAACATTTCAAAGAGCTTCAGCTATTTCTATTCTTATTTGGGAATTACAAAATTCTGGTTGGCCCATGTTGCTATGTTAGTCTCTCAGCAATGCAGTTGTCTCCTATGATAATATCTGAAACATTCCTTAAAAATAACAGGGAAGAGAACAGATGAAGAAAAAAAACCACAGAAATTTCCTGAAAAAAATATTTAAAAGCCAGGACATGTCTGATTTACCATGCACTACATTTTTGAGGGAGAACATTAAAACAAATATTCCAGTAGCTTTCAGAAAATTGGTTTATATAGTCCATTTAACAATAGAACTGCAAAATAACTTTAAAAATAAATATCTTACTAAAGTATTTATTTTCTCCTCAATATTTTCCCCAAGTGGCACTATATATTATTTAAATTCTTAAAATAACTCTTACAAATACTAAAGTTTCATTTCCAAGTAATTTTAAAACATAGTTATAGAGATTGAGATTTTTTTACCATTTAATGCTTACCACTCTGAAAAATATATTTTGGTCCCCCTCTTTTTAAATACTAAAAAGGGATAGTAGGAAAGGCATGCTTTGAAATTTGTCTATGGAGCATAAAAGTAATGATCCAATATCATTTTTAATTCTCCAAGCAACTTGTGTATGTAATATTTCCTCATGAATAATAATTAACATAAAGTTATGTTTCTTGCCTCTGTTTTTATTTGTGAAGTGTGAAATACATTTGGCCTTTTTTATTTTCCTACTATAAAAAGGACTTCACATTTTTGACATTCCCAGTGGTGTCCAACCTGTGGTCCTCAGGCCAAATGTGGCTTAAGATGGCTATACAGCCCAATGCAAAATCGTAAATTTACTTAAATTATGAGATTTTTCTGTGATTACATGTTACAATGTATTTATTGAATGGCCCAAGACAACTCTTCTTCCAGTGTGGCCCAAAGATGTCAAAAGGTTGGACATCCCTGTATTTGTCATTAAAATATAAAAGACATTAAATTATTTACTAAATTTGACCTCAGACTTTCAGATGCTGACCAGTAGGATAAATGCATTGTGTGTGTGTGTGTGTATAAACTTATATATATATAAACTGCATAACATTTTGGATAATGAAAACAAGAAAACTTGTAATGATAAAATATCATAATTTATACTCAAAAGTTTGTGTGGAATATAAAGAAAACCTGGAATATATTTGAAATTGCATCTCCCTTATTAATTTCTAGGTACATTATTGCTTTCCTTTCCTGATAGACATTGTACTTTTTCCAGCAGATAGATAAACAGATCTGCTTCATAACCATGGAGGCATTTCCTGAGTGGTTATATATTTGGTCTCAGTTTCACCATCTGTGAATAAGATGTAAAGATGTAGGAAAGATATTCAGCAGCTATGATAATATATTTATTATTGAATTGACTTTTTTGAAGTATTAGGTTTTTACATCCACATTAGTATCTCTAGAGGTCTGATCATCTATTGTAATTTTACCACTAAAAATATATGTATGTTAACAATATATTAAATAAAAATAAATAATTAATCAAAAATATTATTGGACTCACAGAGAAAAAGTTGCTTCTCAAATTGAAAATGCATCAGCAAAATAAAATAAGCAAAGTCCACTTTCTACAAGATAGGGAACAGCAATATCTGTTTTCTTGCCACAAATAAACAGATTTCCACCCATAAGATACTTCTGCTTTCACATTACATTTATTCATAAATTTACACATTATTTTATTTAATAAATATCTGGTGAAACCTATCATTTTGAAGTCACGGTGCTTGTTGCTGAGAATGCAATGAGTAGCAGTACTCTATTTTCATGGTGCTTACCATCGATTGCATGAGACAGATACGAGCCCATTAAACAGAGTATAAGTGTTATGTGAGATGTGTGCTATGAGAATGGAATCAGATTCCATTCTTAGAGCAAAGAGAAGTCATTGAACAGTCTGAGTCAGATTTGGGCTTCAAAAGGAACACAAAACAGTAAGCAAATTTTTGTTTTAGTCTAGTAAGAAATGATAATAATTTTAGCCATAGTGGTGGCTGTGGAAACAGCAAAAAGAGTTGGACTTAAAAGAGGTAGAAGGTAACACTGAGAGGACTTGTGAATTATATATGGGGGCATGATGAGGGAGAAGGCAAAAGCCAAGGGTGAATCCTAGGTCCATGTTTGCAGAATTCTATGAGTTGTGATGCTAGTCTCTAAGATAGAGAACGCTGAAACAGAGTCAGGCTTCTCAGGAACAATTGAAATTTAGATGCATTGAGTTTGAAGGGCTTTAAGTATCTGTATGAGCTAAAGTCCATTCAGGAGACAGACATGATATCAGTAGTTTCAACAGAGAAAATTATGAAGAATGTTAAACTAGCTACAAACTTATTAACTAAAGAAAATGTAAAGACAAAAAAATAGGATATCACAGAGGTATAAACTGCAGGAATGACTACCATCCTTTTATCTGAATATATAATGGGAACACCCCCAAAAATGTAGACTCCCAGAATGCAATCTTAGAAAACATGAAAGTTAGATCTCTGAGAAGGAGGTGCCTCAACTGGCCTGGAGTGAGTGTTTCTGAACTGAAAGATGAGGCCCTCATAGCCTGGGACACATCTCTGGAAAGCAGGTACTGGAAGCTGGTTCTGGTGCTTTTGAGATGAAGCTCTTTCTGTAAGTGTTGGGAGATATGCAGTTAACTATTTACAGGAAATAACTTCTGTTGCTGGTGTAAAGAAGCAACATCACTGAGAGTAAACTCAAACAACAAGGTTATAGACATTGAGTATCTTTCTTTATGTCTATTGGCCATCTGCATGTCCTCTTTGGAGAAGTACCTATTCACATCCTTTGCCCATTTTTAAATTGGATTGTTTGGTTTTCTTGGTGGTGACTTGTATAAGTTCTTTACGTACATGTATTTTGGATACTAACACTTTATCAGAGGTATCATTGCAGTGCTATTTACAATAGCCAAGATTTGGAAGTAGCTCAAGTGTCCGTCAGTAGATGAGTGAATAAAAAAGCTGTGGTACTTTACACAGAGGAATATTACTCAGCTGTAAAAAAAAGAAGGAAATCTTACCTTTTGTGACAGTATGTAGACCTGGAGAGTATTATGCTAAATGAAATAAGCCAGTAAGAGAAAGACAAATACCATATTATCTTACTTATATGTGGAATCGAATGAACCAAATAGACTAAGAAAACAGAAACAACTCATAGATACAGAGAACAGACTGACAGTTGTCAGAGGGGAGGTTGGTTGGGGTCTGGGTGAAATAGGTGAAGGGATTAAACAAAAAAAAAAAAGAAAGAAAAAAGAAAAACCTCATAGACACAAGCAACAGTATGGTGATTACTAGGGGAAAAGAGGCTGGAGTTAGGTAGAAGAGGTTAAAGGGAAGATAAACGGTGACCAAAGGGTACAAATTTGGGTGGTGAACACACAATACAGTATACAAATGGTACATTATGGAATTATACACTTGAAACGTGTATGTTTTATCAACCAATGTCACCCCCCCCCAAAAAAAAATCAGTAATTTAAAAAAGAAAAGGTTACAGAAACTCAGATCCATGAGTCTTTCTCTTTGGCATTCAGATGGAGCCCAGCCAGTCCCCTGTGATTTCCCTTCAAAGCAAACACACATGAAAAGAAAAAAAGAGATTGCCACTCTTCTCTCAGCCTTCGGTCTTCCCCTAACATCCCTATTTGCAGAAGCTAAGAGGAATTCAGTTGCTCAAGAATAAGTGTACTTTCAGAGTTCCAGTCATAGTATCACAAAGCAGAGCATAAAAGAGCAAGTTAATAGATGAAAAGCAACAACATAATGTTTGACCTAACATCTAAGTGGAAATGACAATCAGGCCAGTGGATACATGATCCTGGAACTCACATGATATCTGATATATATCTTCAGCACATTGAAATCATGACAATGGGGGGTAAGGCTACCTGGATAGGAAGAAAAGAGTGACTGGGGATGTGTCTTGAGGAAATTGATGCCTGAATAGCTGAGGAAAATGGTCCAATGATAACTGAAGGAGTGACTGTGGCTGTTATAGAAAATAGAGCCAGAGAATATTGTGTCAAATCAAAAAATGATGAAAATATCATTTAAAAACATAGGGAGTGCTCAACATTGTTTAATGCTACTGAAAAGAGTCACATTAAATGAAAAACAGCTATTAGATTTTTTTTTTTTAACTTTCCAACTGCAGGGAGCAACAACTGGTCCTGAGAATACGTGTGAGTGCCTGGGTGTTTTTTTGTTTGTTGGTTTTATTTTGCTTTTTGTATTTGTTATGAAGGAGTATGTGTGTTTGTTGTCTTTTTTATTCACCAACTGTATGAAGTGCACTATTTGACTGAGTAACTGACGCTTTCTGGAGAGAGCAGAGTCTAGAATTGGCAGCCCACATCTCCTTCTGACCAGCCCATGTCTTTGTATCCATTCATATATATCTTGAGTTCCTGGCATTTGAGAAATTTTTTTCCCTTTGGGTTCCACTTGTGCTAGAAAGGCCACCTTGACCAGATCTAATGTGAGAATCTGACACAGTTTGGGGTGTCAAGCTTGTTTTTTTAAAGGTTGGTGTGTGCCAATGAAATGTAGGCGCCCTGTGCACTTTAGAAACTGTGGCATCCAGGTACAGTCACACTGACACCGTGGGCGCTAGATCTACGTGTACCCAGGCAATGGCAGAGATGCGGTAACTCCTCCCTTAGCAGGTGAGGGTAACATGGTCTGTGGTTGGGATGGGCATAGAGGCAAGTAGTCTTTGGAGGGCACTGTACTCACATCTGCAGGAAGAGGAGAATGAGAAGGACGCCTACACACTAGCGGTGGAAGGCAGGCAAAACTGAGAGCACCCGTTGTTAAGAGGCAGGTGTCCGGTCAGGTCCTCTGCTGACGTGGCACACCGTTTTTTCTGATTTCAGAATGAAACGGCATGCTCAGGTTTCTGCAGTCTTGGACCTTGGCAGACATCAGATTGGCACCCAAGGCTCTGTTCCCAGAAGTCAGCGTGGCTGCCTGGGGCCCTTTAGGCATCCTGGATGGCTACAGTTTTGTGGTGCCGTGTGAGCAATTCACTCCCCCATTATGGGTTCCAGCACTTCTCCTGTGCTGAGTGTTTGGGCCAGAACACTGCCCTGCACATGTGGCTGGAGCTCTGGAACCAAGGCCTGCCACACTGCGACTCTGATTGGAAGGCCTTGAGAAGACTTTGAACCTTGGGGATTGCCTGATAGGTGGTATGACCCGAATTCCTTACAAAGAACTCAGGGACAGGTGGTCTTCTGCTCAAGGCGCGTACCTGTTTCTCATCCCAGGACTCCCCAGCCAGCCCCATCCCGGAGAGCTCGCGAGATCTCACGAAATCAGCATGCCCAGGAGTAACGTGGTCTCGCCCATGGGGCCTCAGACCTGATTTGCTCTGTCTTCGAGGCGCCCCTAAGGCTGCCCTGCGCTGCGCCCACGCCATCCTCTTCCAGTCCCCGCCGCTGGCAACTTCAGAAAGAACTGTTTTGGTGGCGATGTGAGCAAAGCCTGACCGACATGAATTGAGAGGTGAGTAGAGATGAGGAAGCAAGAAGTGGAAAAACTTTTTACTAAATACTATCGTGAATGAAAAACATAGAGCGATAGCTAATAGGAACATGGAATCCAGAGGTTTCTTGGTTTGATTTTCAAAAATGTGATAAACTTGACTAAGTTTATCCATGTAATAAAGTTATCCAAATGAGAAGCAGTTACAGATAAAAGAAAAAGAAAATTGGTAATGGAAGGCACCTGGGAAGGTTGGTGGATCTAGAAATGTAAGTTGCAATATTGTGGAGGAATATAAAAAAATACCTGTGCTTATCTATTACTATTATTAAACAGTCACTTTTGAGTAAGTTGAAAGAAGACATAGATTCATACTGTATTTTATTATTACACAATTTTATCTGTGCTGCGTTTTTTTTCATATGGCTTAGAAAAATCGTATAGGTTGACTTACTTTTAGCCTAAGAACTTCCTTTAGTATTTCTTATAAGGGATAGCTGGTATCAACAAATTCTCTCAGTTTTTGTTTATTTGGGAATGTCTTTATTTTGTCTTTATTTTGAAAGACAGAGGATTTTATTTCGATGGACATAGGATTCTTGGTTGACAGTTATCTTCTTTGAGCACTTTGAATACAGTGTCCAACTGCCTTCTGGGCTGTATGGTGTCTGATGAGAAGTCAGCTGTTGAAATGAAATATTCCAAACCTTATTAAAATTCTTCACATAACCTTTCACATTAGTTTTAAAATATTGAAAACAGGAAACACTGTTTTTCTTTTTAAATATTACACAAACTGAAAGATCAAGCCAAAGTATTTATATATAAATAAATATATAATGTGGCTCATAATTTTATATATATAATATATATATATTCAACTTTTGTCATTAGTCAATAGTTACAAATTTAGCTTTCTAGACTTTTTGCAGGTCATGTTTTTCTATGAAAAATAAAAAATTCTCACAAAACAATAGAAAGTATTGTATAAAATTGCTGAAAACAGTTCCATGAAATAGGTGCATAAACATACAGAAATATGCTTCCAAGGTTAGTGCTGCACAAAGCTCATTGAGATCATTACTGCTTAAATACATTTGGAAAATTCTACTTCTTTAATCTCCTTTGATATTTTCATATTAAAGGTTCTGCAAAGTATTGCACTAATAATTCTGTTTAACTTTGACTGTCTTAAAAATTTAAAAAAAAGATTTGGGCAGGAATACTTTATTCGTGGAGTATATTAGTATTCTGTGAGCTAGTGTCCTGTGGACCACACTTTAGAAACTATGACCTGAGGAAGTAGTCAATTAGCGAGCTTTAGATTGAATACCCTCACACACACATCATTTGAAAAGTAACATTCTTTCAATGTGCCTGGTTTCGCAAATTTTTCTTACTATGTTGTATGCAAATTTTTTTCTAAATCACTCCTTTATTTCACTTCTACTCTGATAATTCATCTATATTTACAGATAAATGCAAATCAACTCAAAATCTCCAAAATGATCGTTCTTCCCCTAACTTCCTCAGTCCCACTGCTCAGTGACACTCTTTGCATCTTATTTGGTCCACTTGTGGGGAACACAGTCACAATGGTTGGTTCTAGCTGTTTCATTATGTCAAAGTTGTTGTCTTTCAGAGTCATCAGTTATTTTTTAACAGTAAAACCCATTATAAAAAATACTATTTTCACCTTTACCTCCAATTTCAATATGCAGTACAAATGCATGAAATTTGCAGATTCCAAATACAGGTGTGACTTCTTATTGGCAAAATGCAATTATACAACTAATTGGCTATTACATTACAGTGTGATACTGGTTTGGCCCACACCTCTTCTGCTGCTGGCAATACAGGAATGGTCTCCTTTTGCACCTTCTTTCAATATGTTTTGTTATTTAGGCCAAGAGAATGGTCACTCAGCGGATGTTCTTGGCAGCACTAAGACACAGATGCTGGGCTCTCATGTTTATCTTTTTTCCCAACGGGATCAGAATGGCAATAAGTGCCTAATTTCTTGGCTAGCAGCCTTTTACTAGGCTTACTTGCTAGATTTTTGTGGCAGCCACAAATTTACCTTCTGCTACTTACATGTTAAATGGCTGATTATCACTTGTGATTATTTTTGATGATAGGATTCTTTCAGAGTGATTTTAATTAAAAAGATTTATTTCATTGTATAATCCCAGTTTTTTATTCAATTTACAATGTCCCCTACACTTTATATTTATGCTCCTAAATTTGTATTGTTAAGAAGTAATGAATGAAATATAAAATAGAGAAAATTTGAAAATTAAAAAAATTCTGTGGCATAATACAATGAATAGTTATAATTAATTTATTTAAACTTAATTTATTCATTTAAACATTTATACTCTTTGGTATAATGGTGAGATGTGATCTTTTACATAGAAGATCATCCAGACCAATTAAAAAAAGAAAGGGAGATACAGAAACACATTACCTAAAGTGTCTAATTGCTGTAACTGATCCTGGTATGAGAATAAATGAATAAGTAAAATGCGAAATGGTGACCCAAGGAGGAAAAAAAGCAACTAATTTGAAATCTTTCCCATTGGGGCTGTAAAAAAGTATATTAGCTATAGGAAGTGATGAAGATAGATTTACTGGGTGAGAAAGTAGAGTGTGGGTGTTTCAGATTATATTTTTATGATAGACTACCAAGGTTTGAAAAGGCCTTGTAAGCAAGCCTGAGCAGAGTGGATTTCCTGATGATCTTGTAAGTAGTGGAAACCACTAAAGATTGTGGCCATAAAGTTCCTATGTGTGTTAAAAAAAAAAAAAAAAAAAAAGCAACTTTGGGAGTATGGGAGACAGATTGCTTTTAGGGGGCACAAACAGCAGATACTTCAGTTAAGAAACGATTTCAGCAGTCCAAGGTAGAGCTAATAAGGGCTTCAGTTAAGACAACAGTGGAAGGAATGATAATTAGCAGGGTTTCCAAAAATATTTCAGGAAATAAAATTATATTACTGAGAATATCTTAACTGAATGTATTTCATAACACCTTTTTTTTTCTTCCCATCTCCCTGATACAACAACTTTGAACATAAAGGAAACCTAGTGTGAGATGCAGGAATAAATTAGACTATTTCTGAGTCCTTGAATTTTCTAGAGAAGAGAACAACAAAAGCATTCTGTTGTGCGGGAGATCTGTCAGAGATCAAAGAGGCTGTTTGGGACTCTGGCCCCTGTGTTCTCAGAGGAAGAAGGTGCTATGCACTGCCAGGCCCCTAACAGAAGTCTGTCCTCGCCCCATGTCCACCCCTCTCCTGAGCCACTTCACACCAGGGAAGTCTCAGACTTGGGAGCCAAAACCGAAGGGAAGATTTAAATTTTGACAGCCCTCTTTCAGTTGGCTTACTAGAGTAAACATCAAAGTAGTATTAATCTTTGCGGCTTTATCATGGTTGCAAAAGCCACCCGCCAAAAAAAATTGGACTCCAAAACCAAAATTAAATAAAAATTCTTGAATCAAAGTGAAAATAAAAACAAAAAGATAAATCATTAAAAAAATTAAATGAAAACCTAAACCATAGCAAATGTACAGTATAGAGGTAAAGTTGTGTTAAGAGTAACTACAGAGAAGTTGTTTTATTTAATAGAAATACAGTGATATAAATATATGCAAACAATGTTACTATGTAAAGACAAACAAAACTGACAGTGATGTAAAGTGGTGTAAATATATAACATGAAAACAATGTTGATATGCAAAGATAAAAGAAAGAAAATTAGTAAAGGACTATCAAAGTAACTAAAAGAAGATAAAGAAAAAGTAGGAAAAATAAATAAAACCAAATTTTAGCTCTTTGAAGGCAAACTAGAAAAACACTTTACAAACCTGACAAAGCAAAAAGAAATAAAAATAAATAGGTTTAAGAATATAAATTAATATATAATCACAGATACTGGAAATATTAAAAGCATTAGCAAATATTACATGCAATTTGATGGCAATAAGTTTGAAAAGCTAGAGAAAATTTTAAATTTTCCTGTAAAATATAATTAGCAAAATTGATCCAAGAAGAGTAGGAAAATCTGACAAGCCAAGTATAGTATAAATTGGAAACATTGATGAAAATAGAAAGGTATAATGCTCAGATAGTTTTGTAGCTAGTTTTTGTTTTCACTTAAATAAATACGTCTATGAGGTCCATCCAGAAAGTATCCAGCCATGTAATATGACAAACAGAGGCACTTATTGAAGAAGATACAAGATACAAGAAACATTATACATAAGACAATGATGTCCCAGTCCCCTTCAAAGTAGGTCCCCCTACTTTGGGACCTCACACAGTTCTCCCAGTCTCCATCAGATGCTCCATCAAATTTTCCTGAATCTCGTCAAATCTCTTCCCATTCAAAGGAGATTTTAGTTTTGGGAAAAGGCAGAAGTTGCAGGGTGCCAAATCTGGGCTATAGCAGGGCTGAGTCACCTGGGTGATTCTGATGTTCTGCTAAAAAATTCTGCCCACGATGTGCTTCATGAGTGGGCATGTTGTCATGATGAAGCTGCCAATCACCAGTTGCCTGTAGCTGTGGCCTTCTCAATCATCTGAATAACTTCCATGGAGGAATGTTCAAGCTTAATGCAAAATTTGATGCAGGTTCATTGCTCTACTCAGTCACTTTGAATACAGTACACATGCTCACTCAATAACATCTACCACCCCCACAGACTAGTATAGTGAAGCCATCATTGTTCATACATGTGCATTCCAGTCCACTGTCCTTAGCTGCCAGGTTACATGGATGTTGTGCAAACCATTCTCGTTACCTTAACAAATGGCTGGACTTTTTCCAGACAAACCTCATACATGTTCTAAACTATTAGAAGCTACACAGAAAAATGACAGCTTCCCAACTCATTTTTTAAAGCCACCATATCTCTAAATTTGAGCCATGTAAAAGATACATAAAATATATACTTTTATTTGTAAATATAAAGATGAAACATCTAAATAAAATTTGAACAAATTGCAATATGCCATGTCCAGGTGGAGTATTTTAGAAATGAAGATGTTTTAACATTAAGAAACATAGTTGTTAGCTATAAAAACCAGTTTGTACATGACAAGACAATGAGAAATAGGTAATCCCTTTAAAACAAATTCTTAAAATTAAAAAAAGGTTCTCAGTGGTTTGTATCAACAGGATACGTTTTATGACAATAACATATACAGATTTAGCACCCTAGGGCTCTCTTGTTATGCTAAAGAAAATGAGCATTTACATTATTCATGGATTGTATTGAATTTTTTAAAAAGGAGAATTGTACACTTACCCCTTAGGATAAACTCTCCTAGGGTATGGAGCTTTAACACCATCATTAAAGTTGTTTGCAAAACGAAGGGAGAATTAAAAAAACAAACAAACAAAAAAAACGCACATTTTTTACTTGGGAGTGAAGTCTTTCATTCCCTGTCTAACTAGTAAATGCCATTCATTAACTCAAAATGGAAAGGCGGGCCCCACAACACACTATTTGAGCAAGCTGACCAATACCCATTACAGTTTTAAAAATAAAGGTTACATGGTACAAGTCCCAGCACTCTCAAAATGACATCTATTTCTTTGCTTGCTTTGTGATCATAACCCTTGGAGGTGTTACGGGAATTGTGGCATTCAACTCCTTTTTCTCTGCAGGCTTTAAAATCTAAAAAGAGCACATTTAGTGTTTAGTCCACTCTCATCATGGCACCTGCATTTTCAAACTCTCCACAATAATCAAGTACAGAAAACAGAGAGACCAACTGACTCTGTAAAAAATTTGTATCCATTTTTAACCACCTGAGGGGCTCTACATATAAGATCCAAATCATCCTTATAGAGAAATTTTGCAACCACTTCTACTCCAAACGTGAAGGACACTCATCTGTCATTTTCACCCCAACCTAAGACATCTCTATCAGGGTCAGAATACGAAAGATCAGAAGGAAGACCTTGTTGTGGTACATCAGTTGGTCACATAATTCAGTGAATATGCTCCATAGATTGAAGATCTATTAATAAACCTCCATGACAAAATATTTTCTTATTTGAATGGCTGCTATAGGTAAACAGTTAAAGTAGTCTGTGAAAGTTTTCCATAGTTCAATGTTATATCTTCCTTTACATTCATCATAAAGTGCATACATTCTATTGATCCTGGCATATTCGTGGTTTCCTCTGAGAAGAAAAAAATTCTTGGGATATTTGATTTTGCTCACCAGGAAGAGGTAGATAGTTTCCAGTGACTCCTTCCCCTGTCCACATAGTTGCCAAGAACCAGGTAGTTGCTTTCTGGGGGGAACCCACTGTACCCAAAATGTCAAAGTCAATCGTGGTATTGCCCATGGATATCACCACATATTTCGAATGGTAACTTTTCAACCTTGCATAATGTAGGTTTAATTTAAGCACACTTCCCTCTACCATATAGTTAAAATGACTACTAAAGCCTTTATTTAAAATGTCTGTGACTCTTTCCTAAAGCCAAGTTTCTGTTGAAATATGTATTCACACACCTAAGTACAAGGTGGTAGGTTGTGTGCCCATGTCACTGTCTTGAGGATTCAAAACCAGACTTTTGAGTTTTAATAGCAGTTAGTAATATAGTACAATTTAAGCTATTAATGATTAAAGTTAATACATTTTGCATGATTTCCACATAGTTGCATCGGGCCTGAACCCATCCATTCAGAAAGCTCCAAATTATAGAAACAACACTGTTCTCTACAAGTGACCAATCATGCTTTCTTTGGTCTATGTCTTTATTCTGAGGTGAAGTTGAAGCTTGTAAGTCAAAATGAAGGAACTAACTTTCTATCCACCAGTTTATACAGAACTTACATTATCTGTGACTTTTAAAAACTCAGATCCGTTGAAAAGAAATCTGTTTCAACAGATGACCATGTATAATACCACGTGATGAGAGTGGATTCAGACTTATTAAATGATGAGCATGTTAAATTCTCTCAGTGTCTGTTTTTCAGCACAGCACACACGGGAGAACTGTTGGTGGCATATTGAATGGAGTTTAATGAATAAACTGCTCTGGAAATCACATACACACAAAAGAAGCATAGCTTGTTAATTTATTATAGTTTATTAAATCATTACACTAAAAAGTTAAAAATAAAACATAACTTTAAAGTACTTAGATATTTTCTAAAAGTTAACTGCTGTTCTTAATGTTTTTCAAGTAAAATAGAAAGTGAAGCCTACTTAATTATGAGAATGGATATTTTCCAAAAATATCTGAAATACTGTATAAAACTGCAAGTATTCAACTATTTCTGTTCAAATAAGTATGAGAAAAAGAAGCCTACATATGACTGTAGACCCCCAAAATTCAAGATACATAATTAAAAACTAACAAGCAGTCACCTTTTAGAATTAGTAAGAGCTTTTGATAGAGCACTTAAATGTACATAATAAATATGTAAACATCCATAGAATCTGTATTAACAACCAGTACTTTGAAATGGAAATTGGGAAAAGTAGGAGACCTCAGCTCAATAATATCAAAACCAAAAATTCAGAATAAAGAAAAGAAATGTAGGGAGTTTGTTATGAAGATAATCACCAAACTTTATTGAGTTAAAAAATGGGCTAAATAATTAGAGAGAAATATCATTTTCCTGGGAAGAACGCATATTATTAAAAATGCCAATCCTACGTAAATTAACCATCTCAGTAAGAATCCTAAATTGTGATTTAACTGAAGAGAGTGACATTTGAGTTCACATGGGGCACTATAAGTAAGGATTTCACAGAATAATTTGGAAAAATGAATGGTAGTAAATGGAGAGTTTCCCTGATTGCAACCTGATTGCAATCAGGTTTTATAGTCATGAGCCACAAAAGCCACTATATAAATAGGAAATTATAGGCAAATGTAAATAGGAAATTAATTCACTGATGGTATTTGGTAGCACATAACATTGTATGGAAGAGAATGTGTTTGGAAGCCATGAAACCAGGGTTATCTGCCAAAATGTGTAGATGTCCCATTAAGAAACCATTGCTACTGTAACAGGAACAAACATACCACGGAAACGAGAGGACAGAAATTTATGTCTAGGATCCACAGAGACTGGATTGGGATACCAAAAGCTATGTAATAATTATAAAAAATGGCCCCAAAGTAGACAAGCCCTTGAGAAGTAATAAACCCTTTGAATCACTGTAGTCTCCAAACTGAATAAAGTTGGTATAGTATAGCCAGCATCCCCAAAGGCCTGCTAGAATTATAAATACACATTGCTCTGTAGAGAAACATATCTTTCTGGAACTCAAAATATGTTTTCGGTTGCTCATATGCTGTGCCCAATGCTCAACCAAAACTAATAATACATGTGAAAAGATAAGACAATATAACTAAAAACTAAGAGAAACTTAGACCAAAACAAATAGTTCTTCAAGTGGATAATACCTTGAGATAACTGTACTTAATACATATTCAAGAAAAGAAGATATAAGATAGAAACTTTTGGCAGAGAACTGAGAAGTAGAACAAGATAACAAAATCTAAATTTTAAAACATGTGTACTCTAAAAGAGCCAAACTCGTAGAAACAGAATGGACTGATAGTTGCCAGAGGATGGAAGGGAGGGGAAGTGGGAACACGTGAGTTAAAGGGTACAAACTTTCATTATCAGATGAGTAAGTTCTGGGGAGCTAATGCAGAGCATGGTGATTATAGTTTAAAATGCTGTATTATATACTTAAAGTTGCTATGAGAGTGGATCTTAAATGTTCTCACCACAAAAAAAGAGAAGTAGTAATTATATAACATGATGGAGGTGTTAGCTAATTCTATAGTGGTAATAATCATTTTGCAGATATGAGTGTATCGAATCCACACTTGTTGTATACCATGTTACATATGTCAATAAAACTGGAAAAAATACAATAACCAAAATTAATAATTTCAGGAGTGTGTTTAGTAGCGTTTATAACAACTGGATAAAGAGTTAATTAATGAAAGAGAAATCAGAATAAAATACCCCCCAAAAAATGCAGAGTAACTTATGGGAATAAAAAAGAATTGAGGGGCAAAAATACAGGGGCAGAGAATCTTTCTCAGTTGTATAATCAGACGTCCCAAAGGAATATAGAATGAGGCAACAGCAATATATAAAGAAGTAACATTTTCATTTCCTCCACAAAATATTAAGTCTTAGATTCAAGAAATGCCTATGAATAACAATTAGGGTTTTAAAAATCTTCATACACTACCTAAGCCATTGAAAGCTAGACAAAGAAATGATCATAGAGCAGCGAGAAATATGAAGATAGATCACCTTCACAGAGCAACATAAACATTGATAACCAACTTTTCAAATAAAAAAGTGGAAGTTAAGAGATGACAGGACAATAACCCTAAAAAGAAATTGCTACCGAAAATTCTAGACTGGGAAAAATATCCTACCCTCCCTTGTAAGGGCAAAATCAATAAATACTTAGGTAAACCAAAACTAACAGAATTTTCCACAGCAAACCTATACTAAGCAAATATTGAAGAGTATTTTTCAAAGAGAAATAAGTGATCCCAGATAGTTGAGTAATATGAGAAAAATAGAGAACAACAACAAAATGAATATTCAGTAATCTAAAAAATATTGACTATATAAAGCAATAATAGTAATATCTTTGGGGTTTTATATAAAATTTAAATACAAAAACAATAATAGCATATAATTGTTAGCATATGGAATATGTAAACTTTCTTACATTACCTGACAAGAGGCAAAATAACTAGTTTATATCAGATTTTGATAAGTCAAGGATAATATTTGCTCTTTTAGTGTAACTACTAAGAGAATAATAAAATACAAAAATATCAACATAATAGGAGGGAAAAATTAAATATTAAAGAAAATAATTAGTTGATCAATATGAAGGAAATACGAGAAAAGAACATAGAATAGACAAGACAAATAGAAACTAAATTGTGAGATATTATATTCAAAGCCAAATATGTTATACTAACATACTAACTTAATACTAAATTATACTAACTTTAAAAAAGGAGTGCTCGAATTAAAAGACAAAGATTATCAGGCTGGATGAAAAATTAAAACTTATCATGTGTGTCTTGAAAGAAAGTCTTCCAAAATTTAAGCAGACAGCTTCCGGCCAAGATGGAGGTGTAGGTGGACACGCTGCACCTCCTCAAACAATGAAAATTAAAGACAACAAAGATTTAGAAACAATAAAACAAGCAGAACTGATAGAAAATTGAACTTACGGAAGTCCAGCAAGCATTCATCCAGACTGGTAAGAGGGGCAGAGTCGTGTCAGGAAAAGGTGGAGGTTAGAGGACCCAGTGCATAGGCAGCAGTGGCTAGCAGACCCCAGGTGCATAGGTAGTGGCTAGTGGACCCCAGGCACAGGGTGGCAATGGTGCAGACCCACTGAGGCCACGCAGGATGGCTGGCTGACCAGGTGGTCCCACATTCACATGCAGATAATCCAGGTGGAGGGGAAGTGGCAGAGGGAACTGGATTCTGAGGGAGAGTGGACCAAGTGCCAATGTTCCCCCTTGGACCCCGCCCCCACATACAGCATCACTACCCAGCAACTGGGCTGCCCTGCCCTGGGGAACACCTTAGGCAGGCTCTGCCCCTCACTACATAAAGCTGTGACCAGACCCCCCCCCACCGCCACAAAAATATGGCTCAAATGGGAGAACAAATCAAATCCCCAGAGCCAATTCGTCTAAGTGACCAAGAGATAGCCAACCTATCAGATGCACAGTTCAAAGCCCTGGTGATCAGGATGCTCACAGAATTGGTTGATATTGCTCACAAATTAGATGAACAAATGAAGGCTACAATAAGTGAAATGAAGGAAAAATGCACAGGGAACCAATAGAGATGGGAGGAAAACTGGGACTCAAATCAATGCAGAGGACCAGAAGGAAGAAAGAAACAACCAAACAGAAAAGAATGAAGAAACAAGAATTTTAAAAAATGAGGAGAGGCTTAGGAACCTCCAGGACATTTTTAAACATCCCAACATCCGAATTATGGGGGTACCAGAAGGGGAAGAGGAAGAGCAACAAGTGGAAAACTTATTTGAACAAATAATAAAGGAGAACCTCCCCAATCTGGCAAAGGAAATGAACTTCCAGGGAATCCAGGAAGCTCAGAGAGTCCCAAAGAAGTTGGACCCAAGGAGGAACACACCAAGGCACATCATAATTACATTAGCGAAGATTCAAATGAAGGAGAGAGTTCTAGAAGCAGCAAGAGATAAGGGCACAGTCACCTACAAAGGAGTTCCCACCAGGCTGTCAGCTGATTTCTCAAAACAGACCTTCCAGGCAAGAAGGGGCTGGAAAGAAGTATTCCAAGTCATGAAAGGCAAGAACCTACATCCAAAATTGCTCTATCCAGCAAAGCTGTCATTTAGAATGGAAGGGAAGATAAAGTGCTTCTCAGATAAGGTCAAGTTCAAGGAGTTCATCATCACCAAGCCCTTATTATAGGAAATGTTAAAGGGACTTACCTAAGAAAAAGAAGTTAAAAATATGACAGTAAAAAAACCCCCAGCAAACTAACAGATATTAACAGCCACACCTAAAACAAAAGCAAATAAGCAAACAGCTAGAACAGGAACAGAAACACAGAAATGGAGATCACATGGAGGGTTAGCAACAGGGGAGTGGGAGGAGGAGAGGGGGGAAAAGGTACAGAGAACAAGTAGCATAGATGGTGGGTACAAAATAGACAGAGGGAGGGCAAGAATAGTGTGGGAAATGTAGAAGCTAAAGAACTTATGACACATGGCTGTGAACTAAAGGGGGAAATGTGGATGGGAGGGGGTGTGCAAGGTGGAGGGGAATGATGGGGGAGAAATGGGACAACTGTAATAGCATAATCAATAAAATATATGTAAAAATTTTAAGCAGACATAAAGTAGAAATATGGAAATAATATACTTTGCAAACATTAACCACAGATACTAGCTTAGGTATATTAATACTAGACAAAGAAGAGTCAAGGCAAAAAGTTGTACTTTAGATATACAGGGACATTTCATAAGGTGAAAATTTCATTTTGCCAACAAGTATAGCTTTTTATTTTACCAAAATATAACATCAAAGATATAAAGCAAAAATTAATAACTGGGAGAAACTAATTTGTAATGGAACATAACTTTTCCATACAAAAAGGACAAACGGAATAAATCACTGATGTTGTAGAAGCTTTAAATAACACAATAAGCTTTACCTATGGGAAATTTATAGACCACTGCATCCAGCAACCAACTATACACATTTCGTTCAAGAGCACATTAAGTATTTTTAATTAATTTTGGCCATACTCTGTGTTGCATATAGTATGTTTCTAACCAGTGTATAATTAAGCTAGAATTTAACCATGAAAAAATAACTAAAAAACTTCTTATGTTGGGAAATTCAAAAACAAAATTACACCTCAAAATCACCATGGTGCTTTTTTTTTCAGTGTTTTCCTCAGAATTTTTTTCGTTACTTTTATTGTTGATACTAATGCAGATGCCCTCATCCCTCTCTTCCCCTCATCCCCCACCATCACCTCATTGTTATCTGTGTCCATGGGTTTTACCTGTGTTCTTTGGCAAATCCCTTCACCTTCTTTCATCCAGTCCTTCCCTCCCCTCTCTTCTCTGACAGCTGTCAGTCTGTTCCATGTATTCGTGCCTCTGTTTCTGTTTTGTTGATCAGTTTGTTTTGTTCATTAGATTCCACATATAAATTATAAAATAGAAACTATGAAATAGTTCTAAATGAATGATACTTGATATTAAAAGTGCCTTAGTGCAACTAATGCTTTGCCATGAGAAGAAATTACAGCCTTAAATATCTGTTTTAAAAAAAGGAATGCTGAAATTAAGTGTTCAAAAATTTAAGAAGGTAGAGAGGAATAAAAAAAAAGCAACTGATACAAGTAATAAAATAATAGGATGAGAAAATAAACAAATATAAATACAATAAAGAGGATTAGCAAAGTTAAAATCAGTTTATATAAAAGTCTGACAAATTTTTTCAGACAAAATTTAATATTACATTAAAGACTAGGATAAAAAGTGAGTTTAAAAGAGATAAAAGGGTTTTAGTTAAAAAAGGGAATACAAAGGCCAGATCATAGAGAAATTAAAGCAACTATAAATTGGTTTAATGAATAACCTATGCCAATAAACTTGAAAACTAAATGAAGTAGTAAAACTCCTAGGAATAAAACTTATTAAAATTGACAAAAGAAATTATAGAAAATCTGTGCACTAATAAATGTCACATAAATTATATCTCTAATAAAAAGTTTTCATAAGAAGAAGCTTCAACTTATATGTCTTCATCAGTGAGTACTTATGGAAAAAGTAATGCCTAATTTACAGTGCAAGAGAACACAGTGGTTATAATGATATAAAAACATGATAAGGATAAAAAGAAAATTGTCGGCCAATCCCAATATTGAAATAGAATTAAATAATCTAAAAATATTACCCAATTAAACCAATGAATATATAAAGAGCAAATATATTCAGCAAACAGATTTATCCAAGAAATGAAAATTTTGTCCAACATCCTAAACTCGTTACAATTTTCCACCAAAACATTTCTGAGAAATCAGTCTGTGGAGTCTTTTGGGTGCTTATACAGAGTACGGGCTGTATGTTGGGATCTTTGGCTGTGTGTGTGTGTGTGTGTGTGTGTGTGTGTGTGATCTTTGGCTGTCTATATATATGTGTGCATACAAACACAGATATACCATATATATGGTTTATATGTGTGTCTATATATAAAATATATATTTATATAAATATAAAATACGTATTTAATTTCTTCTTCATCCTCTAGTAAAAGTGATGTAGAAAATTAACCCAGAGCTCAGCATGAGCCCATTTCCTGCCCCCGTTAGGCAGACTAGCCTGTGCGCGCGAAACTACCAAGCCATATAGGGAATCCAAACTAACTTCCGCATTCCGCTTCTGTACATTGCTTTGTGTCACATAGTCTGGAAGAAAGAGTGTATATAAGCCCTGAGCCCTTTCTCCTCGGGGCCCAGAATTTGGAGTTCTGCTCCTCGGGGTCCACACATGAATAAAGGATCGTGCTCCTGAGTCTCTCCAGTGTCTGGTAATTTCATTTAGTGGAACAAAAGAATGCAAGCAAGTTAACTTACAGGGAAATGCCAATACATGTATTCATTATTACCATTTCTGAAGGAAAAGAATGCCATCAGGAAAGATTCCCATCATTCTAATCTAGCTGATATAGGATTTCCGAAAAGGGAACAGTGAAGGAAGTCTCTTCAAGCAGATTTTATTAGGAAGAAATCATTTATGCACAAAGTAATGCAAGACTTCCATTTTGCTGCTCTTCTAGGTATTTTGGAAATGTTCAGTTCAAACTCAAGTTGGTAATGAAACTTTAGACCTTACATCATCATCTGATAGATTTTTTTGATCCTTCTACTAATTTGTATAAAATTAGTAAATCAGACACTCTAGTTATTCTTTTAAGCAGAATCTCCAATTAAAAGTACCACCACTATAGGACAGTTTCCATCAGGTAGCATCTACCCTTCTTCAGCATTAAAAAGTCTTCAAAATACTGGACTTCTCTCAAACTACTTTTCACCCACTTACAGGTCCTTGAATAACTTTCGATCACATTGGGACCCTATCAAAATTTGTTCCAGGAAGGCATCAAGGAACAGGTACAGGCCTAGTCTCTTTAGAAGTCTTTTGAATCTTATAATGAGATTCCTATCAAAACTGCCTAGGTTGTAAATACCTCACATAACCTCTGAGGTTATGTGAGGTATTTTTTTTTTTTTCAGCAAAAATGAGTGCAGGTGCAGATCAATTGATGATAATGTTCTGTTTATTTTCTGAAGTGAGATGGGGGAATGACAATATCAGAAAGTCCAGTTTACTCACTGTGAAGAATACCCTGTATTTTAACCTTCATTAAGACTTTGCCCTTTTGGATATATCCTGTTGGCTATATCTAAAACAAACTAAAATACAACAAGAAAACAATTAAAATATCAAAAAAGTCAAAAACCAATACTAGTTCTTCCCATATACCTCCACCCATGTTAGTTTTCTTATTCTCCTAATGTCTGATCAGTACATGGAAATGTGCCTACATTTTGTTGATATTAGATAACCCAAGAGAGCAGTATAATGGGGATAACTCTAATACATACTAATAGCGATCCCTGTTCTTCCCTTTTAAAACAAGTCTTCTTCACTGTATCTTCATACTTCATGTTTCAGATAAGTTTGAAGCAGCTTAGTTCACATTTTTTGCATTTTTTTAAAAGAACAGAACAACCTTGTTTTAGTTTTTAAACATGTGTTTGTGTGTGTGTGTGTGTGTGTGTGTGTGTGTGTATATGTATAGAGAGAGAGAGTGAGAATGCATGTAAACCTAGGTAGACATTTCTTTATCCATATAATTCAAAATGTTTTTCTGGTGTGTATAGATGTATGTATATTTTTCATAGATTTTTGCCAGACTGAATAAGAGATGTTATCCATATATTAAAATTTTTCAACACAGGGAAGTTTCCTTTAATTATTTATTTGATCATTGATTTTTTTCTACTTTTTAAATGTTTTTCATTCCAAATGTTTCTTAGAAACCATTATAATTCAAAGATTGGTTTATTTTTCTCATAGTACTTTACCTCTGTTCTTTTTAAATCACCTCAACACTCTCAGTGATATTCCCAAATTATTCTTGTCATATCACAGTTTTGCTTGTCCACAGTATCAATTGAGTTCTCTAATGCAGCCAAGGTAATTTTTAGTTCTTCTATTTTATGTCAAAATGTCTTCAAACTAAATTTTGTCTCAATTATGACCAGGAAGGATCATGGGCAGGGAGATACTTCCTGAGAAGCAGTATCTAGAAAAAACCCTGGGAGAACCTAAGAAACTCCTTCAACTGCCAGTCAGTTCTCATTATTTATGTCTAGAAGGATCCATGAGGCACTGTGGACCTAAATTCCCTCTCTGTTTCTCAAAGAATGATGGTGTAGTGTTTCTCTTCTCTCTCCTCCATTATATGTAATATGTATCAGGACCTGCTTCTGTACTTTACTCAAAGATCCTAAACTTATAGCTGAGAGGTACATCATTTCCTTTGGGGAAGAGTATGTATATTTTATAAAGAGAAAGGTACATATATTTTTTAAACAGAATACTTAGGAAGAAGTATGTGGGTTAAAAAAAACACAAGCACTGGGCTCTGGGAGATATTTATTCAAGAACAACAGGAATCCACATATTCTGCTTTTGCTAATGGCTGGTGGTTTTTATTTTCAAAGTCCCTTCTTCTCAATCAACATCATTTAGTGAACCCATGGCAATAATGTCACTCAGGCTTGATTAATCAGTCTCATAGCCCCCAGGCCACAGTGACTGCTTCAGAGATGGGCACATTATATTTTCAGAGATTATAAATCATCATAATAATTTTGCTGAACTTAGTGAAGAAAAAGGCAAGTAGAAACTCTGTCTGGATTTGTAGCTGAGAAGAAAAACTAAGCACTTCTGCCACATCTTGATAGTACTTGGATTTGGAATCAACATAGAAAAAAGAAATCAAGTCCTAAATGTCTGTATGAGTCATAAATTCAATTATATTAATCCATCCTACCCTAAGTCAATTCACTATAAGAAATAGTTAACCACTGCTTTCTTCAGCAAGCATTGATTATATCTTTATTATGTGAAGACTCTTAAGCAACTTAGTCAGTTTAGACTGTGACAAGAGAAATATAAACAAATAGAAAAATAACTCAATTTCATGTGCAAGCCATATTTTCTGATTCAGCTGTATCAGAGGTAAAGTGGATATATGAACTCCCTCCAAAACCAGAAAGAGATAAATTTTCCAGATTGAGAATTATATCATATAGTTATAATTATATTTTCTACCTCATGTAGAAGTCACCTATTTGTGGGCTCATCTATGATATATTACCCTTCAATGTAGTATATTTTTCTCCTGTTTAACCACTTTAAGTCTTTTATGTGGGGACTACACATAGCAAGAATCATGCAAGGACAGAATCCAGGAAGATATTATTGCTTAACTAGTAGACAAAGGAGAAGCATTCAGTGAACCAGGCTTGGGGGGTGGAGGAGAAAGCAGCTATAGACCTACTATAAATGCTAAAAGACAGAACTTTCAAGAAATATCCTTTGGACTTCCAACCAAGATGGAGGCATAGATAGTTACACTTTTCTTCCTTGCACAACCAAAAGGACAACAACCAATTTAAAAACAAAAACCAAATAGAACTTCCAGGAAATCAAACTGTACAGAAGCCCAGCAACCAAGGAGTTAAAGAAAAAACATTCATCCAGACTGGTAGGAGGGACAGAGACAGGCAGCCAGGGCAGAGAGGCTGCACAGCAAAGTGGTGCCTGGTGGGCCAGGCTTCCCACATTCATGTGCACATAAGCTGAGAGGAACAAGTTGGCCAGTGAGACACAGAACACAACCAAGGGTTCAAGCTTGGGAAACTAAAGCCTCAGAATTCTGGTTGTAAAAACCTGTGTGGGGGGTGTGGCTTCAGGAGAAATCCCAGCTTCACAGGAGAGTTTGTTGGAGAAACCCATGGAGTCCTACAATGTACACAAGCCCACCCACTCAGGAATCAGCAACAGAAGAGCTGAATTTGTTTGTAGGTAGTGGAGGAAATGACTCAAAGCTGGGTGAGAGCTGAGCAAGCATCATTGTTCTCTCTCGGATCCCCTCTCCCACATACAGCACCACAGTGCAGTGATGTGGTTTGCCCTGCCCTGGTGAATACATAAGGCTCCACCCCTTACAACATAACATGTGCACTGAGACAAAGACATATGGCCCAAATGAAAGAAAGATCAAAACTCCATAAAAATAACTAAGTGACAAGGAGATAGCCAACCTACCAAATGCAGAGTTCAAAACACTGGTAATCAGGATGCTCACATAAATGCTTGAGTATGGTCACAAACTAGAGGAAAAAGTGAAGGCTATGCAAAGTGAAATAAAGAAAAATATACAGGGAACCAACAGTGTGGGGAAGGAAACTGGGACTCAAATCAATGATTTGGAGCAGAAGGAAAAAATAAATAAGCAGAACAGAATGAAGAAACAAGAATTCAAAAAAATAAGGAGAGGTTTAGGAACCTCTGGGAAAACTTTAAGTGTTCCAACACTTCAATCATAGGGGTGCCAGAAGAAGATGAGGAAGAGCGAGAAATTGAAAACTGATTTGAACAAATAATGAAGGAGAACTTCTCCAATCTGGTGAAGGAAATAAACTTCCAGGATGTCCAGAAAGCTCAGAGAGTCCCAACAAAGTTGGACCCAAGGAGGAGCACAACAAAACACATCATGATCTAATTACCCAAGAATAAAGATTAGAAGAGAATCTTTAAAAGCGGTAAGAGAAAAGGAGAGTTACCTACAAAGGAGTTCCCATAAGACTACCAGCTGAGTTTTCAAAAGAACCCTTACAGGCAAGAAGGAGCTGGAAAGAAGTATTTGAAGTCATGAAAGGCAAGGACCTACATGCAAGATTACTCTGTCCAGCAAAGGTATCATTTAGAATGGAAGGTCAGATAAAGTGCTTCCCAAGTAAGGTAAAGTTAAAGAAGTTCATTATCACCAAGCCCTTATTATATGAAATGTTAAAGGGACTTACCTAAGAAAAAAGAAGATCAAAACTATGAAAAGTAAATGACAAAAATTCACAACTGTCAATAACTGAACCTATAAAAACAAAAACAAAAAAACAAACTAAGCAAATAGCTAGAACAGGAACAGAATCACAGAAATGGAGATCACATGGAGGGTTATCAGTGGGGAGTAGGTGGGGGAAGAATGGGGGAAAATGCACAGGGAATAAGAAGCATAAATGGTAGGTACAAAACAGACAGGGGGAGTTAAGAATAGTATGGGAAATGGAGAAGCCAAAGAATTTATGTGTATCATCCATGGACATGAACTAAGGGGGGTGAATGAGGGTGGGAGGGGGTGCAGGGCAGAGGGGTATAATTGGGAGAAAAAATGAGACAACTGTAATAGCATAATCAATAAAATATATTTTTTAAAAAGAAAAGAAATATTCTTTGGTAGTAAGGGAGATCTGACCAAAATATCCATCACTTCATTAACTCTGACCTGGATAGCAAAGCAATTTCCCTTACTCTACCAATTTTCCATGTGTGTCCTTTCTAAAAATGGATTACCTTCTTTTTAAAAATATTTTGTTGTTGTTCTATTAGAGTTGTCCCAATTTTTCCTCCTTAGCCCTCCTCTGCCCAGCCCACCCCAGCTCCTACAGTCAATCCCCACACCATTGCCATGCCCATGGGTCATTCATACATATTCCTCAACTAGTCCCTTCCCCTTCTTTCCACCATTATCCCACTCTTCCCTCCCCTCTGGTTGCTGTCAGTCTATTCCTTATTTCCATGCCTCTGGCTCTGTTTTGTTCATTAGGTTAGTAGTTTTTATCATTAAGAGTATACTATGTAGAATATGCATGCTTACCCTCAACAATCCTTTCTCTACTTCCTTCCCTTCCTTAAAAAGAGACTTAAACTAAATCAGTGTTCTGTTAAGTTCTTAAAATCAGATTGGTTATTATTTTAAGTTTCACTGAAGTAAGGAGTATTGTAAATATGGCTGGAACTTATAGCATATGGTTTTCTTCTTTGAGTAAGAGGAAAAGGCACATTGGTGAAGCAAATGGAAGAAAAACAGGTATTGATCAACTGGGCTTCCATAATAAAATACTGTAGACTGTATAGCTTAAACAACAGAAATTTATTTGTCATAATTCTAGAGGCTAGGAAATCTAAGCTTCAAGGTGCTGACCTCTTTGGTTTCCAGTGAGAACTCTCTCCTGGATTGTAGATGGCCACCTTCTAGCTATGTTCTGAGATGGCAAAGAAAGCAAGAGAGAAGCTCTGCGGTGTGCCTTCTTAAAAAGACGTGAATCGCATCCTTCAGGCCCCACTCTCGTGACCCCATCTAACTGTAATTACCTCCCAAAGACTCTGTCTCTAAATGTCATCACACTGGGTCTTAGAAATTTAACACATAAATTTTAGCGGTATGCAAACATTTAGTTCATAATAGTGTTGATATAATGTTTGATAGAAGAATCCAAACTTATTTAAATGTTAAAAAGAAGCAGAGATTCATAGATACTTTTGCTTAGTCCATTCTCATATGTCTTCTTAATACCATAATAAGACAAATCTCCAAATCACTGTAGATATTTGGGTGATTCTTATGCTTAACAGAATGAAAATGTTGCCTTTTGAAGCTGTGTCTGAGCTATTAGATTTCCAGTCCTATTTATTCAAACTCTTTTTAGCTCCTTTGCCGTCTTCCATTCTAGAGAATTCCAGGGAGTATATCTGGCTGGCAACCTAATTGTCTAAGTATATTTGATATCTTTAGCTAAACAGGTCATAAGCTCCAAGCATAAGTAAGGAAACTCAGGAGAGCATTTTTCCCAAAAGCTTTCAAATATTAATCCCATGAATGACTCTCATAATTATTAATCAATGACTTCAAAAAATCAGAAATTTAAGGGAAATGATATCCTATGTTTTATTTAGACATTGTTTGCATTTTGATTCCTGAAGTACTGTTTGAAGTCCAGGATGAGAGGGAGTTTCAGGATTTTATCAACTTTTAAAATATGCTCTTTCTCTCTCACATACAAATTGTAAGTATTTTAAGATAAATACGTACTAGCTCACCCTCTCCCATTAACAACCAACCTGAACAGTGCTGCTTCATAGAACAAGTAAGGGGCACATTGAAACCCTGGAGGTCAATGACAGAGAATGCAGAAAGAGACATACATTGTTCTACTTATTCTCTATCTCAGGCTTTTTTTCCCTTTAACTCTATTTAATTCAAATAATTTGTCATTTGCAAATATATAGTGAAAAAAATTTCAATAACATTCACTGGAAAGGAGAAAAACATGAAATATTTTTCTCTCACAGCAGTACCAGTGAAAGGCCTAAAGAAAATAAATTGGCTTTTATATAGATATTTTAGTAAATATTTTAACTTATGCTTCAGCAGGTATTGAAGATACCTATTTCTTTTTTGATCTTTTGGCAATTAAAAGGTATGAACTAACATGAAATATATTTTTCTGTTTTTTAAAAAAATATAGTGTTCAGAAAATGTATTTTGTAATCAACATATGGGCTATGTTTTTCTGATTAACAAAATTTCCCAGGCTCAAGTCATGACTCTCAAATAAAAAATGCTGGAAATCTCTAAGAAATTCAGATTTTAAAAGGCCTTTTTTGCCTAATATACTCTTTTATTGCCAAATTGAACTTTACTAAATTTGATTTTATCCTACATATTTCACTGTAGTTTTATGTAATAAGTGAAAGAGAAAAGGTAAATAGGGCATTTTGAAAGGAAATAATTCAAGATTTGATACGTATTCAGGAATATGTACTTTTAAATATATTATCAAAATTGACTCTCACATCAATCCTTAAGTTACAGAAATATTTTAAAGTAAGTTTAAAGTGAACTTTACTCTAAAATACAGATATAAATATCATATGGAGTTATCTTACATATAAAGACCCTCACTAAATATCCCATTTAGGACTAAATATCTTTGGCTGCTTTCAGGAATTTCAGTGCATTGTTATTTCAAAATCATGAATTTTTCATCAAAATGTTGATGATCATTAGTCTGCATATTCTAGGACAGGGTTATTCTTTGGTAACATCCTTGTAAACATTTTTCATAAAGACTGAATCCATGTAACATCAATAAATATCAGTTAAAAACTGAAAAATAAATATATTCAATGAGTTCAATGACCTACTAGACCAAAATCCAGATGTTTTCATAGAATAAACTGGATATGTTGATTATATGAACTGCAGGTTTGAACTCAGTTTTGGCTTTACCTTTTTTAATGTAAATAAGAACTTCATTAATATCATTATATGCCCTATAACACATATATAAGCATACTTTCTTATCTATCAATATGAATTTTTTCAAGATAATGAAATAAAATTATATTGTTCTAAAGTTACTTTTAGCATATTTGTGTGAAAAGGTTAGTTCAAATTTTGAAAGGCAAGCTGCTGGGTTAAGTAAGTGTGAGTTTATGTCTCTGCATGTGCACATGTATGAGGTCTGTCTAGAAAAAGTCCAGCCATTGTTAACATGGGACAGTTTGTGCAACATCAGTGTAACCTGGCAGCCAAGGAGAGTGCACTGGAATGTACATGTGTGAACGTTGAGGATTTAACCGTACTAGTCAGTGGGGGCAGTACATGCTGTGAAGTGAGCATCTGTACCTGTGGCCATGGTATTCAAAATGACTGAGCGAGTAGAATAATGAATCTGCTTCAAATTTTGCATTAAGCTTGAACATTCCTCCATGGAAACTATTTGAATGATTCAGAAGGCTGCAACTATGGGCAACCGGTGATTGGCAGCTTCATCATGACATCGTGCCCACTCATCCATGACATGTAGTATAGAGTTTTTGGCAAAACATTAAACCACGCAGGTGACTCAGCCTCCCTACAGCCCAGATTTGGTGCCCTGTGACCTCTGGCTTTGCCCAAAACTAAAATTACCTTTGAAAGGGAAGAGATTTCAGACTGTCAATGAGATTCAGAAAAATAATGACAGGGCAGCTGATGGTGAGTGTAAGAATTGTGTGAGGTCCCAAGGAGTCACACATGTACATATACTTATATAAATATATATTTTAGTTTAGTCATTTCTGAATCTTTCTGAACCTGAGATTGATTATTTGTGACCTTTCCAACTTTTTAATTCTGGCCCAGGATTCTATAATGATTAAATGGATTTGTGAAGAGTGATATGCATTTTGAAGGAAGAAGTTATTTATAGCTAAAAATATTTCACATTGTTAATATGTAAAGAACAGGTTATTTTATTTAATTATAGTCATATTTCCAAGTGGGCTGATGGTTCCCTCATTTCTCTTGCCAAACAAGTGAATTATTCTTGGAATCCTGTTCTGTATTGTTGAATATTGTTAATAGCACATTAACAATCAGAAACACAAAGGAGGGCTGTTGATGCCTAGCTAAGAACTACTTAGCTCAGAGTTACAGATTTCAAAAATTTCAGTGACTTGCTTGTGATTCAAAGCCTCCCTCCAACTGCCTAGCTCCAAAGAGAGATAAAGTGTGGGCATAGATTCAGCAGATTAGTTTGTTTTTTATCAGAAACAGAATATGCAAATTCCCTGTGGGATAGCATTACATGAAGGGTCAGAAGGAAGCAGAACAAAAACAATTCTTGTTATGGACAATATGTTTGTGTCTCCCCCAAATTCTTATGTTGAAGTCCAATGTCATGGTATTAGAGAGAACCTTTGGGAGATAATAAGATTTAGATGAAATAATGAGGATGAGGCCCTCATGATGAAATTAATGTTCTTATGTGAAGAGGAAGGGACCAGAGCTGGCTTTCTTTCTACCCTGTGAGGGCACACCAAGAAGGTGGCTATGTGCAAGCCAGGAAGAGAGTTCTCACCAGAACTCAACCATGCTGGCACCCTGATAAGACTTTCAGCTTCCAGAACTGTAAGAAATAAATTTTTGTTGTTTAAGCCACGGAGTCTATGGTATTTGGATGTGGCATCAAGAGCTAAAACAGCCCTATATCACAGAAGTGAGGGAGAGAAAGATAAATCAACCACTTCAGTTTGTGGGTGACTCAAATCTTCTCATTCAAAATAAGAGATACAGAAGTTTCCTGAATGTGGTAGGGAACTAGGAAGGCGAAGAAGCCTGGAAAGCAGCAGTGAAATAGATTGCCAACTCTCTGTTGACCAATAATTGTGCCCCAATCTATAGCAATGGAAGAAGAACAGACAATGTTGCAAGTGGGTACAGATTATTAAAATTTACTGAAGGCAGGCAACCTGGGGACCGCATTGGTCAGCCATGCTGAGAGCTGTAGTATATTTGAGAATCTCCTCCTTCTCACCCATTTTACTGACAAACAGAAGAATGTGAGTGTAAGTGTAGTTTAAGGAAACACTTGAAGAGGAGAGAACTCTATTGTGTTTACGTTCCGCCCCCCCCCCCCAGTTTGTGTTATTCACACACTCTCCATTGTTCTTACCTTGGGTGGTGTTTCACGTGTTAAAGCTCACACTTCCTAGAGCCTTTGTCATTGAGATTGTCTTGCCAAAGTGAACAGCTCAGAATGTCTTCTTAAATGTTATTAACTGTCCATCTGCAAGACAAAGGCAAGTCATTTGATATTGTCATGATATTGTTAAAGGCAAAGAGTCCTTTTAGCATATAGTCCTTTCATCTTGCAGACCTTTTATGGGCTTTCAATGTGTTTCCTTACATATATCCTTAGAAACAAATTAAAAGATGGTGATATTTGGGGCTAGGAAGTCATGTTTTTGCTCTTGAATGGCCAAATAACAAAAGCACAGAGATGAAATGACAGCCCACTGAAGGCTTTAAAAATATGTGTCACAATTTTTTAAATATAAAAACATTTTTTTCTTCTGTAAATCAATGTATTTGTTGATATTATTTCATGTTAAACAGAGCAGTATTTCTAAAACCTCATGCAACACTCCTTAAGGAGCTTCAGAAAAAAAAATCTGGGCTGTTCAGCTAAAGTTCAGATAAGCATCTGAATGTCAATTCCTTATCCCACTGAACCTATTATAATTCACCAATTTCTTCTGCATGTGTGATGCAATGTGAAGTGTAGTGTGCCTAGGGTGAATTTCTTTGAGCACTGAATAATTTCTTTTCACTCTGGTCTTCAGTGCTCATTAGTTCTTTCTACTCTGGCTTCTTCATACAAAGGATACTTTGCATAAAGAAAGCCTGAAAACATCTAGAAAAAAACCCAGAAGTATACAGTTAAAAAAAAATTCATTAGCACACTCTGTCTATACATAAACCCACATACACTTGCAAGGAATGGATAATATATTTAACTGTGTGAGTTAGTTCGTTTTAATTAAAGAGAAATGTAGCCTTTTGATCTATGGAATAAACAATCTAACAATAGGAAAAATGCAATCTGTCGAGACATATTTGAGTTATTTTTCAGTAATTGGCTTGGCAGCAGCTTCAGTCACAAATTTCTGTTTCACAGATTGTCCTCAAATGAATAAAGGTTTGCTTTGAAATGTAATTAATATTACTTTCAGCTGCAAGACACTCTCAGGTTGTCAAAGGAATCTGAAGGAGGTAGCTACAAAAAAAAGAGAACAGAATAAAAGTGAAACTGAAAAGTAAATTAAGGCAAATTAGTGAAGACAAAGTAAACCAGACCAATACAAAATGTCAGTGTCATGAACTGGATTTTACCTTCAGTTCAATCTCCTACAGACATTAAAATTATGAATATAGCTAAATAATTTACAGGGTGTCTATTGACAGTGATTACCTCATTGTATCATTTAAACATGAATTAGAGTAGGTTTCATTTATGTATTAATCTTAAAATGTAAAAGCTATTTTATTATCTAAGGAGATGGGGCAGATCTGAAGGAACAGGGGCTACCCTTAGAGAGTCAATTCCCACAAATTCACACGCATTGACCAATACTACTTCCATTCTTATAATAGTTAATCATATATTTGCTGTAGACCTTTATAGATTATGTTGAGTTTTACTAGCGAAGGGCATAAATCCTAGCTATATGAATTCAAGTACAAATACTTTAATGACAAAATATTTCCATATTTTCAGTGAGCCTAACTGTTCCATTTTAACAGGGGTCCATAGAAAACCCCGGAACAAATAGGAACTTAGTTGCAGTTAATTGTCCTCAGACGTGTCCTACTACCCCATGTATTTGAAACACCAGTGCTCCTGATACATCAACAATTAAACAAAGGTAATACTGCACACACCGGTGGAATCCTAAACATCTTTTCTCCTTATTTTGATAAATGAATTTGTGAATATATTTGTATTTATTAACCTTGAATGAGTTGAATGTGATAGTTAATATATAGTTAGAAAAAATGTTGCCATTTACAAATAAGAACTTATGATTTATTAAAGAATAAGTTTAATGATTTTTTTCAATCTGGTCTACTGGAATAAGAGAGACAGTTTCTTCTCAGCCCTACAATATATGTTATAAAGCTACATTTTTTTCCACAAATATACAGAAATTTGGTGTTTGTGCAGAGACAGTTTGTGTTAGAAAATTATTTTATGTTCAAATATCTAGAGTGTTTCCTATTCACAATTAACTGTGTCTTTTGGTGACATATTTATCACTTATCATGTGACCTACAATTAGTTTCAACCTGTGACACCTACAGAGTTTGGTAACATACAGAAGTTTAGGAAGGGTATTTGAAAATAAAGAAAAGGGGGAGATTGGATATGTGGCTTTACTGTACATCCTAAATCTGGCAGGAAGACCAGCTTTTGAACAAGCTGTTATTTTCCACATGGGAGTAGCATTGCTACAGTAAAATGCCAGATTTCATCCATCATAATGTCATGGCTCATATTAAAATGTCTTCAGGGACCAAAGGGAGGGATGGGCAAAAGACATCAAATCAATTTTCAGGCAATTGCTATGGTTTTCAGAAACTAAACCCTATGTGATAGTGTTATGGCTGCACAAAGGGAGGTTATAAATAAGGTCCATACATCAAGGGAGGAAGTAATTTAGAAAAAGAAAGCTGATTTGACTTTTGTGTGAGTCTGAACATATGGTTAGGGCACAGCTGGGTTATCATTCTATACATTCTTATAAGAGAGTAGAACCAAATCAACACTTCAGAGAAATTAGCTCATCTCTGGGTTTGAAACCATACATTTTTCTGATCAGTTGATCAGGACTTGAGATTATTTTGCATTTGTTTTAAGTTGTTATTCAATTATTAATACAATAAAATCTAGTCAAACATTATCACTTGGTGGCTTTTCTAGCTAAGAACTAACCTCTATATGGATGTGTCTTTTCTTTGGAGGATGGGGAAGAGGAATTGGCCCAATTAAGAGACCTGCAATTCCTATAGAAATTTTCTTCTATTTTGAGCAATTTATTGTTAAATGTATAAGACACAAAGTGCTGCAACCTATATTTGGCAATACTGCCTCTACTCTGTAAACAGCTTGTCTTTCAAGAACTTAATCATCACGAAATGACCCTTTTATGGAAAAGTTGAGAAGGGCTGGATGGAGAACGCCTTATGTGATTTCCCTGAATTAATGTAACTGCAGAAAAGCATGAATAATGTTACATGGTCTTCCCAGCAGAAAAAAAAAATGATACCTAAGTATTTGTGATACTCTCATTTCCTGTTCAGACTTTAATTATGAAGATATAGAAGATATCTTCCTTGTAAGCTGTAGAATCATAGTAAATCAACATATACAACAAAAATACTTTCACTCCTGTTCCTAATATGTAATTTTTGCCATTTAATTTGAGGAAATAAAGCTTTGTAAAAGTCCTAATCTTCAGATACTCAAGTTGTTACATGTTGGAAGAAGCAGTGTTTCAGTGTCCCGGTTATCGAAGCCAGTTAGTGCACATCCCCCCCTAATGAGGGACGTACTGTGGTGACATATTGATGGCATATTAGCGTGTATGCAACACCTCATGCAATGGTGTAAGATGGAGTGTAAAGACATAGTATACCTTTTAAAACTACAATATGTGCAGAAATGGTTAATAAGGAGCTTAACTTGGGGGAGTGACAAACTACACAAAGACTGAGAAAATAATCTGCCTCAAAAGTTTGCAGTAAGCAGCTTAGTTGGAAATAATAGCGGTACTATTCAGCTGTGCTAGAAAAAAAGTGTTTCTTTTACATTTTTTAGTTATACTGTATTCACATGCAAATCAGGAATTCCACAGATTCTTAGAGGTCAAAAGCAGTCACAAAAGTCCAACTAATTTAAAGTCAATGTAGATATCTTGTTTAACTGGATATAAACAAGGTTCTATTATTTACCGAAAATGAATGTTTGATGCACCATTAACATTAAAGCTGTTTTTGCTCTCTTTAATTATGCAGTTATTTTATTTTCAACTTTAATAGGTTGATACAATATAATTTTAGTCTGTGTTCAACAGAATAGGTTTGTTCAAAACACATTTACTATATATATGTTTATTAGCATCATAATACACTGAATTAGCTAAGCTTAAACTATTCATTGGTTTAGAGAAAAGAGTGCTAAGAAGAAAACAGAGCTATTTTCTAGATCTTGATGAAATTCTCTGACCAGAGTGAATGTGAATTAATAAGGACCTGGCTGTTGCTGTATAATTCTATTAGAATATTCATTTTTTTTTGTTTTTGATAGGTATCATGAAACTCATAGATTATTGAAGCTACCACCATCTTACATATTCATCTACAGTCTTAGTTTTAAAACAATGAAGGAAGGACTTCCTGTCAAGGTAGAGGTTTAGGTAAACATGACTCACCTCCTCACACAATCACAGCAAAATTTACAGCTAGACTACAAAACAAATATCACCCAGAATATAATCAGAAAATTGAGTTGTATGGAAATCTTACAACAAAGGAATTAAAGAAGCCACATTCATCCAGATGGGTAGGAGGGGTGGAGACATGTGGAGAGGCATGGAGATATGGAGATGTGGAAAGGGGGATCCCACAAACAGGTGTGGTAGATAAAAATCAGGAGGGATACCTTGGGAATAAGGGATCCCAGCCCCATACCAGACCACCAAGTCCAAGTTTCCAGTGCCAGGAACATAAGTCCCCATAACTTCTGGCTGTGAAACACAGTGGAGGTTGGGGGCAACAGAAAAAACTAGTATTCTCAGGAGTCTCCGCTTAATGGGCCTGCTATGGACTTAGGACTTAACTCAGACTGCCTCCCTCTGGGCTTTAGTAGAGAGGCAGCAACTAGAAGGGCACCAGAGCATATGGGGAGAAATAGAAGTGTCTGCTATCAGGGTGAGTGCCACGGGACAGCTTCCTCCTAGACAAAACTCCAGAGCAAAGACAGCAGCATTGTCCCCTTTCTGAGCCCTTACACCACGTAGAGGCACAAGTCAGCGACACCATTTCTGAGACTCCATCAACCTAGTTCACATGGTCGCCCTGCCCTGGTGATTATCTAAGGATCTGCCCAATCCAATTTACAATTTTCTAAATGGGCCACACTACTAAATCAGGGAGTCAAAGCAGCCCTATCTAGTACATAGAAACAAACACAGGGAGGCTGCCAAAATGAAGAGACAAAGAAATATGGCCCAAGTGAAAGAAAAAGACAAAACTCCAGAAAAAGAACTAAATAAAATGGAGATAAGGTATCTAGCAGATGCTGAGTTCAAAACACTGGTAATTAGGATGCTCAAGAAACTCATTGGGTACTTCAACAGCATAAAAAAGACCCAGGCAAAAATGAAGTTTTGCACTAAGTGAAGTAAAGAAAAATTTACAGGGAACCAGCAGTGGAATGAATGAAGCTAACAATCAAATCAGTGATTTGAAACATAAAGAAAAGAACATTCAATCAGAACAGCAAGAAGACAAAGGAATTAAAAAATAAAAAGCCAAGGATTGGCTAAGGAGCCTCTAGGAAAATTTCAAATATACCAACGTTCAAATCATGATGGTGCCAGAAGGGTGCCAGAATGAGAAGCGAAAGAGCAAAAACTTGAAACTGGGACTCATAGCAATGAATAATAGTGTGGGGATTGCTGGGGGGAGGGTGTATAAGGCTATTAAATGGTAATGGAAAAAATACGGTAAGATAAAATTTAAAAAACAAAATAATATTTTTAAAAATATACTTGTAATTGCTAAGTAAAAAAAAAAAGAAAAAGAATGAAAGAAAACTTCCCTAATATGATGAAGGATGTAGATATATAAGTGTAGGAAGCACAGAGTCCCAAACAAAGGGACACAAAGAGAACCACACCAAGACACATAATAATTAAAATGCCAAGTGTTAAAAATAAAAATAGAATCTTAAAAGCAGCAACAGAAAAGCAGATAATTACCTACAAAGGAGTTCCCATTAGACTATCAGCTGATTTCTCAAAAGAAACTGCAGGCTAGAAGAGATTGGCAAGTATTCAAAGTGATGAAAAGCAAGGACCCACAACCTAGATTACTCTATCCAGCAAAGCTATCATTTAGGATGGAAGGGTAGATAAAGTGCTTCCCAGACAAGGTAAGGCTAAAGGACTTCATTATCACCTAGCCCTTATTATATGAAATGTTAAAGGGACTTACTTGAGAAAAAGAAGATCAAAGCTATGGACATTAAAAGGGCAATAAGTTTACAACCATCAATAATCGAATCTAAAAAAAACAAACTAAACAAACAAGCAGAATACAGAAACAGAATCATAGCTACAGAGATCATTCAGTGGGTTATCATTTGGGAGGGGGCAAATGTGCAGAGATTAAGAAGTACAAATTGGTAGGTACAGAATAGACAGAGTAATGTTAAGAACAGTATAGGAAGTGGAGTAGCCAAAGAACTTATATTCACAACACATGGATGTGAACTAAAGGGGAGATTGCTAGAGGAAATGGGGATACCAGGTGGAGGGAATCAAAGGGGGAAAATTGGGATAACTGTAATAGCATAATCAATTATATATATATATACATATATATATATAAAATGGAGGAAGCATTAAGCCAAGAATCATTACAGGGTAATGTTTTGCTAAGTACTTGCTTTTCAAAAACGACGAAACCTCATGTAAGTTGAAAACATTATTTCTCTTTTTATATTAATGTATCCATATGATAATATAATGTTTATTTTCATATCATGTGATTCATTTATTTAACAAACAATTATCGAGAGTTTACTGTGCAAGATACAATAATAAGTGATAGGGCTACCATGGAATAAGGAGCATTATTATTATTTTAGTTCAAATTTATTGAGCATAACAAGCACTTTACATAACGAATTCAGTTAAAGTTTATAACAATACTATGGGTTAGTGACTATTATTATCCTTATTTTACATATGGAGAATGTAAGTCTTTAAGAGCTTAAAGGATCTTTCTTGCCTGAGGTTACAAAGACAATAACCAAGAAAATAAATCCAGGACTTCCTGATATTTGAGTACTTGGCCATCCCAGCTCTCCAGGAGCCATGTGTAATGAGATAAGTGTTATAAAAGGAATATATATTTCAAACTGGAACATCTTGGCAGACATAGTGAAAAAAATCACATTGAATGTGGGTCATGAACTTTTAAGGAAGTTTTCATAACTGCCACTGACATATCTTTGAGAAAACTCCACACATCTTTCTCTGTTTCTATTTTTCATCTGATATATGGAAATGTTTTTTTATCTCTTCATTGTGAAAAAATGTTGAATGATCAACTGAAATCTCCTCAGTGCCTTTCTTTATGATAAAGAACAGCTGTAATTCCTGGCATAGGAATTATTCTTCTGTAATAGCCTCATTTCAGCTTCAGGACTCTGCTATATCTTTATGCTTATTATTAAATAGGATACAAAAGATCCCCACCTGTGTGAGGAGACATGCTGGGTCTTGTACAAATTTAAACACATAACTTCTTCCTGGAAGTATTGAGTAGCACCAACTAATTACACAAGAACATGGTTTGCTGCCCACAACTTGCATTAATAAGCTTGTGCTTATGTTCCATTAAACAGTAATATGGGCAATAGAATAAAGAACATTGAGTTGAGAATCAAACCAAATGAAATTATGATGATTGCCCAAAGCATGGAGTAAATAGAACATTGTATCTATATTTTTAATATGGTAAAATAAAGGTAGGTAGGTGATTTCTTTATTTTAATGATTTGGGCTCTGAGAGAAGGTAGCTAAGCAGTTAAGAAGGCACAGAATCCAGAGTTAGATTTTTCTGTTTTGGATTTTAACTACATTGTTGGTTACTTAGGTAACTTGGCCAAATCACTTGTCACTCTAACCTCACATTTCAATACGTAAAGAAGGAAAAAAATAGTATCTCCCTCATGGTTGCTGTGAGAATTAACTGAAATAATGTACACAAACCCTTTAAATGAGTGTCCAAAATACAGTTAACACTTGATAAACAGGGAGAAAAACAGCTATTACAGATAAGCAATTTAAATGAAAAATTGTACTCTCTAGACCTACCCAGCCATATGCTTAAAATGGATGGCTCTGCATCTGAGAAGCAGGAAACAGTTTGGCAGTAAAAGGAAGGGGGCAAACACGTTCAGGCTTCATGATATAGCCTGGGTGCCAGTTAAGAGTTTGAAAATTAAATGTCTTACTCCTCTGAAAATTTTCTATTTCTTTGTTTTGTCTCTTCTGTCCTTTTTTTTAATTGATTGGAATTTCCCTTTTGAATCCCATTCTCCTCCTGCCCTTTGTTTCTCTCCTTCTTTGTGCTTTTTCATCACTTCTTGTACCTTATCTCTTCTCCTTCTTTCCCATCCCATGCTTTTGTTTAATCTTGTTGTCTATTTTTAATGTCAGTACACTCATCTTTCTTTTATTCTTATTCTATTTTATCTTTCTTGTTTTTCTTCCCTTTTTCTCTTCTCTTTATTCTTGCTGTATTCTACTTCAGTATTTTTCTTTATCAAATCCCTTTACTGTTTCTGTGCATTCACACATGCAGTCAATCACATAAAGTACTTTGCTATTCTGGGGAAAGGTAATAATTTTGAAGTATTACCTATGCATTAATATCACCTTTCCTTTCATTTACTTATATCCTGAGAGTTTCCTCTCTTCCTAGGCACTGTAGAATGAGAAACACCAAAAGTGACAATTTTGTACTTTTAGGTTCAAAACTTACATTTAGCAGTAAATGAGGGAAGAGGTGAAGTATATAGTCTTTGAGTTCTAGACAAGAAACTCCATCCAGGGGGAGAAAAGTAATACAGAAGAAGCAAGAAATTTACAAGTATGGCTGATAAAGGGAATTCTGCTGTTCCTTCATCTTTTTGGTCTAGGAGGGAACTACAGAGGATAATAGATATTCTTTAAAATATGCATAGCCAAGAGTAATAGAGATTATATTTGCTTCCTGTTTGGAAATCTAGGACTCATCAACTTTTTTCCATGTGTCCTATACCATAATAGCATGACTCATAGAAGGAAATTAATCAGGACCTTGACTTCAGAGACAGAAGGGTGTTGAGGAGCCCTGTCATGTCAGTGCGTTATCGCCAAGCAGCTAAGCATGCCTAGCATCCAACAAGACAAAGGAGACAGATAAATATATGGGTAGGAAGAAAGCACAAGAGAGTCATGGGTCTAGAGGGTTGTCAAGTCTGCAAAGAGAAGCTATTAAAGAATAGGCAGTCCATTCAGTGGACATGGCAGGATCTGCACATCTTAGACACTGTGGATATTTGTGCTCCTAAACAAAGACCATATGGAATAAATTTTATATCTCAGTGAAAGTTACTATCAGATGGATCAAGGTCAAGCAATGCTGTTTGTTCCCAAGAACGTCTTCAAACTGCATAAACCCCTAAGGTCTGAATTAATACCAAAGAGAAATAGACCTGAGAGGAACATTGCTGAATCTGACAGAACATGCCAAGAAGTGCTGAGATCAAGTTTTAGCAGTGAAGCTGAAATGGCAAGTCTAAATGGAAATTAATGCAATTAGAATCACACCAAGATTTGTGACTTTAGAAAAGCAAGGCAGCTACATGACAAGTCTCCTATTCTCTTATGCCTACATTCATTCTCAATATTGCTAATGTAAATATCATAGTAGATGTTTATAGTATTCATCTATTTAACATGGGCTTTGAAATCAAAGAGACTTGCCTCCTGGGAGCCATTTTACTCCTTGCCAGTTTTTGACCCTGGGCAAGTCACTTATGTGTTTCAAACTCCACTTTCCTTCTTTATTAATTAAGGACAATAATATGTACCTTAATGAAGAATGTGAGCAAGGCACAACAGCTTACAAAATCCTAATACTTAAATGCTAGCTCATTAAGAAAAACACTTATTTATTTATTTTTAGAGAGAGGGACAGGGAGGGAGAAAGAGACAGAGAGAGAAACAGTTGCCTCTCGTACATGCCCCCACCAGGGACTGAACCTTCAAACCAGGCACGCGCGCTTGTAACAGGGTGTAGCAAAGAGGGGGGCCCAAAAAAGGGAGTTGGAATGGGGCCCAGAACTCAGGGTGTCCAGGAAATATTAGAAAGACATATAAGATGTCCTCACCCCTTCCCCTTCAGGTGTGAGTTGGGTGAAGGGACAAATGGAGCAGGGCCATTGAGTTGTTTTGTATAGCAACGGTTTTGCAGATAAGCTCCAGAATGGTCATTTAACATATCTATAACCTTTAACTGGTTTCATAGATATGTTTCAGCTGTGGTCATACTCTGAGCCAGGGGGATGGAGAGGACCCCCCCCCAAGACGTGACTGGGGGGAGGAACCCCAAGTTACAGTGCCTGTGTGGGAGCTTGGAGAAGATTGGCTCCAGAAAATGGGGACACACCTGCCCAGACTCATGATGGCACCCCAATAACCGTGGAAATATACAGGAATGCTGGTAGGTGTAACCAATTGTAGGAGGAGTCAGAAATAGGGCTGCAGAGGAGATTGGTGTGGGTATTTAAACCCAGGTGTGGAAGCCATTGGAGAGAGATCTATATGGTTTCACCAGAGTGCAGGACCCACAGCTCTATGAGGGAAAATCACCATGTGGCTTTAGCAGAGAATTGCCACTCAGCTTTGCCCGAGTGGAGACCCTCTCACAGCTTTGCCAGAGGGAGAGATTCCACGTGGTTTCACCAGAGTGCAGACCCCTGCAGCTTTGGTGAAGAGGGAGAGCCACATGGTTTTGGCAGAGTGAGGACCCCTTCCCCACAGCTGTGGTAGAAGAAGGACTACGCGGCTTTGGGGTGCTCCCTTTGGCTGCGTGGCCTGGGAACAAGAGAGATTTTGCCTGGAAGAAGGGGGAAAAGACTCTTGCCAGTAGGCCATGAGAAGGTGCCACATGGCTTTGGATTAATTAGAGATCCTGCCTGGATGACGACACAGCTGACGGTGTCAAGAGCTTGGATCCCGGATGTGTGCTTCTCTTCCTTGCAATTATGGTAGGTACCCTGAATTAGGGCAGAGGGAGATAGGAAGCACTGTGGGCGTCTGTGGGTATCCTAAAGGACTTTAATATTTTAATGAAGATGTTAAGTTGCTACTTTAACTCTGTATAGCATTAAGTAATCATTTCCTTTCCTTTTCACAAATCTCTGGCTTTGAGAGGCATCTTTCCATAAGGTGGCGGACAATAACGGACCTTCTGTTGCTCTGTAACACACTGATGAAATGAACACCATAGTGACCTTTCTCTTTGAGGGACTACACCCAACCAACTGAGCTGCACTGATCAGGGCAATGCTAGCTCATAGTAATAGTATTATAAATGTGTTATTTACTGTTTTCCAGATTGACAGACACAAATTGTAATTCTAATTTTTTAATTAAATTATTGGGTAACATTTGTTATTAGCAAAAGTTTCAGGTGTATGATTCTCTAATACATAATCTGTTTCAGGTGTACAATTTTATAATACATCATCTGTATTAATTTAGATAGCACTGAACTTTGTGGTGTTGACAAATATTTACAATAGAAATCAGAATTACACCCAGATCGTAATTTTCCACGCGATTCCCCTATTTGAGAAAGTGGACTCCATGAATAAGTACAGCAGGACTAAAGGACCGTTCCGGACACACCAGTATCTATGTCTGTCCTCTGTTTAAGAAACATTTACGCTGTGGAAATTGTATAGTGATGGTTCAGACACCAAAAGAAATAGTTGTTGGCATTAAGAAATAACAATAAAATTTTTTTAAATAAAAAGTTTTTTTTAATATCATTTACACAAATGCGGTTTTTCTGCATCTTGCTTTTTATTATTTTAAGGCTGTAATATTTAAATTCAAATAATTTAAATAAGTTAATTTAATTTTTAGGATATGTTAAAAGGTGCTATGCTACAGAAGGCATATTATAGAATAAAAAAATTTTCTACCTGAAAATATTTTCACCCTTATTAATGCAGAAAAATTTTTATTTAATTGTCCAAAATAACAAATGTCTATTTTCTTATATTTTATATGTGCCTGTGTAATTTGTTGTTTTTCAATGAAGTTTTATACTATTATTTTCATCTGTAAGAGTTATTTGAAATTCATTACAATATTTAAGTCTTTGATTCTTACAGATTTTTCTTTAAGTCAAAAAAACATTTATTTCAGCTTTAAATCAAATTACTGACTGAAACTACTGTAAATGGGATGGTAAAGCATTTAAATCTTCTTTATATCACTGCAGCTTTCATCTACACATTGTGACAATATCTTATGTTCCAGTCATAGATGAGATTGATTTGTGTCATATTTGAATGCATTTTTCATCATTATTAGCAAGATATTGCTTGCTGTGATAATAAGCATTTTCAGGATGAAGGTATTTTATCACTGGAATTGTAGCAGCTTTTCTCACTTTACTGAAAGTCTCACTTACAAGCTCTGGGATATGTTCTATAATATAACCTTCTTAATAGACAGAGAAGCAAGAAAATAGGTCTCGCATTCTCCTCAGGGAACTCAACGGTCTATTGAATATAGAGAATTTATAGAAGATACTTCCGAGGTATTGTGTTGTCATAAGAAGTGGTATATCAGACATGGTTTAGAAAGAGGAATAATGGTTTCTTTGCTTATTGGTCATTGTCTTAAAAGCTGATGTTGTAGGTGGCAGCAAATTTAAAGTATCTCAATAGGATCACTTTGGGAAATAGCATCAGGATTTGCATTTCAAAATCACAGCTTCTGTCCCTTCCCCAGAATCACACAAAGTAATTGTCTTGACTCAGCTTGATGACTCTATTCTCTGTCCTTCCTAGCAACACCCACAGTGTGGCTTGTTCCTTGCCAGCAGTTAGCTCTCCCCCTTCATGTTATTAGCAAAGTTATTTCAGCTAGCCTCTGATTGCACTGTTTTCTCTCGGCGTGCTCCTTCCACCTAATTGTCCATTTACTTACCCTTCAAAGGCTTCCTTATACACTGTGGAGGCCTACACTTGCCTGTCCAGTTTGGAAAAATTTACTTTCCCTGTTCTGTTATGTTCATGGCTTGGCGTGCAAGGCAGAGCATAGCACTGAGCTTTTACCACAGACCTTTTAAAAGCATGCATATGGATTAAAAACAAACATATGCACCTTAAAAATGTGTTGGCTTTCAATATTTTTAATTTTGAGCTGGCAGCTCTGATCCTGGAACTCTTGGGATTATAAAATTTTGTATTGAGAATGGTTTCTGAGCACATTGATTTTCTACTCTCCTAACCTCCCAATTCTATGAAGTTTTTCTATTTTCATCTACTAAACCCTTGGCACACCCTATCACATTATTTTCAATATCTGCAGAAGAAAGTGGATGAATTTAGCTTGGATGAATACGGATTTGAAGTTTGGTTCAAGAATCAAACTTTATGCTTAATTTTTCAAGGGTACTGTTACATGTTATAAGACTAAGTTCCCACTAGAATATAAGTTCCATGAAGTTTGGGCTTTTTAACTCAATGTATTCAGGTGTCTTAGTGACTAGAATCCTACCTGAACAATAGTTGTTCAGTAGAAATATGTCCAATGAATGAATCATTCTTCATGATCTGCCCAACTGATATCATATAAATTACCCATAAATTTTAGTTTATTATGCCCTTCAAAGCAGTATTAAGTAACCATCTACAGAAAACACTCTTTTAGGAATAATAAAAACCAGACCTAGTTATTTTCTGTGTATTATCTGTTTACCATGTAAAATGTATAGTCATATTAAGAATGAAAGGAAAATGAGCACTGAAGAAATAAAATTATTTCATAGGAATTTGGCAAAAATAAATATAATTTACAAATGTACAGGTAAATTTCATAACTTGACATATGAAGTATACATATATGCCTAAATGAGTGAATGTGTTCATTCATTCCCCACAGTGCATGAGACCCACTGAGCATGGATCCCAGGCCTCTGGTGCAGGATAAAGAAATCTGATAGGGAACCTCACCTCTTCTTTACCATTCACAGTGGATTTAGTTGCTGAATGGATGTCAATGGGGAAAAATAGACTTTAGTACATGCAATTGTACTTTTCTAGGCAAAATTTTCAGAAGATACCCTAATGCATTTGTCTGGTAGGGGAGTAGAAAGTAACCTAACCAAGAGAACAAAGGATCACTGGATAGCAGAATGAGAACAATAGGGCTGGGAATAGGAATTGGTGGGAGCAATTGTAACATCACTCCAGCAGTCTTCAGCCACTTAGTTTATGACAGTAAGGGTCTGAGGGAGACTGCAGGACTTTCCTGAATTGCCTGAATACTACAGATGAAGATGATGCTGTTGTCTCTGTCTTATGAAAGGCTGACTTTTTTCTGTTGACACCATTACAGATTCTCCCCATTTCCCCTCTTTGCCCCTCTCTACCCCTCTCTACCCAGACCTTGCCCCCTGCCACAGTGATGTCTGTGTGTCCATGGGCTATGCATATATGCATGTATGTTCTTTGGCTGATCGCTTAGCTCTTCATTTTGAACTTTGAGGAATTTGTGTGTTTAATAAATCTTATCTCCATGCCCATGGTATCTGCTAGAACAGCAAAACCCTATTCAGAGAACCTCAGGGAGAAATTCAGGATTCAAATCTATCCTAAAAATGTGCCAGGATCTTGATGGGCGGGACTGAGAAGGAGTGACATCTTTCAAATACATGGCATTAATCTCTCATTAAATTCTGTTGCCAGTATGTTGGGATTTATTAGTTCCTTTTAAACAAAGCACCATGCATATAAAAGACTCAGTGATAACTGTGTATTCGGCCAGAAGGTATGTTTATTTTTACACAACAGGTATGCATCTTTTTTTGAAATGGCACAGCTAAAGAGATTATGTTGAATAACAATTTGGAAAATAAAACTGAAAGTGCATTGTATTGTGAAGAAAAGACCCCTTTGTGCTGAAAACAAACCCTCCTGAGCCACTTACTAGAATATTCATCCAAAATGCATTTACTAGTCCAGTGGTTCACAACCCAGTTGCAAGGAGCTTCTTCAGAATTTCCAGGCCTCAACCCAGGCCAATTCAATTAGACTATCCTGGTGTGGAGCCCCTGAAATAGTGTTTTTAGAGGCTCCTCAGTAGTTCTGATGTGTAGCCTGAGTTGGGAAGAATTGATCAGACCCTTTTCTGATCTATAATTTACAAAGGAATACTATTCCCAAAGTTTCTGGAGCAGCTGTTTGCACTTGGGAATACATTTTCTCAAATGAACAATGTTGTATACTGTGGCTAATTCCCCAGGCCTTTCCATAAAAGCCTAATTAAGCACAATGTGTCTGAAGCTTAGTACTCTGCTAATGGAATTATAGAACTTAATCAACATGTATACTAAAACAGGCTCTGAATTTTAAGTGGTCAGAAAAGAATAAAAACAGATCACTGCCTGCAACCCAGTCAAGGAGGCCCACTCTCCTTACCTCCTCCATCCCTTCCCCGCACCTGCCTGCCCTTGTATGCTATAGTTGTGAGGAGAATTGAGGAACCCAACAGCTCAATTCTCTTGTCCCTGCTTTTCCTAGATCATGTAAAAACTGACCTACCAGCTCCCCTCCATGGCCACAGCAATGCTGCTTCTGGCCAGGACTTCTTTCCTTCTAGGGATACAGACATGGGACCAAATCCCCGTGTGGTATGCCTGTGTGTATGTGTGTATCTGTTCGTTTGTTTGTCTCTTCCTTCTCTGCACTTCCTTACTGCCCTTTTGAAAGTGATGCAGTTGTTTTCTGCTAGCAATGCAAAATGGATAAAGGACAGAATGATTTTTTTCCTATGCTCATTCATCCCCATAAAATTTACACACGAAGACATTATAAGTACAATACCCTATATATAATGTGTCTTCCAAAACAACAATTTTGAAAGTAAAAAGGGTGCTAAATAATTGCCCTGGAAAAAGGAGTAAACCAGGACAGCCCTCTAGGTCATTCAACATATTGAGACAAATTTTTTTGCATTTTATCACAGACACTCAATGCTGGCAAGAGCTTTAAAATAAAGTGTAGGGATGAGGTTGAGAAGGGAGTGTTACTCCAGAAGCCCTGGTGTGGGGTGACATTCAGCAATGAGATGGAGTGAATGGGTGGGTAAGTGGGGGAGGAGGGAGAAGACTCTACCCAACAGTAGTTGAAGTAAACAAAAATGAAGAACAAAATGTCCAGAAGAGTTACAAGAGACAAGAATGAATTCATGTAGTCATTGAGTCACTGAGAACTGTTGGTTATTTTGGAGGAGGGTGATTTTATTTTGTAAAGGATAAAAATGGGCTACAGAAATCAAAGTGAATACTGTTCATGAAACATGAATGTTAACAAGTGAATATACACCACTAACTTTAGTTCAAAAATACTAAATTTTATTCAGCTGAGTTGTTTTTGCTTCCTATCATTCAGATGCCTTTCCATACTACTTTCCAATTGTGTGCTATTGGCTGGCACTATCTGGTGCCCCCAACTCAACTGAGAGAGTCTACCTCTGCATATATCTTCCTCTACCTCTACCTCTTCTGACAGATGACTTTTCTACCCGCTTCTACATAGCACAGATGACAAAGAAAGGACTTAGGGAAATCAGTGTGTAAAATTTCAACCTCGTGACACATTGATTGTTTTCATTTACTTATTTGACCCTCAAGGAACCTCATTCATATGCCACTTGGCACAATTCTCCATTCAACCATATGTATGGACTGGGATTTCTAATCCTTAAATTTTTGAGCAGACTGATAATATGTCCAATCTGATTGATCTTGTCATTATTTTGTGTCAGTTGGAGTTTATGATCTGATGAACACTTTGATACCTAGGGAATGTTTAAGGTTGAACTGATTGACTCTATTTTTTGGTCCCATTTTCTCAAAATGCTCACACCATTTATAAGATATCTGATAACAAATTCAAGTCTTTTGTCCAACGCAAGAATTAATTATGATTATTAGATTGACTAGATACTATTATTTAATATGATTAGAAATAATGTGCCTTAAAAAACCAAAAGTTTTAATACCACATCAATTTTATTAGATTTTTATTAACATATGTCACACACATACAAATATCCAAGGAAACAGAATGCATAATATTTATTTAAAAATAGTTATTCAGCCCATCAATTTGCTAGGCACCTTCAACTTCATAGATGTTTTATTCTACCTTCATGATCAATCTCTGAAGTATAGTTAAGAAACCACCAAAGAATAGTAATCAGGGAAAGGCAGGCATGATTATATATACACAAAAGAGTTGGAGGTAAGGTACGGTGAATATGGCAAAACCATTTGGAGAGACTGTGTTGGTAGTTCAGGTGAGACGTTATAGTTAGTTACCTAGACTAGGACAAGAAAACACTAGAGAGCAATAGACCAATTTGAGATTATTTTAAAAGGACATGCGCTGTATTTGTTATTGGGGTAGGGGGTTGAGAATAGCATTGTTTATTGTGTCTTACATAAGTAAATTGATAGCAGTTCCATTCAGATATAGGAACCTCTTAAAGATGCCAGATTGTGACCAGTTTGAAATGGGTGATTCAAAGAGTGATATTGTGTCTTATTTTAGATATGCTGCATTTGAAGTGCTTTTTAAGAAACCAAGAGTACATTTTGTTGATTAGGTTCCTGTTAAAGGTGAGATCATATGGTATTTGTCTTTCACTCCTGGGCTTATTTCACTTAGCATGATACTTTCCAGTTCCATCCATGCTGTAGCAAAGGATAGGAGCTCCTTCTTTCTTTCTGCTGCATAGAATTCCATTGGGTAAATGTACCATAGTTTTTTGATCCATTCATTTACTGATGGGCACCTAGGTTGCTTCCAGCACTTGGCTATCGAACCTAATCAACAAAACAAACAAACCAGCAAAATATAACCAAAGACACTGAAATAGAGAGCAGGCTGACAGTGACCAAAGGGGAGAAGGGAGGGAATTTCAGGGGAAAAGGAGACGGGTTTGCAGGAACAAGTATAAAGGACACATGGATAATAACAAGGGGTGGCATGAAAATGGGAGGGAGGGAGGGAGGGAGGTAAAAGGCAGAAAACTACTTGAACAATTTTTAAAAAAGTAGAAAAAAATCTAAAAAAAAAAAAAAAAGAAACCAAGAGTACTACAACAGTATTGTTGGATGTATGGTCTAAGCTTAGATGAGAAGTTGTTCTGGAGATTATATATATGCAAGTTATCTGTGTACTGACAGTAATTACAACCAAGGGTGTGAAGTATAGACTCTAGAGATGAAGGAAGAAATGATAAAGTAAGCAGGCCAAGTATTATGGCTAGAAGGATGCAAACATTTAATGTTAGGTGGTAAAGATAAAACTTGACAAGGACACAGAAAATGAGTGGCCCACGGGTTATGAGGCACTAAGAGTGGACTATAGACTTCAGGTGATTGTAGTGTGTTAATGTAGGTTCATCAGTTGTAACAAATGTACTACTCTGCGGGGGAATGCTGATAAAGGAGAAGGCAGGGGAGGGGAGAGCAGGGAGAAGGCAATACATGAGAAATCTCTGTACCTTCCCCTCAATTTTGCTGTGAACCATAAACTGCTATAAAATAAAAGTCTTAATAATTTTTTTTTTTAGTGGAGGAGATCAAAACTGCATTGAGTTGGATAGCCAACATAAGAGTGGTTTTCAAGAAAGACTTCACAGTGTCAGTTACTACTGAGAAGTCAAGTAAACTGCGAACTAAAACTTCCTCATTGAGTAGTGATATGATCAGGTGGAATAATAATTGGGAACATGAAGAATGCAGTATTATGTATTCCTAAAGTTTTATAATCTGCTTTTGCATTTTCTAATACACTTGTCAAGATATTTCCATGTTGTTAAATATTTTTTCTAGTGGAGTGCTACCATAATTTATTAAATGCATTTAATGTTGTTGGCCATTTAGATTGATTCCAACATTTTGGCCACTATAAACAATCCTATAAGGAGCAACCTTACAACTCTGTCTTTATGGATATAATTATGCCCTTGGGCTATATTTCTAGGAGTGTAATTGTTAGGTAAAAACTTTGGGGGTTTTTGTTTGTTTGCTTGTTTGTTTAAACATAGGGATACATAATCACTGGAATGTTATTACAAAATTAGTCTGAGGCTAAAACTGGATAGTCTCCTAATATCTTTCCTCTGATAAATGAAGTAAGCCTGTGATTTTTTTCCTTTGATTACCCATATTTAGATCAGTCTATACATGCCTCCAAGACTACTTTCAGTTTAATCACAGTATAAAACCTTACTTTTAGAAAGCAATAACATGTTAATATTTAGTTAGCACTTATAATGTTGCACAAAATATCTTAGGCAGATTGATATTGATAATATATAAATAATAGATGATAGATATTCATTTACTTCTGGTAAGATCCCATTTTTTCCTTTTATTCTTTTTCTTTAGCTATTAAGCATAGTAGGATTAGACTACTTTTACATAGAAGGTTGAATGAGTTCTCATGTTCAATTCCAAGGAAAAATTTTAGAGGATATAGACATAAGTAATGGTGCCATCCTATAAGGTCCCATCCTATAAAACAGGAGTAAGCTAGTGTCGGGAAAGAGCAATAGATGGGTCTGTGTTCTTGACATAAATCCTAAGGGCAGAGGATTTTGTAAAAAAATTTGTCTTTTACCATCTGTTTTCAATGTAATGTCCTCTCTAATTTTCAAAATAAACTATTGGAAAACATTATGCTTTCCACTTAGAAGGAGAAGGAATCAGAGGAGAGAGGGAAGGAGAAGAGGGAGAACGAGGGGAAAAGGAGGTGAAGGGAAAGGGCACTTGCTTTACTTAATATACGGTAATTATAAAGTAAAAAGAAATTGAAATGGTATGACTGTAAGGAATTAAGCAGCACTTTTCTAACAAAGAGAAATGGCTTAGAATATGAGAGTTTCTTCTGAGGGAATGTGTTTATCTTCCTGGGGGAAGATCAAAGTTGAAAAGCAAGAGATACAAGGTTTTCACTTCTATATCTGCATCCACACCTTTCTATATGGAAAGTTGCAATATTAGTGAGAGAGCCATTAGGAAAATAAAGCAAATAAGATCTTTTGGATAGAATGAACACAGGTGCTAACAGCTTTTAGCCAACCACTTAAAAAGTAGAAGATACAGCCTGTGTAAAATAAAAATTGAGAAAACTTATTTTAAATACCACCATAATAAATTAGATTTTAAGGTCTTTATGATAATTTAGCAGAAAGATTCTGAAATTAGCTCCTGAGAGATATATCTAGTTGATTCATTGTAAAATGCAGTGTTTCACTGTATGCATCTCATTTTGGTATTATTAAAACCATCTCAGACACACATTTATATATCTCGTCCTTCCTTCTTAGGTTTCAAAGTCAGAAATGGAGTCAGTGATTATTCTGAACTTTGAGAAGCTGATTTATTGGGTTTTTATTTTCATCCTAGAGCATGTCATTTTATTTTTCCTGCATTTCTGTGTTGGTTACTTGTTTTGATCCAGTATACTTTCCATAGTTGCTTTCCTCTATTGGAATTTATATATAACACTTCGGAGCCATAAGAAGTACAGGGGACCACTTAGTTGAGATCATTTTTACTTGTGTGTTAAATGAAGGATTTTGATTAGATGTTTTCTAAGATCCCTTCTAACTTGAAAAGTGATATGATTCTTTTTAAATTCCTTTCTTATTTACACTATTAGAGATGTCCTTACTTCCTTCTTGCCCACCTCCACCCAGGCCTTGTCCCAGTCCCCTCAAGTCACCACCACAGTCATTAGTGTCCACAGGTTAAGTATATGTGTTCTTTCTCTTTGCACTCTTTATTTTGTAAGTGCAGCTTTAACACTCATGATAGAAGTGCATGGCATATAGTTTCCAGTGTCAAATTTCAGCTTGCTCACACCCCGTTTAGAGCTATTAGGGCTTGACTGGTTTGCAGTGGAATAATATTTCAGGTATAACTCACTTAGTAACACATTGGAATGTGGTTTCTGAATCTTGTATCTATGCATATATTTTGTATAATCATACTAACATTATGATAAAATGTGTGATTACAACACTTGTCCCATAGCTCAAAATCATCCTGATCATTATTGATATTAATTTATATAGTGAAATATTTATAAAGACATTTGACTCATATTTTGCCTTTCATTTGAAGGACAAATTAACTGTAGTTTAAATTGCCATTTTCAGTTTGAAATAAAAATAAATAGCTTGTCTTTCATCTCTGCATTCATCTTGTGAACATTTGCTGTCAGAGAGTGACTTCCTCACATAGTGAGTATGCTTGATTCGCTTCCAAATCATGCTCTGTGAAACTGAATCTGGCTTCATAATTTCAGACAGAACAAAAATAAGATGAATCTTATCTTCCTATCCTGAGAAAACTAAATTTGTTAATCCTCTGCGCCACAGAGTTAAATCAAAAGATTCAGACTTGGAGAAATTATAACACTAGTTTCTGGAACATATTCTTTCTGATTTCCTTTTTCACTATGTTACTGACATTTTAAGTGACCTGCAGTAAGTAATGTAAATGCATCATTCCCTTTAATAAGTGAATATTACTATGGAACCTCACAGGGATTTGTGTAAGTTGTTAATTCTTTGACAGCCTTGTGCATGAAGGGAGCTTTCAAATTACATTCATTATATAACCAAATTTGAAAAAAATTAAGATTGGAAATGGGATATTTCACAGTATTGTTATACAACTATGATTTTTCTCATTCCCTTCTCTTCTACCACCTCATTTTACCCCCATGAACCATCTTGGAGGAAAGTAGCATGAACATATTGTGAAAAATATGAAGTATGCCAAAGTGAAAAACTTTCCTAATATTATACTACACTTGGGAATTAATAATTATTAAGCAAAAGCTAATAACGACTTTTAGAAATTAAACTAGTGATATTGTGAGAGGTTCTTCATTAAAACAGCTTCTTGCTATAACACTTTGGAAAAACCATACTTTTAGAGAGGATGGTGGTATCACTTTTATAATAAAAACCTAGCCTTAGCAGACAACTTTGGTAAATCACAAAGAACTTAAGATCCATAGCTTTATCAACTATTTAAGCCAAAGTTCAGTGGCCCTGGAATCTATCTTTCCAAATCATGTGACAGATGGGAATGAGGAGAACATGAAAGGATCCAAGAGGCATCAGACAGCCCAGCAGCATCCTGTTGTCTGAATCCTGTAATCTGTAGAATTTTGTCACTGTGTCATCTGTAGTTCAGGCCTGTGTGGTCACTATACTATGTGCCTACCATGTTCTGTACCTTTAGGAAAAAGCCCTCTTGCTACAAAATCAAATGGCTTCCTTTTTTTTCTATCTTATTAACCTGTCAGGAATGTTGGATGCTCTCAGTCACTTCCTAATTAGGAAGCACCACTTTCCTTAGCTTTTCTGATAGTGATTGTCTCTTGTTTTGCTCTTAACTCTACAACTGCTCCTCACAGATTCCTTCATCCACGGACTCTGTAAACTCTTCCTCCACAACCTCATGCCCATGGGCTATGCTCAAATGCTGCTGATGACTCCAAAACCGATGCATCTAGTACTGATCCCTTTCTACAGGTGGATCCACTCATCTAATTGCCCCTGTCTTTTGACAGCCAGCAGACACCTCAAACTCAAGGTGCTCACTGATCTAATCCTATCTGACCTACTTTTCACCAACCATGAATCTCCTCTTGCGTTCACTATCCACGGGAGCTACCTCCCTCTCTGCCTGACAGCACAGGCACTCATATTTGTGACCTTCTTCCTCTCCACTTACTACCTTGACTAGTCTGTCACTGAGCACTGTCAGTCCTTCCTTCCAAATTCCTGTGGAAGACAGATCTAAGGCAAAGAAAACTCTGGAGCAAGACTCCTTGGCCTCAAACCCCAGTGTTAGCCTTTGGGAAGGCCTGAGTTTGAGCCAATTTTCTCTTTACACTTGAGTCATCTCAATTATAGAGAAATAGTACCTTAAAATACAGGAATTTTTTATGTGTGGCATTTTGATGAGACAATGCAGGGCAAACACTGGCCTAGCCTGTGATAAATACTAATACATGTGAATTGTTTTGATCATTAGCCCCACTCTCCATCTTACCACAGTCCTGCCCTCTAACCACAGTGCTCCAAAGGAGAGCAACTTCAGGTACTTCCCTACTGAGCTCCTGTCTCCAGAATCCAGTCTGTTTCCACCCTGCAGTCAGAGGGGGCTTTCTAAAATATAAGGATGCTGTGCATCTCCCTGTCTAATACACTTTGTTTACTTTTCATTGCTTTTCAGATTCCATCCAACTCAACACTGTGCCTGAGACTCTTCATCACCTGACATGTAAGTTTCAATTTCAGCTCCTAGAATGTATGACTCTCTTTCTTCCTGCCCAGGCTTCCACACATGTTTCTCAAAGTCAGAAACATTTTCTTCACTTTCTTTCTCACCCAGGGCCAATCCTATGCATCCTTCCGCTTAGTCGTTTTTGCCAGTTTCAATTAGCTGCCTCTGCTCCATGTTCTCCAGCACCAGCGCTTGTCAGAGCCCTTGTCTGGTGGTTCTGGAACTTTTAAAGAACGACCTCTCTCCTGAGATTGCTCTGTTCTGCTTCTATCTCCTCTGCCCAACCACTGTCTTACACAAAACAGCATTTATCTTATGTAGTGTAAATGGCCTCTGGGGCAACATGTTTGCAGCCTTCATTGGATACCCAGGAAAACATATACAGACTGGCTCCCGGGAACATACATGCCTTGTGCTCCTGAAATTTAAACTTTTTTATACTTGCCATATATGTTATTTTTGATTTTGAATCATTCATCTAACTGGAAGACACTTGTCACTAGTTCACTAGTTCATATCGTTAACAAGGAAAGAGGTGGGGGGTGAAGAGCTTCAATTAATATAGCCGGCTTGCAGATCAGAGGAACCAAGAATACCCCCGTCCAGATGAGCAGATTCAAACCTCAGTGTCTTATTTTGGGGTTTAGGAATCTGGCCAATGAAAGAGGCAGAAACACTAGCAGTGTCGTCCTGAAATGATTTTTTTTTAAAATGGTGCCAAATGCATCAGCCTTTGCAAGCATCAAGGGAGGAAAAAGAAAAACAGATTAGTCTTTTTAGCAATAACAACACATGCATAGAGCAGCATCGACACAAATATGTCAAAAACACAAGTGTTTAAAAGGTGTTTTCCTCAAGAGAGTGCTTTTATATGCTTTAAATAATTCTAAAGTGTAGAATAAAAGTTGTATTTGAACTGCATATTCTGTATTTTTTTCCTTAAAAACCCTCACATTGATTTGAGGACAAACTGAATTTTTTTATTACCTAACTAGAAGAGAATATTTGAGATATTTTTTCAGCTCCGTTAAACTTCAGCTCTGACTAAAAAAGTGTATGCCTAGGTGGGTGTTGATTAATGGTGCTAAAAACACTTTGTGTAGGATTTTATGCTAATTACCCTTTATACCCTAACCCGTGTCAATTTTAACAATCTAAATTAGCATTTTCTCCAAGGACTCAGGAATGTGAGAATTGTGAAATTGGCTCAGTAAGCTGAGTTAGCAGTGAGAAAATTGAGATGTTCTATATTTCTGTATTAACATCTGCTGCTAGTTCAAAGGATGATACTTTCAAAATGATGAATATATTCAAATAAAATGAGGAGAGGTAGGAGAGGTACAGCATACTTTATATTTTTTTAAAAAAATATAATATTTGACATTGTTATCAAAAATTCATGTAATCATGGCTCAAATAATTGATTTTTATATACAATGTCTGAGAAATTGATTGCATTATTGCAGATACAAATATTTTAGCTTCTTTGTTATTTTGGCACCTGTTTGATAGAATATACTCTAAAAGACATTTGGTTAAGGATAAACATCAGATTAAATCCCAGTAAAATTTAACTTTTGTTTATTTTTTCATAGCTCAAATAGGAAACACATGCATTTCCAGATGGTTCTTTTAAAAATAAAATGCCTAATCTCTTCAAGGAGGAAGATTTATAATAAACTTCTATTTCATAAAATGGGAGTGGACTTAGACATTTAGAAAGCAGACACAGTAGTTGTCAACTGCATGGAGAGGAATATTCATCACCTTAATGATCTATTCCAGGTTTGGGAACTTACCCAGTTTCTTGTTATTGTCATAATATTTAAGACCTAAGACATATAGAAAAATGTTAAGGTGACATTTTATTTGAAGGAAAACTTTTCAGCTTCAGGTGAATAGTCAGCTGCTCTGAAGTCACATGTTAGCCAAGTGATTTTTGTTGTGCACATATTGTTGGTGAAACCTGAACCACAGAATAATTCTCAGTTCACAGTGCCCAAAACACTGACTTGTTTCCCAAATCTAAAATTTGTTACTGCTGACAGCTAAGGGTTAAAACCTGGATGCTGGTTGATTTGGATTATTAATTAGTTGTTCCAGTTTCTCCATCATCCTGGGGAATACTTGAATGGCAGATCAAGACTTCTCTATATTCTACCAAGTTCTAGCAGTAAAAACAAACTTTAGAGGGAACAGCTGCCTCCCAAGACACTAGCATAAGAGCTGCTCAGAGAAGCTGCAGAGAAGCATCTGTAGGCTACTGTCTGCGTAAAATTTCCTAGAGAATCCACTGATTCCATGAGAGCGTGGAAGGAGGCTCTGCACGGAAGTGGACAGGCACACTTGAGCAATGATCACTTGTGTTGCTTTCTGGCATTCCTCATTTGCCTTCCTTTCTCAACAGAATCACTTGCTGTTCTACTCCTCTATCCCCACTGTGTTGTGAGCATGTGTTTCACGATATAGTCTTTACTATACGCCGGACTTTCATTTCCTGTTCAGGTTGTCTCATCTGGGCCTTAAGAACCAAAAGTTCCAAGCCACCTATGACCACTAGTCCTACAGGTGACACTGGCACCAAGAAACAACATGGAGCTAACACAGGTGAGTATGCAATTTGCTCAGCTTTTATTATTGCAGAGTCAATCCAAATCCATGCTAACCTAATAACAACAAAAATCACTCAGATGCTATCAGCAACAACATCACACAAGAGAATTGGGAGATAACAAACCCAGTCCCAGAGTCTCAGTCTGTGGGTCCAGAAGTCAGCATGGTAGGCAGAGAGCTGTCAGCACCTTACAAGGCAGAATCTCCAGAGCCAGTTGGCAGCAGGACAAAGTGTGCAGCCCAGCAAGGCCAAACCTCTGACACCACAGTAGTCAGGAGATCAGCACAGTGTGGAGCAGCACCTTGGTGCAAGGAGTTCAGCTGTCTCAGCAGTGGTCTGAGGTCTCCACTTCTTATATCCTGAGGGTCATGTATTCCAGCCTTCAGAGTCTCCCGACAAATGCCTTGACCCCCTTGATAATTCATTGGGCAGTTTCCACTGGGCTCATCCTGGGGTTTTCCACCTCTACATACCCATCTATTCAGGTCATGCATGCAGATAGTTTGAACACTCCAACCAGCCAGGCATGACTTAGGTAGTTTTTTTCTTGAACCATGCTCTACTGCACATGCTCTAAACATGGTTTCTTAGTTGACAAGACTGATGACATCTTAGTTCAGTCCTACTCTCCACCCACTGTCCTTTATGGTTGGATTTTTCTTTCCCCTTTCAAATCATCTTCATAAATCCCAGCAATGCTGTGTTCATATCCTCATGGATTGTGTTATAGAATAGTCACAATACCAGAAATTTAGGTCATGCAAAAACACTCAATTCAAGACCAGTTTTAAAAACTAAGTGTAAGTTTGTGGGAAAAGTGAAAGTGGCTAAGTATTTTAAGACCATATTAATTTTTAATAATTCTACTTTAGGATCAAATTTCTGCTATGTTATACTTGCCAAGATTTTTTTTTACTCTTTGCTCATTATTTTGCCTTGTTTAATGATCCTTTTGTAATGTACAACTTTACTTGGTACACTATTACCTGTTTTCTTATAATTATCTCTAATATTTCATAGCATGCTTTTTATGAAATTAGCATCATATCATGGTAGTTGTTTGGTCATCTTGAATCTAGTTTATGTTCCAGCCTCTCTAATTTCCAGCTTGTTTTTCAGCAAAAGGTCCACCACTTAACTCATGTCTGGAAGATGTTTTTATAGGACATTAAAAATATTTTAAATTATAATAACAGAATGTTCAAATAATAACACAATAATCACCAAAGTAAGAAAGAATTTTGATGCTGTTAACAGGATTTTTCATTAAGTACTAACAATGAATGTTATGAACACAAAATTTCTGCTTACTAACTGAAGTGGAACCACAAAAAATGTGAGCACAGCTTAAAATTAGCCTTGAAATTACAGAGTTCTTAATTTTTTTTAGCATTCTCATTTGAGGGCATATCCATGGAATATTTAGAGAGAGGGGCAGCAGGGAGAGGGGGGGATGGGGAGAAACATTAATGTTAGAAAGAAACAAACATTGATCAGCCTCTCCCTACAGGCGCCCAAACAGCAACTGAACCCACAGCCTGGGTGCGTGGCCTGATCAGGATTGGAACTGGTGGCCCGTTGATGTATGACACAATGCTCCAACCAACTGAGCCATACCAGCCAGAGCTTAATTTTTAAATATTATGGAATTTTATATTTCAAATGAGTCTATAAAGTGATTCTGTCAATATTTTATGTAAATCATGTCAAATACTGGGGATAATAATGAGAAAATGTGTAAAATACCTAACAGTATGCCTGGAACAAGGGAAATGCCCTAAGTTTGTTCTCTGAGTTTCTCCTTCCCTGGCCACACTGGCAATTCCTTCTAACCGTACTTTCTAGACCTCCCAACCAAATATTTGCTTTTCTTTACTTCATCTTGGTGATCATCTTTTTCTACACTGTTATCAAGTTTCTGGGCTGTCCCATATAATGCTAGGGCTTCAAACAGTTTATAGTGCTAATGATTTCTGAAAATATGTTCCTGGACCAAATATTTCCCAATTTTTTTTGTTTATTTGTTTTTGTTTTGTTTTGTTTTGTTTTCTGGACATCTTACTGGATTTTCTTCTGGCATCCCAAATCCAAGTGTTTCCATTAAATGGTGGTTAATTTTTGTTGATTTCCCATCTATCCAATGAGACACAAATCTTATTAATCACACCCCCTAATTGTCACTTTAATTATTCTTTCCCCCTTTACTCCCTTCACCCTGCACAAATGCAGACCCCCTCAACTTTATTAGTCCATTACAGCAGCCTCCTGAAAGGTCTCCTTCACTGTAATGATCTCACCCTCGCTCTTCTCACACCATCTTCAGACACTGTGCAATCGTGTGGATCTTTCCACATTGCAAATATAACCATGTAACTCCTCTGGCTTAATGCATTTTTAATGTTTGTGTTACTTTTATGACAGAATTCAATCTCCATGGCATGGCATCCAAGGCCCTTCATATTCACTCTCTACTCGGTTCCTTTGCTCATTCTTTTTTCTTTGCTTGGAACAAGCATTCTTCTTCTGGGGCTTGTGAATTCTTGTCTATATTCAAAGAATCAGTTCCTCTAAAGAGCCATTCTTGATACTCCACAGGCAAAATTGTGTTTCTTGGAGTCATATGCATTCCATAATTATGGCATTTAGGCATTTGAGAGAGATGTGTTGCAGGCAAACGGTTGCACTTGATCTGATGAGAACACTTGAGAGCAGTATCTGCTTCTCACTCATTTTACTTTCCCAGAGTCTGTACAGAGTGGAGATTTGTTTTTGAATGAATGAAAGACCGAATGAATGAATGAATTTGATTTCTTTATATCATGGTTGTGTGAAGCTACAATCCATGTGGTATCTCCCTATTTTTACTTATGTGCTTTGGGCTGCTAGGCATTCCAATAGTAATGAGTTTGGCCTCTGTTCATTCTTTCATTAAAATAAAGCAGGCTTCCTGCCAAACCTGACTTTAATCTTAAAAATCTCTGTCTTCAGAATAAACTTTCGCCCTCTCTCCTAGCCAGAAAAACTCCAATCATTTGGCTTTTATTTTGAGGAAGAATCATGCCATCGCTTTTCATATAGAAAGATTTCAAAAACTCTAGGATCTTATTAAAAACTGGATCATAGACTTTATAGGAGATTTGATAACAAAAGCATCCTCAAATAAATACCAAAATACTACTTAATGCAGTTATTCCAGTTATTCATCAGAAGTTAAATTTTTATCACATACACAAGAAAATGATACCTGTACTGTGCCTAATGGCCTCAAAAATGCAGTGAAAAGACTGAATCACTCAGTATGCCACATGTATCTAATGAGGAAAAGTTGTGCATCTCGAAAATACATTTTTCATCATTTTTGCTTAATTTAAACTATATTCAGAACTGTACAAAGCATTGCCTTCATTTCTTTCACTGAAGCCTTTACACTTCTGAAGTCGAAGCTATTTCTTACAAACTTGCTCTTTATTAAATATATCTGATTTACGTTCTGCAGGCTAGGGAAAGGTCAAATTAATTTCACCATAGTTCCACTTTCCACTCGCATCTGTTATGCAGCATGGTACTGCTGTTATAAATAAGGCATCCTCCTAAGTAACAACATGGTGTCTTAAATTATATTCAGCACCATAAAAAGATTCCAGGTTCCATTCTAATCAGGCTTTTTGTCTCCGGCATGTCACATATGGCCCCTTTTGAAATTTGTTCTGATATGTCTTTATATTTCCAAGAATTGTGAATCAAAGTTGATTTACAAGAAAGAAATTTAAAAAAACAGCACAGAAAGTCACATATTTGCTAATGAGATATAGGATCTTACAAGGGTTAACTGGATTAGGATTTGCCATGCCCATGTGTACACAAGGTGTGGTTTGGGGGAAATCCATCTTTTGCAGTTACCTGTGCCTATCTACTGTAACCTATCTGCTTTGCCTAAAATCATTGAGGTATTAAAACCAAATAAAATGTCAAAACACTTGGTGGGTAGGATACAAATGATGCAAATGTAAGCAGCCTCTATTTGGAGTATAAACAACAAAATCTCAAAGTAGCTATCAAACTTTAAAAAGTGGCCCACATATAAATAGTAAAAAAGAAAGAATTGATTCCCACTGGACTTGGATTTTTTTAAAGTCCAAATTAGTTTTTCTTTTGTAATTATGTTATTTTTCCATCAGTTTCTTACTGGTGATATGAAAATAGATAAACTATGATTTTTTTCTTATAGCAGTTTTATTATCTTATAAAACTTGTACACTTTATAAATATTCTTCAACAGATTGCCTTGCATGGTTTTAGTGTCAAGACACATCATTTGAAAACATGTCAAATTTGTCTTTTTTCCTCTTATTTTTTAAATCCATGCCTAGAACAACCAGAAAAATAAATGCCAGTATTAAGCACAGATGTTTGGTTTTTGTTCATGACTGTGAATAAAATGATTATATCATCAGTAAATATACACTATATTTACTTAAGACAATCTTTTAAGGAATAATTTTCAGCTCAATTACTTCTACTTCTATATGATAATTCTTTCTATTCCAATTTATTCTGAATTCCTCTATTTTTATATGCTAAGTTAAGAATGACTGTGAATTTTAGCCCTGGCTGGCATGGCTCAGTGAATTGAGGTCCGGACTGTGAAGCAAGCGAACTAGGTCACCAGTTCAATTCTCAGTCAGGGCACATGTCTGGGTTGCAGGCCAGGTCCCCAGTGAGGGGCACTCAAGAGGCAACCACACATTGATGTTTCTCTCCCTCTGTCTCTCCTTCCCTTCCCCTCTCTCTAAAAATTAAAAAAAAGAATGACTATGAATTTTAACAAATGCCTTTCAGCAATTATTGTAACAGTATACTATTTCCCCTTTGGCCAAAGACAAAAATAAGCTATAAAAGCAATAATAGAGGAGAGACAGAAATATGTATAGGGTAGAGAGATCCACAAAAGAGGGCTATCTTCTCCCTGAGCAGGAATGGTGATTGTTAGGAAGACCTTCATATCACTGATTAATTAGATGCCTATTTCTTTTCTAATTAAATTTATTGGGGTGACATTTGTTAATATGATTAGTTTTAGTTTGGGGAATGAAACAATAAGTTACTTGCCTGGGCATGCTTCCTTCTACTCCAATTACTTCTCAAATGGAGTAGGGGGAGATGAAGTTAAAGGAGAAAAATCAGAAAAGCCTTGTATAATAAAATTGTGCTGCTCTATAGAACTCAGGGCTCGGAAATGAAAATGTCTCAATGACACCAGTAAGTACCCAGAATACCTAAATATGCCACACATCTTAACATCATAACAATGCTACAACCAGGAGTAATGTTAAAGGAAATGGATTTCTGGAGCACTACGTCCATTTTTAAGGATAAAAATTCCACTGAAACCAGGGGGAGAAAAAGGATCTTTGAGAATATGATGTGGATTGCAAGTTGAATTAGTTTCCTAGAAAGAAACTTTGTCATGCTATTGGGTACTTCTAGCCATTCCCAATTATTTTCATGCCCAACAGACACTATAAACCGGAGAAAGTAATTTTCACTGCCACTTGGCCAAAGCCTCATATAATTTGCTGAAACTGCCTAAGCCTTCATTTCCTCTTAATAATGGGGCCTGAATCCTACCCTTTACAGGCACAGTGGAAGGTATTTATGATTCCTTGAGCACCACTTCACAGAAGATTCTAGAGAAATAAAAAGCATTGGAAAAGCACTTGCAGACCACTTACCAGACTGCATGTGGGACTTTTTCTTTTTTTAACCAAACTTCTCAGGATTCTGAGTTTTGGACTTACAGTGTTTTTCAATCAGTTTTTCTATTTAACATTGTCAGGGATACACATTTCTATTTGTATGCATACTTAAATGCCCTAATCACATGTATCTAAAATAGTAATAAATGTACACACAAATTTGGGCAGTACATGAAGAATAATAGCATGGGTGCCACTTTGGAATCCAAAAGTTAATGATGTGTAAGAATATAGCCAAAAAAGCACTGTGAAATATTGGACTCTGCCTATAAATATATTTTTGATAAGTAAATCACTTCTGTTTTTATTTTAAATAAAGTTAATTTGTCTCTGACATCCTATTTTACCAGTCCTCATGAACATTCTATCTTAGTTATTATTGTGGCATTCTCTTCCTTCACAAGGTCAGACTCTAGGCCAATATGGAGCCAAAAAATGGGAAATGAATGATATTTCTGGTTCATCATGCTTTCGGCTGACATTCATTATTTTTTTTATTTTTTCAACTAATACTTTTGGGACCCATGAGTAAATAGCACAGAACTTAAGAGTGCAAACTATTCTAGATTTTGAATCTCAACCCTAAGACAAAATAACTAGGAAGCCTTAGCAGAGTCACTGAAGTTCTCATTCTCAGCTTTAGTTAAGATAGCCTAGTGGCACATTGTGAAACTTAATGAAGTCACTTCTGTGGGCAGGTGCCTTGTCAAATGGAGTAGGTGCTCATTTTCCTGGAAAAGCCAGGGAAAATCTCTCTGAAGATGTAAAGTTAAAGATGAAAACTGAATAAAAAGAGGGTCTTTTTGACAGAACAATCTAGGGGACATTGTATCAGTTGGACAGAGAGAAGAGATCTTGGGGCAAAACGATGTGAAAATGTGACTATGAATAGAATTAGTGAAAGGATCCCAGGGTCAGTGTGGACAGATAGTCAGTAGCCAGATCATCTAGGGACTTTAGGTGATGGTTGTAATTTTACTTTATTTATTTTTTAAATTTTATTTTTCAGTTAAAGTTGATGTTCAATATTATTTTATATTAGTTTCAGGATTATAGTATAGTAGTTAAACAATTATGTAATTTACAAAGTGATCCTTCAGATAATTCAAGTACCCCCCTCTCAGAATTCATAGTTATTACATTAACTGCATTCCCTATTCTGTTCTTTATGTCCCTATGACTATTTTGTAGCTGCCAATTTTTAGTTTTTAAATCCTTCACAGTTTTCCCTGCCACCTAACCCCTTTCCCCTCTGGTAGCCAAAGTTGTTCTCTGCATCTGTGAGCCTGTTTCTGTTTTGTTTGTTTGCTCTTTAGATTTCCCATGTAACCAAAATCCTATGGTATTTGTCTTCCTGTGTCTGACATTTCACTTAGCATAATATCCTCTAGGTCCATCCCTGTTGTCCCAATTGATAAAATTTCATTCTTTTTTGTGGCTGAGTAATATTCTATTGTATATATCTACCAATACTTTTTTCATCCACTTGTCTATTAAGGGGCACTTGGGTTATTTCCATATCTTGGCAATTGAAATAACTGCAATAAACATGGGGGCACATATTATAATCATGAGAGAAATGCAAATTAAAACCACAATGAGCTATCACGTTGAACACCTGTTAGAATGGAACATATTAGTATTGGCAAGACTGGAGAAAAGGGAACCCCTGTGCACTGTTGTTAGGAATGCAAATTGGTGAGGCCACCATGGAACACAGTATGGAAGTTCTTCCCTCCAAAAATGAAATTACAACCATAAGGCAGTTCCATTTTTTAAGTGAGAAGAGGAGTTTAGAAGTTTTGAAAGGAGAATGACAAAATCTAATTTACATTAAGGAATAAAATCTATTTTGTCGAGTAGGTTGAAGGAAGGCCTGCATGGAGGACATTAGGAAGCTATGGCAGGGAGTGTAGAGAGTGGCTGGTCTGGGGTGGAAGCAGTGAAGGTGACAAAAGTGGACAGAAAATGCATTTGAGAGGCCTAAATGATAGGACTCATTTTGAGGGTGCTGGGGGAGAGGGCTGGTGGGGTAATGAAAAGGAGGAATCAAGGATGAGGACTAGATATTCATAATAGTCTCAAAGACTACAGGATTGAGTCTACTAGGAAAACTTGTCCTTTTGTGGAGAGGGGGATTTTGAAAAACCAAGTGTTCTACTAACAAAGCCTCTTCATTTTTTAAACCTAGAATGGACTCTTGAAGCTGAGTATATCATTCCAGCTTCTGTGCTATTCCAGGGTATAGAAATCTCAGGGCAGCCTGGGGACCCCATGACTTCATTTCTTCACAGGTTCTGGTCATGATTTTCATTACAACCTTGCCAAAGGGCACAGCTGGAGCTGCTGGGTCCCCAAGGACCAAACCTCACAAACTGCTCCCTATTTCAACAGGAGGCAGCTCCTCTTTCCTTCCTTTGGTCCATCAGTTTCTTCTCCCATTTCTACATGACTCAAGGGGATTTTTGAAAAATAAAATACAAAAAGTATTATAGTAAACTTATGCAACATAGCTCCTTGAAGCAATGCCACACAACTTCTGTGTTTTACGTTGCTGTTACTTCTTGAATGGGAGGAAAGGAAATGGAAATAAAAATATGAGAAATGTAAATATAACTTAATATTGCAAAAACTATTCAGCTCCTTTATAACTCTCTTTATATCCCAAATTTCAGCAACTAATTTATATTTTTTGTGTAATCAAAATGCTATTATTCTAAAGTTTTAAAATAATTTTACAATTTTAGGGGTGATTTTGGGTGACAAGGCATTCTCTCTCCCCGCTCTATCTCTCTCCCCCCAACACAACTAGCAACAAAATGTACTTGTTTAAAAACCAGCATTTGTTGTCTACTAACTATATAGACAGAGTTGAGTTGGTTAGTAGGGAATGCAAAAGAATTAAGAAATAAATTGAAGAAACTGAACCTATGCATAGAATTATAAAAATTGGATGACAATTCAAAGTTTTTTCAATATTTCACATTTTTATACCCAGATGCTTCCCTTGGAAACTAAAATTACAAATCAGACATTTAAAATTTTTAAAAGTCACTCTGTGGCAGACCTTTCTGCATGGTGTGGGCCCAGCTCCCACTCAGAGATACACAGGACCCACGCCTACAGATAGGTTCTCTCGTGGGTAGTTAGATTTGCAATATACCTAGGCTGTTTTGACATTTGCTGTTTTCTAAAAGCCCCTCACCCTGCAAGTACCTTCAGAGACCAGTGTAACTGGCTGCCTATTCATTTGCTAATATCCTTCTTCTGTGATGTAATGAGGGGCATTGGCTCCTTTGTTGCAACCCAGGGATGGTGAAGGAGAACCATCTTGGAATGTGAGGAGATATTTTAGAATAAAGGCCTGTCATGGCATACGCCGCGGCTTTTGCTCCTTTTGAGAGAAAAGCCATACTCTCATCCTATTTCCTCCACCGGACTTGGTAGTCCATGTGTATGTTTTAATTCATCCATAATGACGCAGACACTGCTGGCTGGTGTCCACATCATCACTCACTTGTCCTGTCCTATTACCATAAAATAAGAGTTGCAAAGGAATTTAACAGGTATTCTTTTTAAATCACTTATAACACATTTAAGTCAAATGTGCAATATCCACTTTAAGTACTTGTCTAGCATTTATAGTGATGCACAACTCATTTCTTCCAAAAATGTCCCTCTATCACTGAATATATTATAGTTAGCACCCAATGCATTTGAAAGAAGGAATGAAGGGAACAAATTCATCTTCACTGAACCCCTTGATCAACTTATTCTTATGTCTATAAAATTCACTCAATTCAAAATTCTAATTCTGAATATAATTTTTCTGTAACTCAAGCACAATTTTGGGAGGTAGAATTCACATTATTGGTGTTTCAGTTCAGTGTTCGGGAATTTGAAGAGATGAGTTCACAATTTTGGGCAAGGAAATGCTGAGATTTTAAGGGATCTTCATTTCAGTTGATAAAGTAGATAACTGCAACCTTATCCCTTTGGAAATCAGCCTAATGCCTGACTTTGTTTGAGGTGTATAGAGGCACTGAATTACTTAGGGGTCCATAGTGGGGTCCATAGTGGTCCCTATCTTTCTCTTCCCCTGGGCCCAACTGTCTCTCTTATATTGTACCCTCAGAGGATTTTGCCTATAATTTACTATCACTTAATTTAGACCTAGAGCATTTTATTTGCCCTCTGAACAAGTCCCTTAAAATGTTTGTTCATTCAGTAATTACTATGTAGTTCATCATTTAGTAATTATGGAAATCATTCTAGTTTATCATGGAGTGCCCATTCTGGGATTGACAGTGTGTTTCTTAAATAACACTAGACACATTCCCTGCACCAATCCCCATGCTTATAATCTAGAAAACAAGATAGAAATAATTCCAATGGTAAGTGATATAAAGGAAAGGCATTTGGCATTAGGAGAGTATATAATCAAAGGATTTGAAAAGTGTGGAATGCCAGGGAAGGCTTCACTGAGAAAGTGGCATTTGGATTTTGCTGTATTTTAAATATAAAGAGATGCCCAAATATAAAATATGAACAGTTGAAACAAAGTAATTTAAAGTGTGTTTCTGGACTCAAGTTTTGTGGTCACCACTAAATAATCAGAGGATGGCAATCTAATTGAGTAGGTTATTTGGCAGCTATATATTGTGGCTTTGCTCTTAGCCACATACCTTTGAACACGTGACTTAAGTTGTCTCCATGTCCTTTATTCATCTCCAAAAGACATAAGGGTAGACTTCAAGGCTAAATGAGATCATATATAAAAGGCTTAGCACCAGGAGCAGGAACTGTGGATGCAGGATAAATGGTAGTTTCTTCCACGCTTCCCCTTTGTAGAACTCATACTCATTTGTTAGTTTATTCAACAACTTCTTACAAACTCCTATAAGATGCTCATCTCCATGGAGGCAGTGATCTGTGTTTCTATTTTCGATTTCTCAGCAGAGAAGAGTGTCTGTGTTCTCCACATATCTGTTCAATAAGCATGCTACCTATTTATTTGCTTTAATAGAACAGAGTCAGGCACTCCTACTAAGGGTGGCATCTTGAAATGCATTAAAGGAAAAGTAAAACACTATTTCTAGGATGAAAGTCATAGCAACAAATGGAAAGTTGACATTTTACAAAGGCCTGAGATATGGGGACAGCCATAGAGGTATTGCTACACACCTACATTGCCCTACTTCTGTTAACTAGGTCCACTTGATTCTGAGCTTTATTTGAATTGCTTCTCGATATAATTTTAGGTTCTTGATCAGTTGGCAGATTATCTCTGTGCCTGCTATATTACTGTATTTTCTATACTTACTGATTTTTAAACATCTCAGAAAATGAGGCCCTTTTCTTAATATTTTTATAAATACTGGCAATGAAGTTTTATTGTGTCCACTTTATTGTTTAGCTGAACTATTTTCTATTCTTTTGGATGGGATTAAATAAAAACATTGGAGAAGAGGGACAGCTCAATTCAAACATTGTTTGTCATAGCGATCATTTTGTAAGAACAAGTCATGTAAAGTACACATAAGACAAATGATTATGTGGCACCAATTCCTTCTTTAATTATATTTTATTGATTATGCTATTACAGTTGTCCCACTTCTCCCCATCATTCCCCTCCACCCTGCACACCCCCTCCCACCCACATTCCCCCCCTTTAGTTCATGTCCATGTGTCATAAGTTCTTTAGCTTCTACATTTGGCGCCAATTCTTAAAACGATGGGGAAGAAATTCTCAGTGGAGTAAAGGTGGCACCTGAACGGATGGTTTTCACCAGAAGTTTGTAGTTTTACAATCTAGGTTTTGTGTGCAGTATATTTGCTTACTTTCATAGTTACATGACCATGATGAGATTTATATCCTTATAAACTAGTCAAATGTTTCTTAAAAAATCTAACTGAAGTTTCCATGGCAGTGGTATGAGGCTCTTTTATTTTACCTGTTAAGGAAATAGAGAAGAAATTGCACTCTCCTTAAAATCCACTTCAAGATGAATCTAAAAATCTCTACTTCTTTGGTTGAAAACACTTTGGGGATTTCATCACTCTGTCTCTTCTTCAAAATGTGGAGGTTAACACAAGGTAGAGAGAGTATCTGAATAGCATCTGGCCAACAGGTGGCCATGTAAAAATGGGTGCGAAGCCCCTGCAGCCTATGTTCCAAAGTGCCTACATGTATTACTGACTACTCCAGTGAGATGCAAATGGAGTGTGGGCTTCCCAGGATGTACACTGAATGATTCATGTAGGTTCAGAAAACATTTCGAAGTTCTTTTTAAAGGATATGTTAAAATTAAACTATAATTTGCATCCATAGAAATGTACTCATATAGTTTGATTAGTTTTGACAAATGCATATACTTGTGAAACCTACACACCTGCCAAGGTGTTGAGTATTTCCATCACCCAACAGAGCTCCCTATGCTCATTTTCAGTCAGATATGTCCCATCTCAAGAAACCATTTTTCTAAAGTATATGACCGTAGATTAGTTTGGTCTGGTTTCAAACCTCGAACAGATAGGACCAGAGACTCCATGTTCTTTGTGTTTTTTGCTTTTTTTTTTTTTTATCACAGAATAATTTCTTTTGAGATTCATCACTGTTGTTGTATATGACCAACATTTTTTTAAAATTTTATTTTATTTGAATTGTTGTTCTTGTACAGTTTTCTTTTCTACTTCCATCCCAGCCCACCGCCCCAGCCCCGCCTCCCATTTCCACCTCTCTAGTTTTTGTCCATGTGTCCTTTATACTTGTTCCTGTAAACCCTTCCTCTTTCCCCCTGAAATTCCGTCCCCTCTCTCTTCTGGTGACTGTCAGTCTGTTCTCAATTTCAGTGTCTTTGGTTATATTATGCTTGTTTGTTTGTTTTGTTGGTTGGGTTCCTGTTAAATGGATCTACCTTTTGATCCAACATTTTTCTTATATTGCTGAATAGTATTCCATAACATGCCTCAACTTGGTCATATATCCATATCTACTTTAGCATTTAAGTCTGACATTTTGCTGTTTGATTTTGGCTTTCACATCTGTTATTTATTCCTCTGTTGCCTCTTTTCTGTCTTTCAATGGGTGAATTAAGGTTTCATTGTTTGTTTTAACATTCTACTGCATGTCCTCTTTGACTTTTTATAAATTTGGAAATAATTATAGGTTCATAGAAAGTTAAAAAATAATAGATCCAGTGTAACCATAACCTGGTTTTGTTCAGTAAGGACATCTTATATAATACAGCATAATATTGACTAATAGTCAACATAGTCAATCCATAACCCTATTCGGATATCATCAGTTTTTAATGCACCCATTTGTGTTTGTTAGTGTAGTATATGCAACTTTATTGCATATATAGGTTAGTTTAACCACCTCCACATTCAAGACACAAAACTGCTCTATCACCACTAAGGTCCCTCATGCTACTCCTTCGTAGTCATGTCTATCCCCCTCTCCTCAACCCTAACCCCTGGTTATCATGACTATGTTTCATCATTTCAATAATACTATATAAATTATTAAACTATACATTATGTAACCTTTTAAAATCTGACTTTTGTCATCCTACATTTTGTTGAAAATACCAATTTATTTGTTATAGAGTATACATGCACATATGTAATCAATTAAAAATATTTCTTTTGATGGAAGCATATGGTAATTCAGATAAATTAAACAAAACAGATGGTGTTATTATATTTAAAAATAAACTATTTACTTTCATAGCTGAAAAAAATTAAGTTATTGTGTTATCAATAATCCATTCCTTACATTTTTGAGTAACATTTCATTGTATGGATGTGCCACTGTTTAACCATTCATCCTTTGAGGGATATTTGGATAATTTCAACGTTTTGGCAGTTATAAATAAAGATGCTATGAACATTAATGTACAGGCTTTTGTGTAGAAATAAGTTCTCATTTGCTGGAATAAATGTCCAGGAGCATAATTGCTGAGTTATATGGAATATGTACAACTGCCAAATTATTTTCTAGCGTGACTATGCTATCTTATATTTCTAGCAACAATATGAAAAATAAGGTTTTTCACATTCTCACCAGCATTTGCTGTTAATGTAACTTTTAAAAAACTACTTATTCTAATATATGTGTTTTGATATGTCACTGCAGCCTTAATTTATGTTTATCTAATGGCTAATGATGAACATTTTTGTGTGCTTATTTACCATCTGAATATCCTCCTTGGTAAGATGTCTGTTCATGTATTTTGCCCATTTTCTAATTGGATTGACTTTCTAATTGGATTGGATCTACTGTTGTTGTGTTCTGAGAATTCTATGTATATTCTGGATATGAATTCTTTGTCAGATATTTGGTTAGCAAATATTTTATTCAGGCCTGCAGTTTGCTTTTCATTGTCGTAACATGGTATGTCTCAGAGGTAAAGTTTTCAATGTTTATAATGTTCAGTTTATTGATTTTTTCTCTCATGCCTTGGGCAATATCTTTGGGCAATATCTTTGGACTCTTTAGTGAACCTCAGGGTCTGAAGTTTTCTATTTTTTTCTTCTTAAAGTTTGATAATTTTGTTTCATATTTAAATATAAGATTCATTTTCAGTTAATTTTTATAATAAGATGCGAGGCTTAGATCAAGTTTATTTCTTTGTTTACTTATTTATTTATGCCTTTGGATATTCAATAGCTTTAGCACCATTTGTTGAAAAGACCATCCTCCCTCTCTTAAATTGCTTTTCACTTTCAACCAGCTATTTCACCATCTATATGCAGGGCTATTTGTGATTTTTCTGTTCCGATGATCGATCACTCCACCAGTACTACATTGTTTCCATTAATGTAGCAAGAATAGTCACCATTTACTATGATTTGACTTTCTTTGGTTTCAGTTACCTGCAGTCAACTGGAGTCCGAAGATGTCCTTCAGTTGGTGAGTGAATTAATAAACAATAGTAAATCCACACAATGAGGCCTATTCTTCAGTGCTAGCAATAAATGAGCTAGCAATTCAAGAAAAGACATGTAGGGACCTTAAATGCATATTACTAGAATTAGAGAAATAAATCCAAAAAGGTTTTCTCCAGTGCCCCATCTGGGACATATTGCATCATTTTTGATATCTTTAAGTACCTAGCCATGTCTTTTTTCCATATTTGAAAGACTTTCTGAGTTTCTTTCTTGTTTATGGTCAAGGTGTTTGAATTATAAGAGAGAGAGGTATTATGGAATGGGGCTATTTCAGCTTATCTAGAACTGTAAATCGGTCTATGAACTTTTTAGTTTTGACTTTCTTGTTAAATTTTAGTGGCTGCTCTGGTGACTACAATATGCATCTTTAACTTATCATGGTCTATCTTCAAAGAATATTCTGCTGATTAATTAAAAAAATAAATCTTACAACACTATTCAAATACCAATCTCCTAATATTTATACTCTTGTTATTATGTACTTTCTTTTTAAGTTGAAAAATATGATTTTTAAAATTTTAGAGACCAATCTTTTAAAGATGTTTAAAGATACCTTTGCGTGTGTGTGTGTATAAATATATATGTATATAAATGTTTTAAGTTCCTTATATTTTCCCATATATTTATACTTTCTTGTAATATTTCCATCTGTCCTACAAAACCAGGAATCTCTCTGCTGTGATTTCTCGGCAGCTTAAAGAACATTTTTGTTTTGTTTTGTTTTTGTTACTGATATCTGCAGGAAGTAAATTGTTTCAGTTTTTGTCTGTTTCAAAATACCTGTACTTTGCCTTCTCTTTTGAAGAATTTTTTCTGAGTATAGAATTCTAGGTTGATAGCCCTTTTTTTTCTTCAAGTGGTTTCATTGTTTTCTGGCCTTTACGACTTTGGTGAGAAAACAACCATCATTTTTTGTTATTGTTGTTCCTCAGGGTTAATATGCCCCATTGCTTTTTATCTCTGATTTTCAGTGGTTTAAATGCAATATGTGGTCTTTCTATCTCCTTACTTCAGTTTTGCTAAAATTCCTGGATATTTGCTTGATATCTTCTATCAATTAAAAAACATATTGGCCATGGCTCTTCAAATATTTTTTCTGTCCCATTTTACACTTTCTTTCTCCCTGGCCCAGTAACAAATACAATAGACCCTTTGATATTGGCCTGTGTATCTTGGATCTTTTCCATTTGTAACACTTTTTAAATCTTTGTACCTAAATTTGGAGATCACTGTTTCCTACTCAATTTAAGAACCAGAATGCCTAAAGAGTTTCTCTAAATATTTCTATCCTCAGAATTCAGGTGGCCTAGGAATCTGCACTACAGGTGAGGGTGTGTCTCTCAGCTTTCTGCCCTCCTGTACTCATGATTATGATTGCTTGGTGAGGCCATGAAGAATGTTTGTCAGTTTTGTGCAAATTCACTTAGCCTATGGGGGTCCAAAGAATCATAAACTATAATCCAGTTCATCCTTGGCCTTTAATCTTTATTAAAGTTTGGCTGTTGTAGTCTATCCATATCTGTGGTAGCTCCTTCTTGCTCCCAAATTTCCAAAAATAATAACAGCATCCATGGGTGTCTTTCTAGAAGGAATCTTTCATTTTCTAGATTGTAGTTTATCAGTGGTATCTTACGCCAAGTTCCCCAAAATAGACCCTAGGAGAGAAAGTTATCTGAAAGTGATGTATTAAGGATGTCCTCTGGGTGGGAACCAATAAAAAGTAGGAGACACAGGGCAGAGGAGGAAAGGAAATCAGGCAAGGGTAGGATTTCAGGCAAATTCCAGTCTCAGCCTGAATCTAGAAGGAGAGACCTGAAACATAAATCATGGTTCAGGACTTTTCCTGACTGGAGGTGAGGGTGCCAGGCTTTCCTTCAAGGGGTCCAGGATCCAGACTCCAGTGCTGGCCAATTCTTTGAAGGCTAGGTGTTTCCAGCAGCTCAAGGCAATACTCCTAAAAGAGATTCATCTGTGGACTAGTGGAAGCCAAGGCATGTAGGCACCAGAATGAAGTCTACAAAGTAAGTGTCCCAAAGAAATCTGGGTACAGTATGAATTGCATATGCTACAAGTGACAATAACCACTTGATAACCAAAAATGAAACAGGTTAGACAATGTAAGTGACCATTGTAGACAACAGAGAGGATAGGGAAGAGTTTTGACAGAATTAAAGGTAGGGAGAGAGATCTTGGCAATGGAGTATCTATTGATATATCAGTTATAATTTATGGCTGCCACCAGTGACTCATCAGTAGATAGTAAGTGTGTACTTTGTTTTATCCCAAAATGTTTTATATTCTTATAAATATTGGTATTCTTGTAAATATTTTTAAAAGTAACTGAAGCATATAAATTTATCTCATTGACTAAAAAAGAAAATAAACATGCCTTTGATCAAGACAGATTTTACTCTTTAAACATGCAAGGTTTTTAAGGGAGGAAAAGCATCCTGGAATAGGCTCAATTCAAGTCAATTGCCAGTCAGCTTAGTTTTAGATTTCTGGTTTCTTACTGGTGATAAGCTAATGCAATTAGGTGCCTGGAGCTTGTCATTTCCTTCTTAATAGGCTTCTGGGTTTGCCTACAGCTTCCTTAGCTGAGAAGGCTGTATTTCACTTGACATCAGTGGGTTATTTATAGAAAATTGGCTCAGGAACTGCAACCTATATAAAACTGGGTTGTTTTTTTTCTTAATTTCCTGTATAAAGATGTGTTTGCTGAAAATCTGTATATGTTTGAATTGTAAAGTACAAGTTGACATGCTGCTTCCCTTCATATCAGGTTAATATTCCATGTTCACAAAATGGTAAGATAAGTTTTCACTCTCAAAGTTAGTTCTCCCACAAGAGGTTACACTTAATTTTTGACTTTGCCCTTGTTACCTTTATCCTGACTCTATATACTGTTCCATGTACTTTGTTCTTTCTTTTGAAAGCTAGCTTTTATATTAGCTTTTCCTAAACACAAAATTGGGTTTGGCTCTTACCTGAATGATTTTCTGAGTATGGCTGACACATTCTTGGCATATTTATTCTTGAGTTGCATTAACTAACTGCTGTAATTCATAAAGTTAAGGATTAGTACCATTGTGCATTATCCTTATTATGTCTTTATATTATTTAAAGATATATCAGGACCTAAAAACTGACAAATACTGTAAAACAAAAAGATTCTTTGAAATCACAGGTTGAAATTTCTGTTGATTTTCTTATTTAAGGGTTGATCATAGTCATTAAAGTGAAGCACTTTTGCTCTTACCTTCAAAACATTTCTTATTCTTAAGTCAGATAATTTTTTCTCATCTTCTTTGTCTAAATGTACCTAGCTGCACATAAAATGTACCTAACATTCATGAAAAAATGTCATTCATTTTTATTCAGATTCTTATTAGCATAGTTCTGATATTGAGGCCCCACATACATTTTGGGCTGTTTAACAAGTTTGTCCCCTTCTATTCTCTCTCTCTTTTTAAATTTAATCTTCATTGTATTTTTTCCCATTACCATTTAGTTCCCTTAAATCCCCCTCCCCCAACAAGCACCACACTATTGTCCACGTCCGTGAGTCCTTTCCTTTTTTGGTTAATCCCTCCACCACCAAAACTCACCCCACTACAACTGCCATCTTGCTCTCCACCTCTTACTCTGTCCCGTTTTCCTTGTACGGTTTATTCATTAGATTCCACATGAGTGAAATAGTATGGTATCTGTCTTTCTAAATTATAAACTTGTTTATTCTTAATTATAAATCTCTTATTTATTATATATATATGTATTTATTGTTGACACTGTTACAGTTTTCCCTCATTTCCCCCCTCTTCTCTTCTCCACCAAGTCCTCCACCTTCACCATGCTGTTGTCTGTGTTGATGGGCTTTCCATGTCTGCATATACGTTCTTCAGTTAATTTCTTCCAGTCCCCCTCTCCCCATCCCCCTTCCCACTGAGAGATCTGTCAGTCTCTTCCATATGTCCGTGTCTCTGGTTTTACTTTGTTCATCAGTTTGTTTTATTCGTTAGATTCCACATGTGAATGAGATCATCATATGATATGAGTAAAATCATATGGTGTTTGAATTTCTCTGACTGGCTTATTTTGTTTAGCATAATATTCCCAGGTCCATCCATGCTGTTGGGAATAGTAAGAATTTCTTCTTTTTTAGAGCTGTGTAGAATTCCACTGTGTAAATGTACGACAATTTTTTTATCCATTCATCAATTCGTGGGCACTTAAGCTGTTTCCAGATCTTGGCTATTATAAATAGCATTACAGTGAACATAGGCGTGCATATATTCTTTCTGATTAGTGTTTTTGGGATTCTTATGATATATTCCCAGAAGTAAGATCACTGGGTCAAAATACAATTCTACTTTTAACTTTTTGAGGGAATTCCATACTGTTTTCCACAGTGGCCATACCACTCTACCTTGCCACCAAACAGTGCACTCGGGTTCCCTTTTCTAGCCAGCATTTGTTTGTTAATTTATTGATGATAGCCATTCTGGAAGGTATGAGGTGATGTCTCATGGTGGTTCTAATTTTCCTCCTTCTAATGATTAGTAACATTGAACATTTTTTATATGTCTATTGGCCATCTCTATGTCCTCTTTGGAGAAGTGTCTGTTCAGGTCCTTTGCCTATTTTTAAATTGAATTGTTTGTCTTGAGCCCAGAAATTACCCATGTCTTTATGGCCAATTAATATTTGACAAGGGAAGAAAGAACATACAATGGAGTAAAAAGCAGGCCCTTCAATAAATGCTGTCAGGAAAATTGGACAGGTACATGTTACATGTAAAAAAATGAAACTAGACCAACAACTTACACTATGCACAAGGATAAACACAAACTGGATAAATGAGTTAAATGTAAGTTTCAAAGCCATAAAAGTTCTAGAATAAGACATAGGCGGTAAAATCTCAGACATCTCTTGTGGAAATTTCTTTGCCAACTAATTCCCTAGGGCAAGGGAAATAAAGGAAAAAATAAATAAATGATACTGCACCAAACTAAAAATCCTCTGTATAGTAAAAGAAACCATAAACAAAATGAAAAGGGAACTTGCTTATGGGAGAACATATTTGCCAGTGATACATCTGATAAGGGGTTAACTTTCAAAATATATACAAAGAATTTATAAAACAACACCAGGAAGATGAACAATTCAATCAATTATAAGTCTTAAATGTATGCAAATATGAACACCCTCTCTCAGCCTAAATGTTCTTCTTTCTAATTGAAGATAATAAAGCAACTACCCATATGTTTGTGGAGACTAATAAGATAATGCCTATAAAAATGGTTTTCTCATGGATAGTAAGGACTCATAAATGATAGCTGTTATTATTCTACTCAAATTAATCTTCAAATAGAAACAAAATTTAAATTCTACTCTTGATCTAGGAAAAATATGTATTACTATAAATTAATGTAAATATATTTTATTATATCATCCCAAATATCATTGACCTTTTGGCACCCTTTATTCAGAGCAATCCATTGTATGTTTTTGGCTTCTTTGTTGAAAATTAGTTGCCATATTTTTGTGGGTTTATCTTTGGGCTCTCAATTCTATTCTTTTGTTTCATGTGTCAGTTTTTCTGCTAATACCATACTGTTTTGATTACTGTAGCTTTACAGTATAATTTGAAATTAGGGCATGTGATACCCCTGGGTTTGTTCTTTTTTTACTCAGGACTTTTTGAACTATTTGGGGTCTTTTGTGGGTCCATAAAAATTTGAGATTTTTTTCTATTTCTGTGAGAAATACCATTGGTATTTCTATAGGCATTGCATTAAATCTATATGTTGCTGTGGGTAATATTAATATTTTAACAATGTTAATTCTTCTAATTCATGAACACAGAATATCCTCCCATTTCTTTATGCCTGCTTCAATTTCTTTCAATAGTATCATACAGTTTTCAGCGTATAGGTCTTCATCTCTCTTCTTAAGTTTATTCCTATCTATTTTATTCTTTTTGTTGTAATTGTAAATGAGATTATTTTCTTCATTTCTTTCTGATATTTAGTTGTTAGTACATAGGAATGCAAATGTTTGTTTATTGATTTTGTATCCTGCAACTTTACTGTATTCATTTATAGTTTCTAATAGATTTTTTGTATGTACAGTGAAATACTATTGCATTATAAAATAGATGAACTACTGTCATTTGTGACAACTTGAATGGATCTTAAGAGTATTATAATAAGTGAGAGAAGTCAGATGGAGAAGGACAAGAACTGTATGGTATCACTGAAATTATATCATGTGGAGTATAAAACCAAAAGCAACAAGTGAACGAACAGAGCAAACAAACAAACTCATAAATACAGACAAAAGAATGGTGGTGTCTAGGTGGGAAGGGTAATGGAATGAAGACAAGGAAGGTAGAAAGTGTCAGATATAAGATGACAGAAAGTAGATTTGGGGTTGTAAGCACACAACAGAATATACAGATGTAATACTCTAAAGTTGTACAACTAAAATCTATATACTGTTATTAACCAGTGTTATACCAATAACTATAACAAAACAGAGCAACCCATGACTTGTACTCCCTAAATCTGAGACTTGGGCTACTCTGTTTATGTCTCATGGTATGCCTCACTATCTGTGTGATGAGATTCTCTTCCCTAAAGAAGTGAAATGAGTGATAGGTACACAGTTTGGGTGCTCTCTTCAATGATAAATATGTGGTCTTTTTACTTGTCAAGTAGACATTGGTATAAACATTGAGAAATCTGAGTTGCAAATGGAGATGAATAAGATGGATGTCCAGGGGAAAACAAAGTCGGGATACAGATAAAGGGCCATATGTGTTGCTCATGGCTTTGCTGATTTGTAGTTCTAGATCTCTCTCAGTGCCTCATGAGTGCCCAGAAATGAAGCACTCCACTTCCTACAAATGCCCTCCCTCTTACCCCAGTCTTTGCTCTTTTCTTCTTTTCTTCCTTCTCTTCCTTTTCCTCCTCATTCTTTTTTCTTCCTCTATCTTTGCCACTTCCCCTTTGTTCCCCCCTCCTCTTTCTCTTCCTCCTTTTTCTTCTTTGTTATTTCTCTTCTAGCTCTTCCTCCTCCTCCTCTTCCTTCTTCTTGTTGTTCTCCTTCTTCCCTAAGGCTAATTTATATGTTTGTGTTACTTGTATCCTTGCAACACACAAGAATTTAAGTTGGTTATTTCTTGATTAAGCAAGAGATAGTTTGAAATTTTACAAGTAAATCTTTGGAGTAAGAGATTAGATCTACACTCAAAATTTAACCACACTAATTAAATGCCTTGTTATGGATTTTCATATATTTTAGTTAACACTATTATCAACCCTAAAGTTTGTCATTTCTATTTTACAAAGAGGAAACAGGAGCTCTGAAAGGCTAAGTTATTTTTCCAAGGTCATATACATGATATGTATGATTCAAATTCTGGTGTCTAGACTCTTTTCCCTTGTTATTCCCCTTAAAGGCTCAATGGTCCTAGAACAAAGATTTTATAAACATCTCTCTTAATTCTATATGTATAACACTTAGTCATTCCTATCATTCAAGGCAAGTGGTGAGCACCTTTTTATTCATCAAATTACAGAAAATGTAACTTCAGGTATTAATATTAAGTCAGCATCAGACATTGTCATAAAGCTTCCAAAGATTCCCTTTATTCTCTCTTGCTCTCAGTCCCTCAGGATTAAAACTGCTGCACTTGGATGACCTTGTAATGCTGATTCTTCTACTTGGCTTGTGACTACCAGAATTTCATGGTTCCAGTGGTTCAATGGATCCATCTGACTTATCTATTTATTTATTTGATTGTGTCTATTTTATAGTATAATCAAGAGAATCAGTCTATTATCTTTTATTTATTTTTTAATTATTTTATTGTTCAATTACAGTTATCTGTTCTCTTTTATTAACATTGACCATCTATTTGCTTTGTAAGTGTTGACAGTTAATAGATAAGCTATAAATAGAGCTTTTTGATAAATCTTAAACCTCATTACATGTTTTGGTCAACCCTACTGAGGAAATGAAAATATGTCCAGGTGGTAATCAAGCTGCAGTGTTCCTAACATAATATAATGACGTATCCAGCAAGACTAATAGCATGTAGGCCAGGCGAAAGTGCAATCCTCTACATGATGAACACACCCTATTTTAAAATATCACTACTTTTTTACCATTTAACATGAGCTCCATTTGTTTGCACCTCAAAAAAAAAAAATTAGCCCTGACGGATGTGGCTCAGTGGGTTGAGTGCTGGCCTGTGAACCAGAAGGTCACCGTTTGGATTCCTAGTCAGGGCACATGCCTGGATTGTGGGCCAAGTCCCCAGGAGGGGGTGTGTGAAAGGCAACCACACGTTAATGTTTCTCTACCTCTTATTCTTCTTCCTTTCCCAGTCTTTAAAAATGACTAAAGAAAATAATAAATATCAAAAAATTCTTGCAATATAATATTATTGAGTTCTTCCAGCTTCTGGACACCATCCAATCTTGAATAGGACCCCACTTCCCTCATCCTTCTTCAGAATAATCTAGCACAAGTCCAGACCTTCTACACCCTATTTATTTCACAGGTCATTCAGCCCACTGTCATGATTAGTGTTCATTTATATATTTACCTTGAGAAACTATTGCTGTGACTCTTCAGGTTGGTTCCCTCAGAGGAAGTGTGGTGCTCTTACTCAGCATCAGGGTGTTGAAAGAAACTAAAACATGTCTACCATTGAAAATGACCATATTTCCTCCTCGATTCTAAAATGCTAACCATTACAAAATAAACTTTTTTTTTCTTTTGCAAATCTATGAAAAATTATTTGCTGGCAAACTGGAACAAATCTTTCTTACCACTTAGAATTTTTTACGTTATGCTTAATCAAAGATCTATTTAATTTACACATAGTTCAATTGTTATTATATCATTTTTGTATATATTAAATGGAAAATATGGAAAAATACATTAGGGGGTTCCCAAAATTTTTTCACATTGCAAATTCAACTTTTCTAAATCAACTTGGGGCTCAGAGGCATTAATATAAGTGAATTTTATTTATTCCCATGTGATATAATCCTCTTTGCTATTAAGATTATTGGTGCAATATTTCTTAAATGAGTCAGCACTATTATCTCTAATTTCCAGTATGATGTCTATTCTACAAGCTGAAATGCTGGCACTTTTTTTTCTTGCCAGCATACATTGATAAGTATATCCTGACTACCATCTAGCTACCAGATACTGTAAAATTTCAGGAATGTTATACTATTTTTAGAAGGTGCACTTTAGAATCAGTGAAATATGGTGTTAGTTTTCCTTCCTGACATCCTTGCTCTAAGGTGTTGTGGTTCAAAGAAAAAAGTTTCAGACAAGTGCATACATTTATTTAACATTCAGGCAGAGGAAAAACAAGCAAAATGAAGCCCTTGTAGGTAACCTGGGAGTCAGCTAACCTTCTGGTAGAAGTCATGAGACAAAATCCTCTAATAAGCAGCTACACAGAGGCCACATGAGATCAGAATTCCAACTTAAGCCTCCATTTCAAAGGTTAGAAAATATGAATTACTTACATTCTTATACAGCATTCATACCAGGATGGCAGTGCCTCTGCAAAATTTTTATCCAAAACACATATCTTTACATCATTAAATTTTCACAATTAAAAAATCATTTGTAACTTCCAGAATGCTAATGAAAATAGCATTGCTGCCTTGGCAATTAGGGTACAAATGTTAACTAAATTCCACAAAGTTATAATTTAAAGATAAATTGCATACTATCAATATGGGAGAATTGTAAAGAAAATTACAGACAGTGCAAAAGATGTATAATTTGATCAGTGTCTTTTCTTTAGCACAATGAAAAGAAATGCCTGGCTGATGCAAACAACATCCTTTGTAGCCTTGCTTCTCTAGTTTACCAAATACTATCAAATGTTGAACAAAAATGTTTAAAAATCTTTCTCTTTGACTCTTTCTTAAACTGCAGTCAGTATTGTAGGAGAATAAATTGATCCTCTTTCCTTTATATCTTGTATAAGTACCTAAAATATAAAATATATAAAAACAAATATGTTTAGCGTAAATATTAAATAAATGAGCTGATATTATAAGTAGCTTACTGAAATCTTAAGTCAAAAATTGAGGTCATGAGAGCCAAATGCTAGAATTATTTTTATTATTCTTGTACTTCTCCAAAGTCATCTATGTTATTAATATCAACCACAGGACTCTTGCACATGGCCCCTGCACAATAAGCCACAGAAAGTACTGGGATGCAACATGGTCTGTGACAGGAATCTTTCCTCTGAGGAGCTAAAGCCTTTCAGCTTGGTAAGCACAGATGATAAAGGGCCTGAAGGAGCATCACTCTGTCCTTCCAGCAGACCTGAGCAACACACTCCTCTTATTTGCCTTTAGAAATAGAAACTTTTAAGCCTTTAAATTATGAACATGAAATGTTTTCCAAAATAATCTCATGTCATATATATTCTAATGTCATGTCATATATATTTTCTAATCTCATTAGAATGTTCTTAGGACATATAATCATTTTTCACAATTGTAGGTTTTATTTATATATGTATGTATGTATATATTTTTCCTGGAATTTTTAAGATCAGCAAAAAGCAGCATAGTAACCCAGGACTGAATCCTTGGCTCAAATTGAAAGAATGAATAACTTTTATAGATTTCCAGAAAAATTTATAAGCCCTTACTACTAGACATTTACTTCTAAGAAAGAAACAAATGTCCTCCATCAGAGAAAAACAGAGTTGTATTCTTGCCTTTTCCTGCTCAGTAAGCTCCTTAATATTTTTGTTTTAATTCCAAAAAGCCAAAAATTATTTATACATTCTCAGTTTTCAAAGTGAGTGTATATCCACTTTGTAATGATTTCTAGGTCAACCATTCTAGTTACAGCTTGCCTCTACCAGGGCTATACTTCATGATTTCCAACCCTCTTGTCTGAAGGCATTTCACTTTTTATACCAGTGTTTTCTCAAAATGTGATATTTGTTAAAACCTGTATTTCTGGACACTTTCTTATACCAAACATGTCAGAATTGCTCTAAGATAGACTTCATAAAGACTTCCCAACACTACTTCCCACTGAGGTTTGAAACTGCATTACAATCCATTTCAATCCATCAAGTGAATTATATATAGAATCTATATATTCTACCACCAAATATACCCTTATCTCATTCCTTCCTCTACTCATTTCTCACCTTTTCTTATTTGAATGACTAAAGTGACCATTTAATCTAATTTATTTTATATTAATTTTTGACCTTGCTCATTCCAATCCATTCATTTACACTGTGGTCCTGTACTAGGCATGATTTGGCCCTTAGGTGACATTTGTTCATGTCTGAATATGTTTATGGTTGCCACAGTCAAAACATAGCTACCACTGACATTTAGTGGGTAGAAGCCATTTAGGCTGCTGAGCATCCTGCAATGCACAAGACAACAACAAAGAATTATCCAGCCCTCAATGTTAATATTGCTCAGGTGCAGAAGTGAGAGACCTTTACTCTACCCTGACCACTTCTACCCTTTCTCTGTCTACATCCACTATATCAGTTTTTTAAATGGGTCTGTCATAATCCCCTAATTACAACTTTTGTTATACAACGTTTTTTGTAATACTGTTTTAAAAATGTGTTTCATGATCAGCCTCCTGGTCAAAAATATAAGCATTTGATGCCTACCACCTAACATAATAATTTGTACATCATAGCTGTACAAACTTTAATTATTAAACTTCAATTAGATTAAGTAGTCCAGGCTTATTTGTATATTGCATGTAATTGTGTATATGTGTATTTCAAAAGAAGCAATATATGTAAAAGTGATTCTAACATTAAATTAGTAGGTATGTAAATATTAATTCTGTTACCCATAGAGGGCTTTGCAAAATGCTGAAAAAATTCTCAAAAATACATTTTGTTTTGTTGAATTACAATGTACTCTGTCTCATAATACCTCAGAATGAACCACTTTGGTCATAAGAATAAGATATATCTATTAGTTTTTATGAATGCTCATAGTTGATCTTTATTGTAGATTGAAAACAACATTCAAAACTATTTTAGATCATTTCCAGTTAACTAAGTCAGATCTGCCACAGGTATGGTCTGAGAATCAGAATTATAGAACATGTAATAGACTTAGAAAGAGCCCATTCATGTCACACTCTTGAGTATCCTTGAGTGCAAGGAAGTCAGGTATTATTATTTTCATTTTTTTCATGAACATTTACTAAACAAAATGAAGGTAAGTAATCTATGAGATGCAGAGTTCAAAACACTGGTTATAATGATGTTTGAAGAACTTAGTAGGTACTACAACAGATCCAAAAAAGATATGAAGATCCAATCAGATATGAAGGAACCACTAATTGAAATTTAAAAAATAAACAATATACAGAGAATCAACAGTAGAGTGGATGAAGCCGAGAATCAAGTTAATGATTTGGAACATAAGGAAGCAAAAGACATTCAATCAGTACAGCAAGAAGGAAAAAAAAGAATCCAGAAAATCTAGGATAGTGTAAGGAGCCTCTGGGACAACTTCAAGCATTCCAATATTTACATCATCAGGGTGCTAGATGGAGAACAGAAGAGAAAGAGCAAGAAATTGGAAACTTATTTGAAAAAATAATAAAACTTCCCTAATTTGGTGAATAGACATACAAGTCCAAGAAGCACAGAGAATTACAAACAAAGTGGACTCAAAGAGGACCAAACTGAGATACATCATAATTAAAATGCCAAAGGTTAAAGATAAAGGGAGAATCTTTAAAGTAACGTAGCAACAGAAAAGCAGATAATTACCTATAAAGGAGTTCCCATAAGACTGTCACCGGATTTCTCAAAAGAAATACTGCAGGCTAGAAGGGATTGGCAAGAAGTATTCAAAGTGATGAAAAGCAAGGACCTACAACCTAGATTAGTCTATCCAGGAAAGCTATCATTTAGAATCGAAGGACAGATATAGTGCTTCCCAGACAGGGTAAAGCTAAAGGAATTGATCATCACCAGATCATTATTTTATGAAATGTTAAAGGGACTTACTTAAGAAAAAGATTAAAACTATGAACATTAAAATAGCACCAAGTTCACAACTATCAACAATTGAATCTTAAAAACAAACTAAGCAAACAAGCAGAACAGAAACAGAATCATAGATGTGGAGAACATTTGGATAGTGGCCAGTTGGGAGGGGTTCTGGGAGAATGGGGAAAAGGTGAAGGGATAAGAAGTACAAATTAGTAGATACAGAATAGACCGGGGGGGAGGGGGATAGGGGATGTTAAGAGTAAGTATAGGAAATGGAGTAGCCAAAGAACTTATATGCATGGCCTATGGATGCAAATAAAGGAGAGTGAATCGCCAGAGGGAGTGGGGGATCCTGGGTAGACAGGGGCAAAGAGGTAAACATTTGGACAACTGTAATAGGTGTAATCAGTTAAAGAAATCTGTCTTGAAACTTTAGTATAATTTTTTCCTAAAGAATAGAAAATTTGAAATTATTATTTTAAGAAAATATTACAGAAAGTAATTAGATTCTCTAAATATAAATAAGTTTTATCATTAAAAACAGGAAAAAAGTTGTCTATTTTATAAATTATTCTGCCATTAGTAATTACTGAATGATTCTTTAATGGCTCATAATGAATTCAATGCATTTTCTAAGAATTATTTTTGCTCCCAGAGTTATGTGGATTAATTTATGTATATTTAATTTAAAAATTAGAATCACTTTGGGAATCTATCTCTGTACACTCAAATTTTATGAATAAATAAGGTAGCTTTTTGAAAAATACATAAATATGTAAAATGCTCTTTAGCACATTTATTTTTGTAAATAAAATATCAACTTTGTTTATATATTGTGTAGTGAATACACATATATCTCAATTTAAAATTTAAATATTTCCTATTGCATCTTACATTAAACCAGTGGATACTTTTCAAGGTAGATACCTTCTGAAATTACAAAACAAAATACATATTTTAAAGGATTCTACTCTGTGGATTCAATGATTAGCTTCATGCATATATTCTATACAGTTTTACTAATTGTACACAAATGCCTGTTTCAAAATGCCTTACAGTCATCTATTAGATCAACCAAATTACAGTGATTAGTGAGATATGCCAGCACTTCTAGGCTTGTATTAAGGATGAGGAATTACTTTTTTAAGAAATATAATCTTTTATTAGATTTTCTGTTCATTAGCATAAAATATAAGTAGATAATAAAAATGTATTATACCAAGGATTTGACTCTCTTGAGGATCCTTTAAAAATCCTATGCATAAACAGTTATCTGAATTCTATGCCAATGATTTTCAGATTAAAGGTTTATTCTCATGAAGACCTATTTAAGTCATTCTACACTATGGAACTAGACTGTGCCACCAAAATCATTGTCATCTTAACATTATATTTCAGGAAAATAATGATGAAGCAGCATGAATCCTTGATTACCACTGTTGTACAAAGCTAAGCTAACCTAAATAAAACAAATAATCCTCAATGTAGGAGTGGTAGAACATTAATTTTGTACCCATGTAGTTGATCTTCTTGATATTCTGTATTCACATTCCTTTATTTCTCACACCTACATTTGAAATTACTTGTAAACAAGCAACTCCATTCTATCCTGTAGGTGTTATGTAGAGTGGAATCAAGTAGAATGGAAGGAACTCCAGGTACCCCTTATCTGTTGAACATCATTCTTCTTATTATTCCTCTCTGAGTATCTGCATCACACATGGGGAGTTGGTTGGGCCACATAGAGGCATTGCTGTCCTTAGAGACATGGCAACATAAGCGAAGAAACTTTCTAGGAAGATATGCTTACCAGAGGTATCTTAGAACGCATGGAACCCAACAGTCTGGGTAAAGTAGACAAAAATATTTGAGGGACATCACAACATTTTTTAAAGATTGTATTTCTTTATTTATTTAGAGATAGGGGAAGGGAGGTAGAAAGAGAGGGAGAGAAACATCAATGTATGAAAGAAACATTGATTGGGGTGCCTCTCGCATACCCCCAATGGAGATGGGCCCACAACCCAGGCATGTACCCTCACCAGGAATCAGCTGGTGACCTTTCACTTTGGAGGGATGATGCTCAAACAACTGAGCCACTCTGGTCAGGGCTAATTTTTTTAATGCCTCAGGCTATTACATATCTTTTTTTAACAGTCAGGGATTATATCCCCTACAGAATCTGTTTTACTATCCCTGTGAATATGTGGTAAGTTTGTGATCAACAGCCTTAAAACTTAGTCTACAATCGATAATCTACTTTCATGGAACTAAATTTTATTAAAGTAGAGAGTCTTCTTTAGCCTCCATTCACTTAAAAAAACTTCTAAATTACTAATGCATGTAAAATAGAACTTTGCAAAAAATAATAATTCACCCATTATATTTAGCAGTTCCACAATTTTAGTTCTCCAGAAGTTAAGACAATTTTATGATGGTTCAATAATTTTTGACACTTTTCTTGCCAAGAAGTTCTAGAAGGTTTCATTTGCACTTGGGACTCCTATTTCAAAGGAGACAGTGATTCATCTAAAGAAATTCTATTAAACCATAAATTAAATACAGTAATGTAATTATTTTATCAATTACCTTCTTAATTCAAAGCTTACTTTGAATAACCTCTTCTAATAGACCCTCATATTTTTTTCTTTGAACAACTTCAAGAAACTGATTTTAGAGTTCCTTCAAAGCCTATTCAATATTTTTCTTTTATTCTGAAACCACTTCTTTATTATTTTGTACCCAGTCATGATTATTAGATTTTTGTTCCACATATATATTGCTGCATAACAAACCGTCCTAAAATTGAGTGGTTGAAAATAACAGCAATCATTTATTTTGCTCACAGATTTTCAATTTGACAGATTTGTTGGGGAAGACTTCGCTCTGCTCAAAGCACCTTCAGCTGAGGGCCACGTATTTGCCTCCATTTTGATTCACAAAGCCTCAAGTTGGTTCTTATTGGCTGTTGTCTATATGCTCACACAGGGCTATGAACTGGGGGCCTCTGTTCTAGTTGATATGAGACTCCATGTGGCCTAGGTTCCTTCTAGCTTGGGGTCCACAGGTGAGCTTACCAAGCACAGCCAGTTGCCTAGCGCTGCTGTGTTGCCTTTTATAATCTAGTTTTCAAAGTAACAGTGATACTCCCCCTGTATCTGTTTGAGACTATCGAAACCATCTGTCCTGTTTCAAGGGGAGAAGACTTAGACTCCACCTCTTGATAGAGTGGCACAATTTATGAAGAGCATTTGGGATAGTAGATATTATTATGGTCTTTGAGAGAAAAATATCTGCCATACACTCACGATTATTATTAAGGCAATTGTTACCTATTACTGCAATTCGGATGTTTTGTTAAAACTGTTTTTAACTCCTACTCTCTGAATAGCCCCAGTCTTCGCCTCACTCAACCCTGACCACCTAAAATACCTTTAAAATATATTTTCCCATGTAATCAGAGATTTATAGAGTATGATCTTTGGGTATTCTAAAAAAATTTTGGGTAAGTACTTGATAAATGTCTTCCTACTAATGGTAGTAGGAAATTGTCTGCAGGCAAACCCTCTGTGAAGAGAATGTTTTGTTTCTGAATCTTCTCTTGTAGTGACAAATACGCAAACAACTTGAATGTTACACTTAATAAAGTGAATTAAGTATCTTTTTAACTATTTTCAGTCTATTACAAGAGCTTAAGAACCTTGAGTTTAAGACTTTATGTGGTGTTTCACCCCTTGGTTTCAAATATAAAACGAGGAAAGCTAGGGGGAGTATCAATGCTTATCAGAATATAAACATTCTGTTATCAGAATATAAGTTCATTATGTCATCAGAAAATCCACTTTCAATTTTCTAATCCATTCAAGCAAACTGACTAATCCCAAGAAAATAGTAAAACATATTTATAAAATGAATACACCATGGCCGGTGTGCAAACAGTAGACTACTTCTCTAAACAGATGAGCTCAATGTTGTCTGAGAATGAATTTGGTATCTCCTCTGCCTTGGATTGCCTGTTTCAACCCAAACAACTTCATAATTCAGTGAATGAATTTCCAAAGTGATGGTTAAGTATTTAAAAGTACTTCTATGTTTGAAGCAGGGGTCTTCCTAAGAATAAAGATATTATCAGAAGAATTAAACAATAAACATAAGAATTTTATATGCAGATTATAATCATAAAGGGTGGTAGATTATTGAAGTAAAATCAGGGCAGAAACCCCTTAAAGGTACAAAAATTGAAAGGGCATTTGGGGTAGTAGATATTATGGTCTGTGGGAGAAATATATCTACCATACCCTCAGCCTGTAATAAAACCTATAATAAAATCTACTCATTTTTTTCTTAAGACACTATTTAGATTGTTCAAAATTTTTCTTATGGTAGTTTCAACAAAGTCTCCAGAAAATTTATTCCAAGTCAAAAATTTAAAAAAGAATACTTTTTACACTTTGAGAACACATATTTGATTTTTGGTAAAGAAAAGGCATACTTCATTTAAAACTTATAATTGGTTTATTATGGCTATGGATATGACATATATGTGTGGTATAAAGAATGAACACACTAACTGTATCTTAAATTTTTGAGGTAAGAATTGAATAAGATATTTTTTTTGTCCAGTGGGTGGTGGTACTGCAAAATTGATTAATTTTTTTTTTCTTGAGGAAGTTAGTGACACAATTATTCTCATTAAAGTTGTAACTTCTTATGTTGCTCACAAATGGATCCACTCTCATCTCCCTTTTTAGGATAAGTATTAGTTGGCATCTAGAGAGCAAATAATGAGCCAATATAAAATATCTGCCAAGTTCTTAAGGTTAAAAGTCCATGATTAGGACTAAGAACCTGCTGTGCCTCTAGGGCAGATGTCATTGTTTTGAAGTGGGAACCCTGGACTAGGTAATAAGTACAAGCTAGGATAGTCTCCACCAGTGAAATTCAAGTGTGAATATAAGTTTCTTTAGGGTGTTCATCTGCTAGTTAAATTGCTGGTCATAGACTATATATCTGTTCAGCTTTACTTAGTAAAACTCAATGGCTTTCTGAAAAATACATAATTTACACTCCTAGCAGCAGGGTATAAGTGTTGGGTATTCTACCCAACCTTTATTATTATCAAAATTTGTTTTTGCCACTCTGGTATGCATGAAATTATAATATATTATTGTTATTTCAATTTCATTGATTATTAATCAGGTGAACATTTTTTCACATCATTTACTCCCATTTTCTCTCCTAAAAATGACAAAGTCCTTTATTGGTTTTTTAAAAATTATTCTTATCTCTTACTGATTCATTGAGGTTTTATCCGTGTTCTTTTTTTTCCATTTATTTTATTTTATTGTTGTTCAAGACAGTTGTCTGCACTTTCCCCCCACCTATCCCCCTGACCCCGGCATCCCCACCTCCCTCTCCTGATTCCACCCCGCCTTAGTATTGTCCCTGTGCCCCTTATAGTTGTTCCTGAAAACCCTTCACCCATTTCCCCCCATTATCCCCTCCTATCTCCCCTCTAGTTACTATCAGATTGTTCTTAATTTCAATGTCTCTGGTTATATTTTGCTTGCTTATTTGTTCTGTTGATTAGATTCCACTTAAAGGTGAGATCATATGGTATTTGTCTTTCACTCCCTGGCTTATTTCACACAGTGTAATGCTCTCCAGTTCCATCCATGCTGTAGCAAAGTGTAGAAGCTCCTTCTTTCTTTCTGCTGCATAGTATTCCCTTGTGTAAATGTACCATAGTTTTTTGATCCACTCATTTACTGATGGACACTTAGGTTGCTTCCAATGCTTGGCTATTGTAAATTGTGCTGCTATAAACATTGGGGTGCATAGGTTCTTGTGGATTGCTGTTTCAGGGTTCTTAGGATATAATCCCAGCAATGGAATTGCTGGGTGAAAAGGCAGATCTATTTTTAGTTTTCTTAGAGAATTCCATACTGTTTTCCATAGTGGTTGTACCAGTCTGCAATCCCACCAACAGTGCAGTAGGGTCCCCTTTTCTCCACAACCTCTCCAACACTTGTTGTTTGTTGCTTTATGATGGCCATTCTGACTGGTGTGAAGTGGTATCTCATTGTGATTTTAACTTGCATTTCTCTGATAGTTAGTGATACTGAGCATCTTTTCATGTGTCTCTGTATCCTTTGTATGTCCTCCTTGGAGAAATGTCTGTTCAAGTTCTTTGCCCATTTTTTAATTGGATTGTTTGTCTTCTTAGAGTGGAGTCATGTAAGATATTTACATATTTTGGAGATTAAGCCTTTGTCTGAGATATCAATGGCAAATATGTTTTCCCATACAGTTGGTTCACTTTTTTTTTTTAATACTGTTTTTTAGCTGTGCAGAAGCTTTTTATTTTGATGAGATCCCATTTGTTTATTCTTTCCTTTATGTCCATTGCTTTAGGGGACATATCAGTAAAAATGTTGCTGCATGAAATATCTGCAATTTTCCTGCCTATGTTCTCCTCTAGGATTTTAATGGTGTCATGGCTTATATTTAAGTCTTTTATCCACTTTGAATTTATTTTTGTATTTGGTGTAAGTTGGTGCTTGCTGCTGTCCAGTTCTCCCAACACCATTTGTTGAAGAGGCTATTATTACTCTATTCAATGTTGCTGCCCTCTTTGTCAAGTATTAATTAACTGTAGAGACTTGGGTTTATTTCTGGGCTCTCTGTTCTGTTCCACTGGTCCATGTGCCTGTTTTTATGCCAGTACCAGTCTGTTTTGATTACTGTGGCCTTGAAATACAGTTTGGTAACAGGTACTGTGATCCCTCCTACTTTGCTCTTTCTCAAAATTGCAGCAGCTATTCAGAGTCATTTATGGTTCCATATAAATTTTTGAAATGTTTATTCTATGTCTGTGAAATATGCCATTGGTATTTTAATAGGTATTGCATTGAATCTGTAAATTGCTTTGGGTAGTATGGACATTTTGATAATGTTAATTCTTCTGATCCATGAACACAGTATATGCTTCCATTTGTTTGTGTCTTCCTTAATTTCTTTTTCCAGTGTTGTGTAGTTTTCTGAGAATAAGTCTTTTATCTGTTTGGTTAGGTTTATTTCTAGGTATTTTATTTTCTTGTTGCATTATCAAATGTGATTTTTTTCTGACTTCTCTTTCTGATATTTCACTTTTTGTATACAAAAATACCTTTGATTTCTGAATATTGACTTTGTATCCCACTGTTTGGCCAAATTCATTTATTAGGTCAAGCAGTTTTTTTGGTGGAGTCTGTTGGATTTTCTGTGTACACTATCATGTCATCTGTAAACAATGACAGTTTTGTTTCCTCTTTTGCAATTTAGATGTCTTTTATTTCTTTTTCTTGTCTGATTGCTGTGGCTAGGGCATCCAATATTATGTTGAATGGAAGTGGTGAAAGTGGACAACATTGTCTTATTCCTGAACTTAGTGGGAAAGCTTTTAGTTTTTGCCTATTGAGTATGATGTTGGCTGTAGGTCTCTCATTTATGGCCTTTATTATGTTGAGGAATGCTCCCTCTATTCCCACTTTGCTGAGTGTTTTTTTCATAAATGGGTACTGTACCTTATCAAATGCTTTTTCTGCATCTTTTGATATGATCATGTGATTTTTGTCTTTGCTTTTGTTTATGTGATGTATTACATTTATTGATTTGCAAATATTGTACCATCCTTCATCCCTGGGATGAAACCCACTTGATCATGGTGTATGACCTTTTGAATGTATTTGTCAATATTTTGTTGAGGATTTTAGCATCTATGTTCATCAGTGATATTGGCCTGAAGTTTTCTTTCTTTATTATTTATTTATCTGGTTTTGGGATTAGGATGATGCTGGCTTTATAAAAAGAGTTTGAGAGTCTTCCATCATTTTGGATTTTTTGGAATAGTCTGTGAAGGATGTGGGTTAGTTCTTCCTTAAATGCTTTGTAGAATTCTCTTGTGAAACCATCTGGTCCAGGGCTTTTGTGTGTTGGGAGTTTTTTGATTACTGATTCAATTTTGTCAGCTATTATTGGTCTGTTCAGGCTTTCTGCGGCTTCTTCATTCAGTTTTGGAAGATTATATTTTTCTAAAAATTTGTCCATTTCACATAGGTTTTCAAATTTTGGCGTATATTTGTTCATAGTAATTTCTTTCAGTTCTTTGTATTTTTGTGGTATCAGTTGTAATCTCTCCTCTTTCATTTCTGATTGTGTTTATTTGGGTGCTCTTCTTTTCCTGATGAGTCTGCTTAAAGGCTTGTTGATTTTGTTTATCTTTTCAAAGAACCAGCTCCTGGATTTATTGATCCTTAGAATTGTCCTTTTAGTCTCTATGTCATTTAATTCCACTGTAATCTTGGTCATTTCCTTCCCTCTACTTGCTCTGGGCTATCTTTGTTGTTGTTCCTCCAGTTCCTGCCATTCTCTCCTGCATTGGACTATTTCTGTTGAGAAATCATTTGCTAGCTTTATTATCAGTGTTCTTAATAATGATCTCTTTTAAACTTATAGCCACTAATTTCTACCTCTTTATGGTGATGATATATTTGATGCTACAGAGACATGATTTTATGGTTATTTGATAGTTTAAATTTTTGTTTTTATGTTTAAATCTTTGTTTTATTAAGGTTTGGTTTGAGAGTGTATTTGAGGTAAAAATTTAATTACATGTTTATCCATATGATAAACAATGTTTCAGCAATACTTATTGAAAATTCTTTGTTATCCTCTTTGACTTAAAATGTAGGTTTTGCCAAATATCAAATATGATAAATCTATGGGTTTTGTTTCAGAACTCTTTCAAGTTTAATTTGTTTTGTTTCATACAACTTCATTTCTAAATATCTTAATAATTTGAACTTCATTAGTTTAATATCTGAGAGGATAATATTCCTAAGCTTGTTCTTACAGAGTATCATAACTATTGTTAGAATTTTATATTTATATATAAGTTTTAGAATTAACATCAGTTTTCATAGAAAAGGAGGTGATTGTATTTAGATTGACATTGTCATTACTCTAGATCAATTTTGGAAAAAATGACAGAGAATAAATATTTAATCTTCCTATTCATAAATATGGTTCTTGATAGTTTGGGATTTTAATGTATTTCTTTTCTTTTAAATTTTTTGAGGTAATTTTTTTACAAAATTATTTATACGTAGATCGCATAAATATTATAAATTGCATATTTGGTGCTCTTGTGAGTTATATTTTATTAAAATCATTTTGTTGCTATAAATGCAGATTACTTTCATGTAGTAATCTACTATGCAACAGCATTGCACAACTCTCTTTATAACTCTAATCATTTTTTTCTAGAAACTTTAAATTCTATAGGGTATATAATTGTGTAGAATTCTATGTAGACATATTATCTGCAAATAAAATCTAATCATTGCTTACTTTGTGTCTATTAGCCTTATCATTTGGAGCTGACTGGGAGCTCTAGTATAATACTGAATAGAGGTAGTAATAGTAATCATTCTTACTTTAGTTCTTATTTTAAAAACTGTTCAAAAGATTTTACTAATTGTATAACATTTCATGTAAATATTTTGTAGCTACTTTTTACTGAGTTAAAGAAATTATCATGCATTTTATTTAATGAAAAGTTGTTTTATCCTTTGAGTGGATGAATTTTATTGATTTTGCTGTTTTGGTTTTGTTTTATTAATTTTATTGCTTTTGAAAGAATTATATTTGTTTTAGCTTTACTGCATTAATGTGGTGAATTAAATTGATAAATATCCCAATATTAGATTATTTTCACTAATAGGATAAACCCACTTTGTCAAAATGTAATATCTTTTTAATACATTTCTAGATTTTTTTTTAATCTTTAGTATTGATGAATGAGATTGCCATGTTTTGGTAACAAGTCAATTTTTATTTGGTATCCAATTCACTAGCATCATTAATAAAGTTTATAAAGACACTTAGAATTTTTTTCTAACAGATTTATCTGGATTTCTATTATTGTTTGTTTTGAACAGTACCAACTATCAACTAGATTTACTTGATATTTATAGAATAGTTTATTAAAAAATTAAATACACATTCATCACATACTCACAAGGCATGAAAGAAAGATAGGACAAATTCTGGATGATAAACACACCTTAAAGTACTTAAAAGAATAGATATTCTATAAAGTATATTCTTAGATAAAAATAGGATTAAACTATATACCTATAACAGAAACATAGCTGGAAAATCTCAAAATATTTGGAGACTGAAATACATACTTCTATATCAAGTATCAAAGAAAAACATTTCAAAAGAAATGTAAAATTATTTGGAACTAAATGAAAAAGAAAATAATAAAAATTTATGTAGGAGTCAGTGAAAATAGAAATGGAAAATCATTAGAGAAAGACAAAATAGTTTAAACCATTTAAAATATTTATAAAATTCATAAAACTCTACTCATTATAACAGAGAAAAAGGAAGAGTAGATTAGTTACTGATATGAAAAATAAAAAAGTTATTCATCAGTATGATATCATGGATATTGTAAGAATAATAAAATATTGTGGACAACTCATTTTTCACATATTTGATAACATAGATGAAATGGAAAAATTTCTTGAAGGACACAAACTACCAAAACTTACACAAGGAGAAATAGGTAATATGAATAAATCTATATCTATTAAATAAATTGACTAAATAATAACAAGAGAAGAAAGAAGAAGAAAGAAGGAGGAAGAAGAAGAAAGAACCAGGCTTAGCTGGGCCCAGAATTCACCAGTAATTGCTACCAAGCATTTACAGAATAAATAACACTAGTTCTCTACAATCTCACAGAATAGAGTATAGAGAACATTTTCTAACTTATTTCATAAGGTTGCTATTACCCTAATATCAAAATCAATAAAGACCATTATAAGGCAAGAAAACTATAAAGCAATATATCTAATAAACATGGCCATGATAATTTTCAGAAAATATTAACAAATCATATCCAACAATGTATGTTAAAAAGAATTGTGCATCATGACCAAGTAGAATTATTCTAGTTATGCAAGGCTGGTTGAACATTTGACAATTGATAATGGAACCATAACATAGCAGGCTAAAGAAGAAAAATTACATGATTGCATCAATAGATGCAGAAACAGTATTTTACATAAGGGAGCAAATGTTTGTTAGAATCTCTTGACCAGGAATAACCAGAAATTTCCTCAGCTTGATGAAGAATATCTACAAAAGAAATGTTGGCTAAAATTACACTTAATTATGAGAAACTAGATGCTTTTCCTCTAAGACTAAAAACAAGTTGAGGATGCTCCCTTTCACCATTTGTTTTAACATCATACTGGAATCCTAGCTAGTTCAATAAAACAAGAGGAGGAAATGAGAGTATATAAATTCAGAAAGCATAAATAGAATTGTCTCCATTAAAACATGTATTTCTAGAAAACCCAAAAGGATCAACAAAAATGCTCCAGGGCCTAATAAATAATTAGAGCAAGGTGACAAGACACTGACTATGTTAACATACAAATACCAGTTGCTTTCCTATGTACCTACAGGCCTAAGTTACTCAAATCTTGCACTCTCCTTTTTTAAAGTTATTTTAATTTAAAAAAATTTTTCAGTTACATATTATATTCAGTATTATTTCATATTAGTTTCATATGTGCAGCATACTGGTTAGACAAAGAAGTTCCTCCAATATTTTGGGTATCCAATTGGCACCACACATAATTATTACAGTATTATTGATTATATCCCCTATGCTGTAATTGACATCCTTGTGACTATTTCATAACTCCCAATTTCTGATTAAAGGACTGTCTTCAGGACTGGTAATTGCTTGAATTCTGGTGATGAGCTCTGAAATCTTGGAATATTCTTTCTGATCAGAGTGCTTTTCTATGACTAAGGTCTGGAGTCGTGCTGCACTTATTTGATCAGACAGTTAATGCTAAAAGTGTGTTTTATGATGAATATCATTCTTTGTATGCCCAAGGCTTTGCATCAAATGGTACTAATTGGTCAGATAATCTCTACTAACAAATGTGATTTATGTTGAACAAATGCTTTGCTCTGTGAAGCTGGAGTCTGAGTAGCTACTGTCAATCTTGCAGGTAATCCACACCTGTGTGATTTACCTCTAGTGAAACACTGAACACCAAGCTTAGTTGACCTTACTCAATTGGCAACACTTTGAATATGTTGTCATACATTAGTGCTGAGAAAATTAAGTTCACGGATAGGCAGACTCAAATGTTGTTTACAAGTCATTTCTTTCTAAGTTAATCTATAGACTCAATGTAATTCACACAAAATACAAACATATTATTTCATTGATATATATGAACTGATTTTAAAGTATATATTCAAGGAAGAACTACCCACAATTAGTGCAATACTTAAGAACAGCAAAGTAAGAGGACTGATACCACCCAACCACAAGACTTACATAAGATGCAAATCAAGACATCCTATATCAAGACAACATGATTCTTTTTTTAAAAGATTTTATTTATTTTTAGACAGAGGGGAAAGGAAGGAAAGAGAGGTAGAGAAACATCAATGTGTGGTTATCTCTCACACACCCCTCACTGGGGACCTGGCTTGCAACTCAGGCATGTGCCCTGACTAGGAATTTAACTCACAACTCTTTGGTTCGCAGTCTGGCATTCAATCCACTGAGCCACACCAGCCAGGGCAAGAGAGCATGATTCTCATAAAATAAGTGATTGAATAGAAAACCCCAAAATAGATCCATGTGGCAGACTTTTCTGGGTGGCGTGGGCCCAGCTCCCACTCGAAGATGCACAGGACCCATGCCCAGAGATAGGTTCCCTCGTGGGTAATCAGATTTGCAATACACTTAGGCTGTTTTGACACTTGCTCTTTGCAAAAACTCCCTTACCCTGCAAATGCTTACTGTAACTTCCTAAAATCCATGCTGAGCCTTGCAGGGGCCAGCGTGACTAACTCAACCCCTTCTGCCTATTCATTTGCTAATGTCCTTCTTCTATGATGTAATAAGGGGCATTGGCTCCTTTGTTGTAACTGGGATAGTAAGGAAGAACCATCTTGTAATGTAGAGAGAGTTTAGAATAAAGGCCTGTGATGGCAGAGGCCTCAGCTTTTGTTCTTCTTGAGAGAAAAGCCATGCTGTTGTCCTTATTCCTCCACCAGACTTGGTAGTCTGTGTGTATGTTTTAATTCATCCATAATGACACGGACTCTGCTGGTTGGTGTCTGCTTCAGATCCACACTAATATAGTCAACTGTACTCTGACAAAGAAGCAAAGACAATGGGGAGAAGATAGCTTTTAAAAATGGTGCTACAATTGGACATCCATGTAAAAAAATAATCTAAATACTGCATTTGCATATTTCCCCAAAATTAAGTCAAAATAGAATATGGACTAGATGTAAAATGCAAACTATGAATTTTTTACAGTATAATTTGGAAGAAAATCCAGGCAACCTTGGTTTTAATGATGAGTTTTTAGATACAACACCAAAAGCATTATTCATAAAAGTATATATGAAAGCTTTGGGGAAAGGGGCTTAGGTAAAATTTTCTCTTTTTTTAATTTATTTATTTAGTTATTTATTTATTCTTGTTCAGGTACAGTAGTCTCCATTTTCTCCCCACCACTCCTCCCCACCCCAGTCATTCCCACCTCCCACCCTCGCTGCCACCCACCTTTGGCTTTGTCCATGTGTCTTTTATACATATTCAATGAATTAAGGAAATTTTATCCAAGGAAACTTACTAAAAATCAAGGTCTGTGGTCTCTAAAACAAGACCTAGGTCCTCTCTCCCATTTGCCAGCTCAGAATGATGGAAACTCTCTCTACACAGGTACATCTAAAAATAGTGGGCTTCCACTAAACCCATTTCCCAGATGGAGGACTGGCTTCCCAGACTATTGCCATCAGCATTTTTCATATTTCCCCTAAATATCTGTTGCTGTGTATAGGTTCCGGGTAAATGCAGCTGAAAGATTTGGGCTTCTTTTTTCTGTTTATGCCTACTTCTAACACAGAAGGTTGGTCCTGGGTAGCCTAGTTCAGAACATTGGACCTGATAGCCATTGTACTGATGTGTGGCAGACCCTTCTGTGTGGCATGGGCCCAGCTCCCACTCAGAGATGCACAGGACCTGCGCCCAAAGATAGGTTCTCTCGTGGGTAATCAGATTTGCTATATACCTAGGCTGGATTGATGCTTGCTTCTTGCTGAAAACTCCCTCACCCTGCAAGTGCTAAACCTTGCAGGGATCAGTGTAACCAGCTCAACCACTTTTGCCTTTTCATTTGCTAATAAATATCCTTCTTCTTTGATGCCATTATGGGCATTGACTCCTTTGTTGTAACTTGGCGATAGTGAGTGAGCACCATCTTGTAACGTGAGAAGATAGAGAATAAAGGCCTGTCATGGTGGAGGCCATGGCTTTTGCTCCCCTTGGGAGAAAAGCCATGCTGTTATCCTTTTTCCGCAACCAGACTCGGTAGTCTGTGTATATGTTTTATTTCATCCATGATGACATGGATAGTGCTAGCCGGTGTCCGTATCGCTGATGTGTAGGGTGGGATTTCCATGCTAAAAGAAGTAAACCAAGAGGATCTTTGTGCTTCACCTCTCCCCAGATGCTCAGCTTCTAAAGAGGAGTGTCACTCAGAGGGAAGCACATAATTGTCCTTTCCTCCAGTGTCAGACTTTGCTCAAAGATTTGTGTAGTGACAGAAGCAGATCATGGAACACAAAGTTTTGAATCTCTTCACAAAGGAACAGACTTAATTTTAAGTGTGTGGACAAATTCAAGCCAGAAGGCCCTTTCTAAACAATGGAACTTGTGGCAAAAGCAATTTGTAGGAAATTGATTGATTTATTGAATTTGTAGGCAAGATTGTAGACCAGCTTGTTTGCCAGAGAGAAATGAAGGAAAGAGATAGCTAGGAAGAGTCTTCTTGGGTTCAGAAAAAAATTCTTAAGTATTGACCTCAGGAACTTTCTTTTTAAAGGGGTCTTAATTTGAATAGATTAATCTGTAAAGCAAGTTTCCAAATAGAAACTAGTTGGCAATTAGTAGGGCTTTATATCTGTGTGTATAATGGAAGGGAATGACCAAAGAGAGCCCTGCCCAAACCACTGTCAAACCGGTGTGCCTGGGAGTCCTGAAGTGCAGTGCAGAAGCAGGGTTTTGCAGGGGGCCTAAGTACTAATTGCTATAATATGTCATATAAAATGTTTATTTTCCAACAAAAATATGAGACAGAAATAAAAAAGTATAAACTATATGTTGGGGAAAAATAAATTAAAAAAAGAACTTTCAGAGAAAGTAACTAGATTTAACAGTGAATGTCTGATTTAACAGTGAATGACTTTAATGTAGCCATTACAAATATGTTTTAAAAAATAAGAAATTAAGATTAAAAATGTAAAAGAGAATATGGTGGCTGTGTAACATCAAAAAGAAGGTATTGATAGAGGTATAGAAATTATTTTAATAAAATAAAAAGTCTGAAATTGAAATATACAATAATTGAAATTTAAAATATATCACTGGAGGGAGGCCCATCAGTAGATGTGAATAGCAGAAAAAAATGAGCAAACTTGAAAAGAGATAAGTAGAGATTATGAGGATTATGGATTCAGAAGACCAGAGGAATAAAAGAGTGAAGAGAAATGACATAGCGGCAGAGAAATAAGGGGACATTTAGATGCACTAATACATGTGTAATGGAATAAAGTTAACTAAAAAATAATATAATAGTTTTCATAAATAATTGATGAACATACAAAATATTTCTTAGACTGTTAAAATGGACTACTGATAAGGCTGTAATTACCACAAACCTTCTAGAAATAAATTTATAAATATTCATCAGAAGATTTAAATCAAGTGTGACTTTTGATGAGATATTTCTAATTCTAATAAGGAATTATTTAGAATTATAATCATGATTACAGATTCAAAATTATATATATAATATTACTTATCTTTATCAAAGATAACTACATAATTACTTGGCCCTAAGCTATATAAATAATTTAATAAAATTTAAAAAGCTCACAAAAAATGCCATGTGAAAAGTCAGATTCAAAATTTTATATAAACTTTCATCTTAATATTACATTTTAAGAGGAGATATAATTAATTTAAACAGAGTATTGAGAGGAGTAGAATTGTATTTTATTTTTTTCTTCATTTCAAAAAATTTTCTAAAATCAGGGTACACTAGGCCTCTTGTAAAACATGACAGAATTACTAAAAAATTTTACCAAGGCAGCAGTACTTCAAGTTTATTGCAATTTAATTTATGCCTACTACATGTTTGTAAATATAATCTCAAAACAAAATATAACTTCTAACTATTCTGATACTTTTTGATTCAAAAGATCACAGGAAATGAATAGGAAGCTCATTCAACGAGAACTTATTGGAGCTGACATTGTGTTGTACATGGTATATAATAAGTAGAAGACTAGCCTCCCCCTTCAGTGATCTTGTAAACTGGTTGTACAAATAAGACTCCACAGAGAAAGCAACTAAAAATTAATAATGACATAGATTAAGATGATAGTGTGGATATTTGATAGTACAGGAACAGTAATCATTCAGAAATGAGTAGAGTATTAGAGGCTAGGATTTTTAAGTTTTTTCAAAGGGATGTGTCATTGGGATGGAAAGAAATTAATCAATTACTGGAGTTAGTTGACTGTGCTGAAGTGGAAGCATAGTGATTGATATGTTAAAGTGCCAATAGCAATTAAGGCTCAACTACAAGAGGAGTGAATACACAGCCCATATATGGGATACACCTAGAATGCCCAGCTTGGGTGATAGGGGAGGCTGTGCCACTGCACCCTATAGAACACCTATGTTAGGCCACTCTTCCATGTCTGGGAAATATAGTGGCTCCACCTAATTCACAGAAACAAACACAGGGAGCCTGCTAAAATGAGACAAAGAAACATGTCCCCAGTGAAAGAACAGGACAAAATTCCAGAAAAAATAATAAACCAAATGAAGATAAGTAATCTGCTAGATGAAGAATTCAAATCACTGGTTATAAGGATGCTCAATGAACTTAGTGAGAATATCAACAGCATAAAAATGATCCAGTCATAAATGAAGAGTACACTAACTGAAATGAAGATTATTTACAGGGGTTCAACAGTAGAGTAGGTGAAGCCAAAAATCAAATTAGTAATTTAGAATATAAGGAAGCAAAAAAAAAATATCCAATTAGAACAGCAGAAAGGAAAAATGAACTCCCCCTCCCCCAAAATTAGGATAGTGTAAAAAGACTCTGGGACAACTTCAAGAGTACTAACATTTGCACCATGGGGTGTTTCAGAAGGAGAAGAGAGAGAACAAGAAAATGAAAACCTATTTGAAAAAAAAGAATGATAGTAAACTTTCCTAACCTGGTGAATGAAATTGACATACAAGTCTAGGAAGCACACAGACTCCCAAATAAGATGAACCCAAAGAGTCTCACACCAAGACACGTACTAATTAAAATGCAAAAGGTTAAAGACAAATAATCTTAAAAGGAGCAAGAGAAAAGCAGTTAGTTATTTACAAGGGAGTTCCCATCAGACTGTCAGCTGATTTCTCACCAAAAACTTTTCAGGCCTGAAGTTATTGGCAAGAAATATTCAAAGTGATGAAAATCAAGAACCTACAACCAAAATTACTCTACCCAGCAAAGCTGTCACTTAGAATCAAAGGAAAGAAAAAGAGCTTCCCAGACAAGAAAAAGCTGAAGGGGTTCCTCACCACCAAAAAATATTGCATGAAATGTTAAAGGGTCTCTTTAAGGAGAAGGGAAAAGATTAAAAATGTGATCAATAAAATAGCAATAAATAAATATCTATCAACCACATAACCTAAAAAACAAAATAAACAGTCAGAACAAAACCAGATTCAGAGATACAGAGTACATTTTGATGGTTGCCAGATGGGAGGGGTTGGGGGGATAAGTGAAAATGTGAAAGGATTCAGAAGTATAAATTTGTTGTCACAGAATACTCATGGGGATGTAAAGTAGTTTAGTGAAAAAAGTCAATAAAACCCTAATAACTATGTATGGTGTCAGATGGGTGAGAGACTTATTGGGATGATCACTCAGTAAGTTACGTAATATCTAATCACTAGGGTATACACCTAAAATTCATATCATATAATAATATATTTCAACTGTAAGTGAAAAGTAAAAATGATTTAAAAATGAAAAAAGTTATGAAGATGGGAGCAAAATATGGCACATGGAGAATATAAACAAAATAGAACATATATTGAATTTATTATAGGGTTATTAATTTTTATTATTTTATTATTATAAGTTAAGAGACAACAGTACTTGAACTACAATAAAAAAATAAAATAAAATAAAGGTTATAGTGCATGTCAGGTTTAAGACATTTTATCAAAGATTATCGGTTCCTATTTATGAAAAACTATGTTCAATGTAATGGGGTTAAATATATTGTAAAATGTGTTAGAGATGCTTCTGCTTCTTAGTTTCTGGATAAAGTTGAAAGAGAAATACACTTGGGAAATGATATAAAATTCTTCCCTAAAGAATGAAATACTGTTGTAAAGTGGAAAACATTTCCTAGCTGTTATCCAACCTATTATGAATTGTGAATCAGTAAAATTTAGGAAATATTTAGTTATATAATGTCCAGTAACAGGATTTGAAATATAAGGTAACATTATTTAAAGCCTAAACCAAAAACACAAATGTTTTCATTCTTCATGTACTTTACATGAGACCAACCCAAGAACATATGTGTGGTGTGTCTCTACAGTTAGGATTGTCAGGTAAAATAAAGAATGCCAAGGTATTTTTTAATGCAAGATAGACATTTTCATTATAGGTATTTACTGAATATTACATGAGACACTGTACACATCAAACATTTAATGGGATTACAGCAACAACTCTCTATAGAACTTTTAATAACCTATCAACTTTTCTTATCACATATGTATTCTACCATACTGAGACCTTTGAGAGCCAGTAAACCATAGTAAAATATACACAAAAATAAACTCAAGGTGGATAAAAGACTTAAATATAAGTCATGACTCCATAAAAGTCTTAGAGGAGAGCATAGGAAGGAAAATTTCAAATATTTCGTGCATCATTATTTTCACTGATATGTCCCCTAGAGCAAAAGATAGAAAGGAAAGAATAAACAAATGAGACTACGTCAAATTTAAAAGCTTCTGAGCAGCTAAAGAAAACATCAGCAAAATGAAAAGGGACCAACTATATGGGAAAATACATCTGTCAAAGATAACCTCAGACAAGGGTTTGATCTCCAGAATATATAAAGAACACACATGTGTCTTTCATACTTGTTGCTCTAATCCCTTCCCCTTTTCCCTGGATATTCCTATCCCTCTCCTCTCGCAACAAGTATGAAAGACACATGGACAAAAGCTGGGGGGGAGTGGAAATGGGAGGGAGCTGGGGAGGGCTGGGGCAGTGGGATGGGATGGGAGTAGAAAACACAAAACTGTATAAGAACAACAATTAAAATAAAATAAAAAATATATAATCTAAGTAAAACAATAAAAAAATAATGAACTGCTTTAATATTATGGTTAAGAGAATTTTGCTTCCTGTATGAGAGCTAGATTGAATAAAGCAAATTTCTTAGTCATGATAAATGGATCTGATAATTTCAAATATAGTGTAAGCTACCCATTATCATTTAGATCAATAAGGCTCATTAAACATTGATTTTATTGTTTCACTTCTAGACATGCAATGAAGCTCAATTTGAAAATAAATGCATTAAAATTAAAAAAAAAAAAAAAAAAAAGAACACACAACTCCACACCAGGAAGACAAACAATCCAATTTAAAAAATGGGCAAAGGACCTGAACAGACACTTTTCAATGAAAGACATATGTAGGGCCAACAGACATGTGAAAGTATGCTCAGCTTCACTAGCAATCAAAGAGATGCAAATTAAAACCACAATGACATACCACTTCACACCAGACAGAATGGCCATCATAAACAAATCAATAAACAAGTGCTTGTGAGGTTGTGGAGAAAAGGGAACCCTAGTGCCCTATTGGTGGGAATGCAGACTGGTGAAGCCACTGTGGAAAATAGTATGGAATTTCCTCAAAAAACTAAAAATGGAACTGCCTTTTGACCTGGCAATTCCACTGCTGGGATTATACCCTAAGAATCCTGAAATACCAATTCAAGAGAACGCATGCACCCCAATGTTCATAGCTCTGCTATTCACACTAGCCCAGAGCTGCCACAGCCTAAGTACCCATCAGTAAAGGAGTGGATCAAAAAACTGTGGTACACTTTTACAATGGTATTCTATGCAGCAGAAAGAAAGAAGGAACTCCTACCTTTCCTGGCACTGTGGATGCAACTGGAGAACATTATGCTAAGTGAAATAAGTCAGTCAGTGAAAGACAAATACCATAGGATCTCACCTATAAGTGGAATCTAGTCAACAAATAAACAAGAGCAAAATAGAACCAGAGAAATGGAAAAAAAGAACAAACTGACAGTGACCAGAGGGGAGGGAGGAGGCACATCACCATGGAAAGAAGGGAAAGGGTCAAGTCAAGGAACTTGTATGAAGGACAAATGGACAAAGACAACTAGGGGGGTACTGAATGTGGAAGGAAGAGGGTGTATAAGGCAGGGAAGAATAATGGGGGGGATGGGGACAACTGTAATTGGACAACAATAACAAAGATAAGAAAGAAAATAGGAGAATTAACACATTCTTCATAGATTTAACTGTGTTATTGAATTATTTTAGTACAAGCACTGTAGTGTGGCATGTTGGAGTAACTGTCAATAAGTTCTCTGTAGCATAAAAAGGCATGGATAAAACATTTCTCTTGAAACACATCCTGTAATCTTCAGTAATGTAAAGATATCCAGGCGCTAGTTAAATTATACCTGATTGACCATTTAAAATGTCTCCTAGAATGATTTCATTTCCTGTATTCTCATTAAATAAGGTTCCATTAATTTTTATTGGGATTTTATTTTATAGAGATTGTAACAGTAAACTTCAGTATGGAATTTTTTATTTCTGAAAGACTTTAAATAGGAGATGTCAAAAGCAGTAAAATAAATGCTAATTTCAATATGTGGCTTAGGTTTGCCATATTAAAAATTCTATGACCCAACATTTGTATCTTTAAAAAATAAACAGTAATGATTTCTTTTAATGTCTAATTTTGTAAAGATAGAAAGAAAACAAATGTCTCTAAGCCATATTTGTATAACCTTAAGCATCACTGCAGAAAAGCATCATTCATATTGCAATACAGCTTTATGGCATCAATTCTTTTATGGCACTTTTACTTCAGAGAAATACATAGGACTTGTTTGTGTAGTTCTGAGTAAAAAAACAAAGTTTTTTTTTAAATATTTTATTGTTGTTCTATAGTGGTTGTCCTAAATTTTCCCCCTTTGTCCTTCCCCTCCCAGTCCACCCCCAGCTCCCACAGTCAGTCCCCACACTGTTGTCCATGTCTATGGGTCATTCACACATGCTCTTTGTCTATTCCTTTCCCCTTCCTTCCCCCCCTTATCCCCTTCCCTCCTCCCCTTTGGTCACAGTCAGACTGTTCCATATTTCCATGCCTCTGGTTCTATTGTGCTCATTTGTTTGTTTTTGTTCATTAAGTTCCTCTTATGGTTGAGACCACATGATATTTTCTCTCATTGACTGGTTTATTTCACTTAGCATAATATTCTCCAGTTCCATCCATCTTGTCATGAAAGGTAGGAGTTCCTTCTTTCTTTCTGCTGCATAGTATTCCTTTGTGTAAATGTGCCACAGTTTTTTGGGGGTTTTTTTTGACCCACTTATTTATTGATGGGCACTTAGGCTGTTTCCAGCACTTGGCTATTGTAAACAGTCCTGCTATGAACATAGGGGTCCATGGGATCTTTCAAATTGGTGTTTCAGGATTCTTAGGGTATAATCCCAGCAGTGGAATTGCCAGGTCAAAAGGCAGTTCCATTTTTAGTTTTTTTGAGTAAATTCCATACTATTTTCCACAGTGGCTTCACCAGTCTGCATTCCCACCAATAGGGCACTTGGGTTCCCTTTTCTCCACAACCTCACCAGCACTTGTTTGTTAATTTGTTTATGATGGCCATTCTGACGGGTGTGAAGTGTAATCTCATTGTAATTTTAACTTGCATCCCACTGATAGTTGGTAATGTTGAGCATACTTTCATGTGTCTGTGTGCCTTCTGTATGTAAAGTCCCTTGCCCGTTTATTAATTGGCTTGTTTGTTTCCTTGGTGTTGAGTTGTATGAGTTCTTTATATATTTGGGAGATCAAATCCTTGTCCAAGATATCATTGGCAAAAATGTTTTCCCACACAGTTGGGATCCCTTTTCATTTTTTAATTTTTGTATTGTTGTTCAATTACAGTTGTCCCCATTTCTCTCCATCACTCTCCCCTACCCTACCCACCTGCTACCTTCCACTTTCAATGCTCCCCTTTATGGTCTTTGTCCATGGGTCCTTTATACATGGATACTTGTTCCTTTTGATGATGTTTTCTTTAGCCATGCAGAAGCTTTTTACTATGAGGTAGTGCCATTCATTTATTATTTTTCTTTATCTTCCTTGCAATTGGAAATATATCAATGAAACTTTTGCTATGTGGGATGTCTGAAATTTTTCTGCCTATGTTTTCCTCTAGGACTTTTATGGTGACAAAACTTTATCATCCATCTTGATTTTATTCTGGTGTATGGTGTAAGTTTGTGGTCTAGTTTCATTCTTTTGCACATACCTGTCCAGATCTCCCAACACTATATATTGAAGAGGTTCTTATTACTCCATTGTATGCTCCCATTCCCTTTTTCAAATATTAATTGACCATAGAGTCATGGGTTTATTTCTGAGCTTTCTAGTCTGTCCCATTGATCTATTTGTCTGTTCTTATGGTGATACCAGACTGTTCTGATTACAGTGGCCTTGTAGTATAGTTTAGTATCAGGTATTGTGATCCCTCCTACTTTGTTCTTCTTTCTCAAGATTGATGAGGCTATTTGGGGTCATTTTTGGTTCCATATAAATTTTTGAAATATTTGTTCTAGATCTGTGAAACATGCCATTGATATTGAAAAGGGATTGTATTATATCTCTAGATTACTTTGAGTAACATGCACATTTTAATGATGTTAATTACTCAAGTCCATGAACAAGGGAAATTCTTCCATTCATTTGTATATTCTTTAATTTTTTTTTCTTCAGTATTCTGTAGTTCCCTGAGTACAAGTCTTTTACCACTTGGTTAAGATTATTCCTAGGTGCTTTATTTTTCTTGGTGCTGTAGTACATGGGATTTTTTCCCTGGCTTTTGATATTTCATTGTTGGTGTACAAAAATGTCTATTTCTGAATATTGACTTAGTATCTCATATTTTTCCAAATTTGCTTATTAGGCTGAGTAGTTTTTTGGTGGAGACTGTAGGATTTTCTATGTACACTATAATATCATCTACAAATGACAGTTTTACTTCCTCCTTTCCAATTTGGATGCCTTTTATTTCCATTTTTTGTCTAATTGCTATGGCTAAAACTTTCAGTACTATATTGAATAGAAGTGGTGAAAGTGGACAACCTTGTCTTGTTCCTGATATTAGTGGAAAGCTTTTAGTTTTTGCCCATTGAGCATGATGTTGGCTGTAGGTTTCTCATATATGGCCTTTATTATGTTGAGGTATGCTCCATCTATTCCCACTTTGCTGAGTGTTTAATCATAAATGTGTATTATACTGTATCAAGTGATTTGGGGGCATCTATATATGATCATGTGATTTTTGTCTTTCCTTTTGTTTGTGTGATGTGTTACATTTATTGATTTGTGAATATTGTACCACCCTTGCAACCCTGGTATGAATCCCATTTGATCATGGTATGTGATCTTTTTAATGTATTGCTGGATCCAGATTGCCAATATTTTGTTGAAGATTTTAGCATCTATGTTCATTAGGAATATCAGCCTGTAGTTTTCTTTCTTTCTTGTGTTTTTACCTAGTTTTACAATTAGATAATACTGGCCACATAACAAGTGTTTGGGAATCTTCCTTCTTTAATTTTTTGGAATAGTTTGAGAAGGATAGACATTAGTTGTTCTTGAAATGTTTTGTAAAATTAGCCTGTGAAGTCATCTGGTCCACTGCTTTTGTGTGCCGGAGTTTTTTGATTACTGCTTCAATTTTGCTAGCTGTTATTGGTCTAGTCAGGTCAATTCAGGCTTGCTGCTTCTTGATTCAATTTTGGAAGCTTGCAGGTTTCTAGAAATTTGTACATTTCCCCCAGGTTGTCCAATTTCTTGGCCTATAGTTGTTCATAGTAATTTCTTATAATTTTTTATGTTTCTCTTATCGGTTGTAACTCCCCCTCTTTCACTTCTGATTTTATTTATTTGGTTCCTCTCATTTTTTCTTGATCAGTTGGTTAAAGCCTTGTCAATTTGGTTTATATTTTGAAAGAATGATCTCTCAGGTTTGTTGATCCTATGAATTGGTGGGATTGTTTTTTGTCTATAGGTCATTTAATTCTGCTCTAATCCTGATTTTTTCCTTCCATCTACTCACTCTGGGCTTTGTTTATTTTTGTTTCTGTAGTTCTTAAAATGTAGGGTTAGGTTCTTATTTAGATTTTTCTATCTTTTTTAGGTAGGCCTGTATGGCTATGCACTTCCCTCTCAGTACTGTCTTCGCTGTGTCCCATATGTTTGGGGCTGTTGTGTGTTCATTTTCATTTGTTTCCAGAAACTTTTTGATTACTTCCTTGATCCCATTGTTAATCCATTTATTATTTAATAGCATGTTATTCAGTCTCCATGTATTTGTACTTTTTTGAGTTTTTTCCTTGAGGTTGGTTTCTAGTTTCAAGCCATTGTGACCCAGGAAGATGCTTGATATGATTTCAATTTTCTTGAAATTTTGAGGCTTGTTTTATGTCCTGCATGCAGTCTATCTTTGAAAATATTCCATGTGCATTAGAAAAAATGTATATTTTGCTTCTTTGGGGTAGATGGTTCTGTAAATATCAATTAAGTCCATTAGATATAGATTGTTATTCAATGCCACAATATCCTTGATTCTTTGCTAGGAAGGTCTGTCTATTGTTGACAATGGGTTGTTAAAATCCTCTATGATGAGCATGCTGTTGTCAATATCTTTCTTAAGTCCTCCAAGGTTTTCCTTTTATATTTGGGTGTTCCTATGTTGGTTATGTATATGTTTACAGGGGTTATGTCTTCTTGATGAACTACTTCCTTAAGTATTGTGAAGTGACTTTCTTTGTCTCTTTTTATGGCCTTTGTTTTGAAGCCTATTTTGTATGATATAAATATTGCTACCCCAGCTCTTTTTCCATGCTCATTTGCTTGGGATATTTTTTTTCATCCCTTCACTTTAGTCTGTGTAGATCTTTACTTCTTAGGTAGGTCTCTGATAGACAGAATGTATGTGGGTCATGTTTTCTTATCCATTCAGCTACCCTGTGTCTTTTGATTAGTGTATTTAATCCATTTACATTTAAGGTTATTATTGATAGGTACTTAATTATTGCCATTATTTCCATTTGTACCAGTGTTCCTCTATCTTTTTCTTCATCTTCTTTTTTTATTGTTGTTCAAGTACAGTTGCCTCCATTTATCCCCCATCCTTCCCCCACCACAGCCATCCCCACCTTCTGCCCTCAATCTTACCCCCATTTGGCTTTGTCCATGTATCCTTTATGTGTGTTCCTTGGCAACCATTCTCCCATTTCCCCCCATTATCTCCTCCCACCTCCCCTCTGGTTATTGTCAATTTGTTCTTAATTTCTTAAAGCAATTTCTTTTGCATTTCTTGCAATGCTGGTTTGGTGGAGATGTATTCTTTAAGCCCTTTTTTTGTCTGGGAAACTCCTCATTTCACCTCCCATTTTAATTGAGAGCCTTGCAGGGTAGAGTAAGGTAGGATAGAGTAGGGTAGAGTAGTCTTGGTTGCAAGCCTTTGCTTTTTCATTACTTGGAATACTCCTTGCTATTCCCTTCTAGCATGTAGTATTTCTGTTGAGAAATCAGCTAATAGCTTTATCAGAGCTCCTTTAAATGTTACTAGCTCTTTTTCCCTTGCTGCCTTTAAGATTATCTCTTTGTCTTTAAATTTTGCCCTCTTAATTATGATGTGTGTTGGAATGGGCTACTCTGGGTTTATCTTTATTGGGACCTTGTGTACTTCCTGGACTTGTGTTACTTTTTCCCTCATCAAGTTAGGGAAGTTTTCTGTCATTACTTTTTCAAACAGGTTTTCTATACCTTGCTCATTTTCTTCTTCTTCTGGTATCCTTATGATACAAAGATTATTATGTTTCATGTTGCCCTGCAGCTCCCTTATACTATCTTCATATTTTTTAGTCTTTTTCCATTTTTAGCTCAGTCTGGGAGTTTTTTTCTACCTCATCCTCCAGCTCACTTATTAAGTCCTCTGCTTCATCAAACCTGCTTTTAGTTCCTTCTAGTGTATTGTGAATTTCAGATATTGTATTCTACATTTCCTCTTGCTAGTATAGTTTTATGTCCTTTTTCCTGCTGGTGTAGTTCCCAGTAAGTTCCCTGTAGCTTCCATGGTGTTCCCTATGGTTCCCCCTAAGCTCCTTGAACATGCTTATAACCATTAATTTGAACTCAATGTCTGATAGTTTGCTTGTCTCAATTTCATTTAACACTCTGAGGATTCTTCCTTTCCTTCAATTGGGGTTTCTTTGTCTCCCCATTTTAGGTGACACTTCTTGTTTGTTTCTGCATATTATATTGATCTGTTTTGACTCCATTTCTTTGTGGTGTTATCTTTTGTGGTAGGAGACCTGTGGGACTCAGTGGTGCAGTCTCCTTGATCTCCTGAGCTGGATGCTCTTGGGATGTCCTTTATACAATTTTTTGGGGCTCTCTGTTTATAATTGGATTTTTGTTGTTGCCAGCTGGCTGACTGAGAGTCATACGGCCCACCACATCTTGTATGCTGTTGTACAGGTGCTTCCAGAACAAAGCCAAACAACCAGGAAACAAACCCACACTTGCAAAAATAATGCCCACCACAACTACACTATCAACAGCACATGAGCAAATATTAATAAAAGTGTATGGAGATTATGACTATTATAAGAGAGGAAAAACAAATATAAGATGAGTAACTGAAAGAAAAAAATATTTTGAGATAGTTGGGGTAGGTGAAATAAGTGTAGGGAATAGAAATAAAATGAAGAAAGAAGGAAAAGAAAATACACATCATAAATTAAAAAGGAAGGGAAGAAGGCAGAATGAAGTAAGAAATGGAAAGAGTATAGTATTAGGTTCAAACAATGTTTTTTTAAAATGCGAGAACAATAGGAACCAAATTGGAAAAAAAGATCTACAACAGCGAATGAGCAAAGATTAATATAGGTGGAATGGGACTAAGAAGAAGAAAAGAAAGAAAAGCTTATGAGATATCTAGATGAAAGAAAAGCAATATTGAGAAGATAGAGGGAGAAGGAATACTAAGAGTGAGTAATGAAATCAGGCTGGAGAGGGGAAAATTAAAATTTAAAACAAAAAACAGCCTTGGCTGGTATGGCTTAGTAGACTGAATACTGGCCTGTGAACTGAAAGGTCATGGGTTTGATTCCCTGTCAGGGCACATGCCTGGGTTTTGGGCCACATCCCCATTTGAGGACATGAGAGAGACAATTGATCAAAGTATCTCTCTCACATCGATGTTACTCTTTCTTTCTCCTTCTCTTCCCCCTCTTGAAAATTAAATAAATAAAATCTTAAAAAATGAACAAACTACACAGATTTAGATAAATAAATAAAACAAAGAAAGGGTGGGAAGAAGATAAAATGGAGTAGGAGAGGGGAACGATAAAATTTGAGATTTGAATAACAAGAATTGTGAAGATCTAGAAACAAAACTGAAGAAATACAACAATCACCATATGCACAACCAATGAGCAAAAATTGATAAAGGTGCTGAAAGAATAAGGATATTTTAAGAAGGGGAAAAATGTGAGATGACTAAAGACAAGAAAAATGGTTTTCAGTGGCTAGAGTGGGGACAAATAGTAAGAGTGTGGAATGGAAACATTGTAGCAAGAGAAAAAGTAAAATTTAAAACAAAAATAAAAAGTGGGAGGAAGAAGGTAGAATGGAGTAAGGGAGGAGCAAAATATGAGATTTGAAATAAACTAAAATATAAAAACTAGTGAAATAATAGGCCCAAACTCAAAGAAAAAGAAATGAATGTTAAAAAGCTATGTAGGAGAAGAATTAATGCAAATGATGAAGAAGACCACAGTGGAATCATCTCAGCAGAATCCAGTGTTTACCACTGTCTTCTTTTTCTGGACCTGCCCCTGATAATGTCAGATTGTGTCCTAGTCTGGCCCTAGGCAGCCTGTTCGATCACAGTCTGTGGCTTTCTCTTTCTGATTTGGCTCATCCCCACTGTTCTGCCCTGATGGCTTTCCATTGGCCCAGGGCCAAGGAGTAGTTCATTTAATGACCCAAGAGGACTACCAGTACCTTCTCCACCTGCTTCCAGGTAGACTGTGGTGCCATTGGGAAGGTAGGTACCCTGTGGCACCCCTGTGGAGCACTGTTCAGTCTTCCAGGAAGATGGTGAAGTGTTTCCCTGCCCCCTCATCACAAGTCTTGGTCTATCCCAGTTTCTTTCAATAACATAGTTTCTGGTGAATTAGTTATCTGCTTCCTGTGAGGGGCCAATCTGTGTAAAGGGGACAACTCTTTTCTGCTTGGCGCATACAGCAGCTCTGTGTAGGCACTGAGACTGGGTGGGGCCCTGAACATCCCTTGATGCACCTGTCTCTAATCTCTGCTTTGCAGGTTTCAGAGGATCAGGGATGGAGGTACAGTGTAGGTTGTACTGTCTGGTAAAGGGCCCTTTCAGAGCTTTTTCTTGTTTCCCCTGCGGAATTGCACCCAGCATAGGGCTACTGAGCCTGTTCTCACTGATCTGCAGAGCCTGTAATCCCGCAAGTGGGGGTAGGGCTTGCCTGTCTGTGAGAACTACTTGGCTGCAGCAAATCTCACGCGTTCAGCTCCTGGCCCTTCAGTACACAGCCTTCTGTGCTCTCACTGGAAACTCAGGCCAAACTCTCCACTCTGTACAGTTCCTTGCTTACCAGCCATGCTGGGTTATGTCCCACAGTCCTTCAGCATGACTCTATCCCTCTGAGTTCTTTGTTTGCAGAGCTGCTTCTCAAGCATGCATGGGCATGCAAGCACCGGGTCCCTGCCACATACTGAGTCTCATCTCAGCAACTCTTAAAAGTGTTTCTGTGTAGACCCCATGCTGCAGCACCAAGCCCAGGGGGACCTGTTCTCCATGAGCATCTCCTTCCCAGAAATCACTGTGTCTCTTGGTCAGGGCTGGCCAGAGCCTCTGACAGTTTTACATAAAGTTTCTCTGTGGATCTCTCCTGGATGGTGCTGGGCAGAGTCCTGCAGTGATACTATGACATGAGGCTGTGGTGGTGGAGGAAGGGCCATGGTTTGCTTTCGCCACTCCCTCCAGTGTTTCTCAGCCTCAGGTAGGCCAGCTTTTGCCACTGTTTCTGCAGCCAGCACCTCCCTGACCATCTCACTCTGCCCCCAGGGCTCACAGCAGCTGTTGCGAATCTGTGTAGCAAGAAGTGCCGTGTTGGGCAGCGTTGGTGGTAGTTGCTCCATTAGGAGAGCCCAGACCACCCACTTCCAAGTGCCCTGCAGGTGGGCAGGTTCTTTCCTATTCACACACACTCCCCAAATTGTTGTCTACAAAAGCACTTACTCACACACACTCTCACTCACTCTACTGGATTTTCAAGTTGGTTGCTCTGTGGTTTAGCTGCAAGACTGGTCCACATCTGAGAGCAAGTGGGCGGAGCTTCCAGATACTCTAGACATCTTGGATCTCCCTGGTTTTATGGTTTTTTTTTTTTTTTTTTTTGTGGGGTTTTGTGTGTTTTCTTTTTCTGGTAGTAAAACTTGCTATTAAGGATGCTTATTAATTTTATAGGAAGGTATGGATTCTGCAATAACCAAAGTCTCATCTCAGAAAAGGCAACATTGTATTAGAAAATATATGGGGAACACTTGTGAAATGTGGAACCAATTTTAAAATCACATTATGAAAATTGGGAAATATAGGAATCATTTATCCAACCACCAAATGTTCTTTCAGCCAACAACAAATACTCAGATATGGGGATAATTGCTAGTGATTCTCCCATACATTTTTGTCTATAAAAATACATTTATGGCTATAAAAATATTTGGCCTCTCTATGTGTTAGACAAAGGCTGCAGGAGATGACTAAGGACTTGTCTGCAAGTCAAGTCATCTTAAGTGACTTGAGATGTCACTTAAGTGACATCTTAAGTGTACTGTCTCAAAGGAGTGTGGCACTTTCATTTTGAATTTAGCTTTAGTTTATGGTTACTTAAAACAGGAATTTTAGAACTGGTTCTGTGGGAATGTTGCCACTGTTTTATTTTATCTGTTAACATACTCTCTGCTATGGTAACCTGTTTCCTCCTTTTTAAGCCATGTGGTTCTTACCTAAAACTTTGCCAAAGGAAAAGAATGAACTGAGGGGGTCCTCTGGACTTTTCATTATATTACACTTTCCTTCTTTTCTTTTGAAAAATTTTTAAAGATTTTATTTCTTTTTGGAGAGAGGGAAAGGGAGGGAGAAAGAGGGGGAGAGAAATATCAATATGTGGTTGCCTCTCATGCACCCCCTACTGGGGACCTGGCCAACAACCCAGGCATGTGCCCTAACTGGGAATCAAACCAGCAACTCTTTGGTTCACAGGCCAGTGCTCAATCCAACAAGCCACACCAAGCCAGGGCATCCTTCTTTTGTAAAAAATTTATTTCTTACTTAAGTATAGTGGTATAGAATTTTACATTGCTTACATTAGTTTCAGGTGTACAATATAGTGATTCAGGTTACCCCAATAATTCTAGTAATTATCTGTCACCATACTTCTTCCCTGGGTCTTTGACCTTTAGTTTTCCTTGCCTCTGTGGAACTCTTGACAGCAAACTTGTTTATCAGTGTTCTAATTTGCCCTGATCTATGGTGGAGCACTGCTTTTCTCAAAATGTTAATAGACACTAAGTAAGAAGGGTTCCAGGGTCAAACCAATAGGGAAAATAGTTGAAAATTTATGATGGGAGTATTTTTCAAATTGAGAACTTCTCAATTCTGCAACTTTTATATTTTAGGTATTATATGTTTATATACTTTTACATTTAATATGTTTTAAAAATATTTCAATATGATGTATTTTCTTCCATTGATAACTTCTTGTATTCCTTAAGGCAACCACTCTTCTGAATTTTCTATTTACTATTTTCCAGCTATTTTATAAAAGAAGTTTATTAAATACTACACAATGAAAATATATTAAATTTGATTTTGCTTGTTTTCAGTTTTATAGAAATACCACAGCAGTCTTCTGAGTTTAGCTTTTTTATTTAATATTGTTTTCAACTATTGTTTACAAGATTTACCCATGTTATTCTATGTATGAATGTATGCTTATTCACTTTTCTCTTGTATAAAATTATATCAATTTAAAAAATATTTTTATTATAACATTTTTGGGGGTATGCTTAGGTTTCTTAATGTTTTTCATAGCGTTGCCATATATACATTTTTTATGTATAAGAAGCAATTTACCAACCAATGTAAAATGGTACATCTGCATATTCATCTTTAAGGTTCTCTACTTACACAGAGATTTGTGACAAAACCAATTTTTTTTAAATATAGAGGATATATATGTTTGAATAACTGTGCTCTAACTCATCATTTCTCTTTTCTTAATGATTTTCCAGCTACTCTTACTTACTTGCTTTTTCAAATAAACTATTGGTATATAATAAACATTTTTTCCATAACCTATTAAGCAAAGCCCTTAAATGACAGTGAGTAACTAGGCATTGACATACTTGCATGGTGAGAATACAAAATGGTTTAATGTCTATAGAGAGAAATTTGGTGAAATATAACAAAACTAGTTTTTCATTTACCTTTTGTCCCAGAAAACTTATATCAAGAATTTACCTGAAGATATTTCTCTACAAATACAAAATATTTCTCTACAAATACAAAGCAACATATGGAACATCATTTGTGTAAACAAAATATTGCACAGAGGCAGTAGCTCATTGAACTGTGGCATATGCCAACAATGAAACATTATGTAAATATAGAGAGATGTAGAATTATAAGATGAAAAGTATCTATAATTTATAACAGAAAAAGAACAAGATTATATAAAACATGCTAAATCTGTGTAGAAAAGAAATATTTTTAAGAATTAATATTTGCTTATATTGATAAAAACAGAACAAAACATGAACTAATGAGAAACCATATCTAATAAGAATGGTGACCTATGGAGGAGAATTAGAAAAGGGATGGAAGAATAGGGATAAGAGTGATATTTGGCATGAGTTTATGCATTCTGTTGTTTTGAATTTTGAAATGTAAACATTTACATATTCAAAAATTTAAAACATGAAATCTAAATAATAGTATAAAAAAGAATTATTTCTGATCATGCTAAATTAACTGGTATCTCTTACCCTAAACAAAGGCTTGTGGAAAAAAATATGAAGTAACTCATTTCAGAAATTGACAATAGGCTTAATGTTGTGATCCTTGAGATAACGGACACAAGTGAGCAATTCATATGATTACTTGACTTCTTCCTGGAGGTATATTTTAGACTCCCTCATAGATAGAGAAGAATCTCAAGCAGACTGATGATCTTACTGCACTGAGGAAGTAGAGATTGGCATTCTGGGAAGCTGAAATGGCTGGAATTTGCAGGGCAGAATACCAGAAAGAAATGAACTATGCAGATAAAAAGCTCTGGACATCTACATAAAGGTTCTCTTAAGTCTATTGCTAAATATTAAGCTGCACTTTTGTAGAGTGAAGCTCCACAAATTTAGGTGAAGGGCTACTTAAGAGCTGTAAGCTGGACAATTTCTAGAACTCTCATAAGGCCCTGAGATTTTGAGTTCAAAGAGCCAGGATTGAGAAATCTCTTTGAACACCCCAGGTACTCAATAGACAACACAGAAAGGTCATCCCTTGGTAGAGTTAAATTTCCCAAAGTAAAGGATCTTTTAAACCCAGACCTTAAGATTGCTTTAAAGCACAACTTGAACACCTTGATCCTCAAGCAATTTAAATGTCTGTCAAAAGTTTTTCACTTTTTTTAACTTTGGACCCCCTTCACTTATTTGTCATATCCCATTCACCTACTGCCTCTGGAAATCATTTATCTTTTTTTTCTATGTATCTAAGAACTTCAGTTTTATTTTTCTCTGTTAGATTCCACATATAAGAGAAATCATACAGTATTTGGCTTTCTCAGTGTGATTAATTTACCTTAGCATAATGTCCTTGCAGACCATCCAGAATTTTTTATTATTTATTAAATGAAGACAAAAACAGAAATATTAAAAAAGATACCACTTTTAAAAATATTAGAGAAATGCAACAAGACATTGAAAAATCAATAAATGGTAAAAGACCCAAAAGTGACAGAGATAATAGAAATAGAGGACAAGAACTTCTAACTTGCTACTATAAACATGCTCAAAGATTTAAAGAAAAACATGAACATAATAAGAAAATTTGCAGTATAATGAAAAATTCACCAGATAGGATTAAAATACAGAAGAAATGTTCATATGTACACTTCAGACATAGCAATAGAAAAAAATCTTAATGAACTTAGAAAAAGAAGTGTTTCTCTATTAAAATGAAATTAAATTAAAATTTAATAACAAAATGATATCTTAAAAAACATTAAAAATTCAGAAATTAAATAACACTTTTCTGGGTCACCCATGAAACTATTCTCATGAAAATATATTCTCAAACTATTTTGTGTGTGTTGAAGACATAGTGAATAAATGAACATAGTGAAATTTTGCTATGAGAGAAGGAAGATTCAAAGGCAGAATACGGAGAACAAATCCTATGGTGTTAGATTTGAATTCCAGATACCATATGAACCTGTAAGTTCTTAGCACTATATTTTGTAGCTCTATTTACAGAGCTTTAGTGGATGGCATCACAGGCCATCAAATCTTAATCTTGACTACTCAATCTATAAGAGCTAACAAACAAATCTAGACCTTGATTTCTAAGCAAAACCCCTGTCTTATAAGGAACCTGTGCTTCTGGGAGAAATAGGTTGCTCTGTGTCAAGCTGAATCTTGGACATCCTATTTACAATTAATGGGAAGATGTCAACAGAACATGCATCAGATAAAAGAGCCTCCCAGTGCTCAACTTTCTGACAAATTGAGCATGAAAAAAAATAATAATATTGTGATGTTAATGGAATATATATAATACAGGAGTCCATAGTTGTAAAACCAAAATGGAAAAAAAAAGATAAATGCCAGTTAATAAGTATAATCAAATTGACAGATAGCATTAGACAATCACCATTGTGCAGCTACCAATCTAATACTATTCAGTTAATCAAATGATTGCTAAGAGCACTGGATGAAAAATTGTTGGGTAAAAAGATATTCACACAGCCATAAAGTGTCAATCCATGAATAACACATTAACTAGAAAGAGAAAAGATTCTTTAATAAATTGTGATAATTATCACCTTTACCACCTATTACTGGCATTTACCATTGCCAGTAATGCAACAAACGGTCATCGTGTCTCCACATATGATGCATTTGTACATATGTGTTACCTATGTATTCATCTTACCAGAATATAAATTTGGGAAACATTGTGAGGAAAAAAGTCTGACAAACTAAGGAAATTCTACAAGACAGCTTCTCTGGATTTTATACAAATTTCAGTGCCATGAACAGAAGAGGAGCTATTTAGATTAAAGCAGAATCCTTGACTATATCCTAGGTTTAAACAATAACAAATGCATAGTTTTGGGTGACTAAGGAAATTCTAATATAGAGTATGTGTTAGATAATATCTTGTTATTGGTTGCGATAATGGTATTGTGGATATGTAGAAGACTCTCCTTAGTCTTAGCAAATGCACGCTGACTCTGAAGTCTCCAGGAGCCAAGTTTCATCATATTTGAAGTTTACTTTCAAATTATTCAGTTATCCAATCTATGGGTTCTAGGGACATGGAGATAGCATTTATTCAACAAGTGACTACTAAATAACCATAGACTACCAGTTTGACATTAAGGGAGCATGACCTTCTCTACTGACTGCAAAGAAATGTATCGGTGTTTTCCAATGTACAGATGTGTATTAATAACAACATTTTGTTTACATAGATAATTTTATATTATACAACCTTCTGCTGTGTTGAATAGTTTAATAATACAGATAACTTGAAAAGACTATCTTTGTGGGGGGGGTTTAACATTATTTATCACAGCCAGTGGAGTGAGGTAATGCACTTCACTACAGATTTAGATCCTCTTTAGTTTTACATGCATCCATTGAGTTTTACATTTTTTGCTTGTTTACCCTTCCATACTCAATCTACCAGAAAGTCCTCCGCTCAAACCTAGTCCACATGCAGTTTTCTCCATATCAATTAACTTTAAGTTTATCTTTCTAGTGCACAGACCGAAACTCACACTTCTCTTTCTGTCAAATACATCAGGTCAGATCTCAAAACATATCCAGAATCTCACCACATTTTACCAAATCTATGACTTCCATTACATCTCAGAGCTCATTTCCTCATGTTCTCCCATATTTTGTTTCACTCCAGGTATCCTGATCTCCTTACCTACCCAAGAACTTCCCTAGCACATTTTTGTTTTGCAGCCTCATGCTTGATCTTTCCTTTCCCTGGAACATTCTCACCCTGGTATCTATATGGCTTACTTTCACTTCTCTCAAGTGTTTGCAAGTCTCCATTCAAAACTCAGTTTTCTTGGCTACTTAATTTAAAACAGCAAGCCTTCCAGGATGTCTTACCACCCACTCATTTCTGACTTTTCTGCATAAAAATAATCACCTTTTTATATGTGATAAGACTTTTTATCTATTTTTAACTGCTTATATTCCCTCATTAGAATGAAAGTTCCATGTAGGCAGGGAGTGTTAACATTTTGTTCATTGCTATATTCCTGGCACCTAAAACAGTGATGACATATTAACAGGGATTAAGCAATAACTATTCAGTGAGTAAATAAATCTTCAATTGAATACATCAATACCTGGAAATGTTTTGTCTTTAAAATCATTATGCCTGAACTCCTATAGACTTCATGCATAGGAATAATCTTAAAAAGACTATCAATTATAGATCTACAGTAAAAAGCAATATTTCTCTATAGAATATGTTAAAAGTAAAGTAATACATTTTATTCTTCACTTATTTTCATTTTCTGTTGTTAGAAACTAGTATGTATATTAATAAGAAGTTTAACAATAGAAAAACAAAAGAAGATAAGTATTTTTAAGGCCATAATTGACCATCAAAAATTTACCTTTTGGGTTCTAAAATCATAGGCAGGAAACTAAATCAAGCAACACCAATACTGTGCCAAAATAGATTAATAAAGAATTGTTGCAGTTCATTGAAGAAATTGTGATATCATTGATTGAACATATAGTTATTGAGCACCTACTATATGCACCTTGCTATTCTCGATGCTATTCATTCTATGGTAAACAGGACAGAACAATCTCTGATGTCTAGTAAGTTACATCCTCATTCAGAGCTTTCATTCCAGTGGGAATGTCCAATATAGTAGACACGGTCCACTGTTTCCAAAATAAATTACCCGTGTTGTCAATTGGAAAGAATTGTTGGTCACAAAATCATTATCTCTGCTATATATATTTTCCATTTTAAGTATCACTACTAAGCATTATTAAAACAAAGATATAAGTGGGTGTGCATAAACTCCACAGCTACAGAAATGACACAGGCTGGTGCACCATCAATGGATGCAATTATGTAAAACTCACCTTCCATAGACAAGTAATGGTGATTTTAAAATAACTTCACTTAAAACCATCTCCCAAGAGCTTATTGTAGTCTTTCTGTCTCTGAGAAACTTGAAAAATAACAAGCAATTTATCGCCCTTCATTGTAGGGGTCACTAAGCAAATGAGCACAGAGGCTCAGGGGCCGTGCCTCCCAGTCCTCTTACTGTGGTTCCATCAGCAACATCCTGTCACTGAAGCAGCACCAGATATTAGAATGTAACTGCAGTGAGGTTTCCCTGACAGCACACAAGAGAAAGAACAGTTTTTACTGAAATTTCAAGGGCTGGAAAATGGATTTTGAAGTCAAACGCATGGTGCGGGTAAAATTTTATTTTATTTAACTGTCCTGCTGAATGAGTCAATGCACATTGTAGCCATCCAACCATAAGAGACACCTCACCCTTCAGAAAGAGAACAAATCAGTCAATGTTATGAAATAACATAACAGCCATCGATGGTAGCATTTTTGTGTGTATTATATATATATAAAATAGCATTTATATATATAATAAGTAGCATTTGTGTGTGTGCATACACACACACGTATATAAAAATAGGTGCTTACATTTTACCATTTGGCCTTGTAAAAGGAATAAAGCTGTTTCCCTAAGATGTGGGGTGTGTCCTGGTTGGTACAAGTCTGTCTCAATTTCAAGTTTATATTTCCAACATGAGGAAAAAAGCTTTCAATTATATGCCCTGGAATGTCAGCTAATTTTTTTTCTTTTGGAGGAAAAAAAAGAAAATCACATGTTATCCATGCTTAACAAGTAAATTATTGCTACTACATTCATCTGCTAGTTCCTCATATTTTAAGAGCAATAAAAAAGCATAGTCTATTGCTTGAGCCTTTCACTTGCTTTCTTTATGAGATAGTATTTTGTAGATGACAAAAATCTTTCTGAGGGTATTATGAAAAAAGTAGATCCTTACCTTTTGATATTCTTACCAGTCTATCAAATAATTCCATGGTGAATCTGAACCTTTATAGCTAAATGCTTTACTATAGACAAATGAAAATAGTACTTATGTTTGATTGCAGAAAGATACCCTAAGAAATTAGAAATGAAATGCCATTTTCATTCATATGGTAAGTCCTTGTGTATGGCTGTGTTAGGGTATTAATGTAATACTGTACAAACCTCTATTCCTGCAAAATGTCCAAAGAAAACCTAATAGAAGAGATACATTAACAACATTTTGACTAGTATTCCTGTATATCCTTTAAAAGAGCAGATTGCTATTAGTTCATTTTGTTCATTAGATTCCACATATGAGTGAGCAAGCAAAATAGAAGACAGACTTATAGAGAATGGGCTGACAGCCCTAATTTGTATTTCAAACTGATGTAGGTGGCTTCCCACATTCCCTCATAACATTGCATACCTATCTCTGCAATACCACGTACCACTCTTACCTTCATGTGGTAGTTTGGATTTAATAATTTATTGCCTCTTCTATGATGCATTCATTTACATAAGTTCAGTAGTAATGATGTGCCAAGCACATAATAGGCAACATAATATATTGAACAATAGCCAAAGTATCCAGTTCAAATCTTATCTCCAAAATATTTTCTATGACTTTGTGAAAGTTATTTAATCTCTCTGTGTGTCTCAGTGTTTTCATCTTTAGAGTATCAATAATAATAGTGCAGTTTATCAGTCTTTGGTACAAAAAGGTAAGCAGTTTAACCAACAAAGTTGAGTTCATTCAGAATGGTAGAGAAATTGCAATTTGGTACTTGCAAATTGTGGTAAACCATAGGCAAGTTCTGAGAGCAAAGGGAGGAGCTGTTCTATAAAAAGGAATATGTTGAGAATGGCTTTTTCGAATGACAGCTCAGCAGAAGAGAGTAAGAGATTGGAATTGTGGTAGCTTCTCATTGTCTGCATTGTTGCTGGACAAAATTGGAAATCATCTTTTCTTTCTGCTGGGCACATAAAGTAAGCCTTTTCTTGCTCTGCTTTGTAAACTAATTGTGATGAGTAGTTCTTGAGTGAGAACACTCCCTTCATTGCTTCCTGGCTCTACTTCCTGGCTTTATTTGCATTATCTTATACAGCTTTTGTCATGATTAAGAGTATAAAGAATCTAAAACAGTGTTTGGACAAGTTGTACACACTCAATAAAGATTTTTTTCCTTTGTTTGTATAACAGTGGTTCTCAATCCATAGGGAAAGCTTTTTTAAAAGGTCAATGTCCATCATCAAACAAGATGTTATGAAACTAGAAATCAATACAAAAAAAAACCTGAAAAACACACATGGAGGCTAAATAACACGTTACTAAACAATGAGATCAGGGAGAAATCAAATATACCTTAAGAAAAATGGAAATCACAATGAAGCAACTGAAAATCTATTGAATACAGTTAAAGCAGTTATTGAAAGGAAATTCATAGCAATACAGTCTTACCTGAAAAAATAAGAAAAATCTCAAATAAACAATCTAACTTTACAGCTAAAGGAACTCAAAAAAGAACAACAAACAAATCTCAAAATTAGTATAAAGTGATAGTAAAGATCAGAGTGGAAATAAACAAAATAGAAGCTAAAAACAGTACAAAATATCAATGAAACCAACAGCTGGTTCTTGGAAAGATAAACAAGATTGATAAACCTTAACAAAACTCAAGAAAAAAGAGAGGGGACACAAATAAATAAAATCAGAAATTAAAAAAAGAGGAATGACAACTGTCATCACAGAAATGCAAAGGATTGTAAGAAAATATTGTGAACAACCATATCCTATGAAATTGGACAATTTGGAAGAAATGAATAAATTCCTAGGAACATACGATTTTCTGAAACTGAATCAAAAACAGACCAGAAAATCTGAATAGACTGATTATAACCAATGAAATTGTGCAACAGTAACCAGTATCTTCCAACAAACAAAAGTTGGACCAAATGACTTCACAGGTGAATTTTACCAAACATTCAAAGAAGAATTAATACCTACCCTTGTCAAACTATTCCCCCAAAAAATCAACAGGAGGGAAGAGTCTGTCACTATTTTGCTTGTTTAGTTCATTTTGTTCATTATATTCTACGTATAAGTGATATCATATGGTCCTTGCCTTTCTCTGATTGGCTTATTTCACTTAGCTTAACACTCTTCAGTTCCATACATGCTCTCACAAATGGTAAGACCTCCCTCTTTCTTTTATGGCCAAGTAATATTTTATTGTGTGAATGTACCACAGCTTTTTTATCCACTCATCCACTGATGAATACTTGAGTTGCTTCCAAATCTTGGCTATTGTAAATAACCCTGCAATGACAATGACTGATCCATACGTAGAGAGCAGGATGATGGATATCCTGGGGTGGGCATGGAGGGATTGAACAAAAAAAAGAGAGAGATAGATAGAGAAAACTACTCATGGACATGGACAAAAGTATGGTGATTGCCAGGGAGAGGGGAGTTAGAAGGAAGTAGAGGACAGTATAGGGAGGATAAATGGTGATGGACTAAGACTTGACTTGAGGTGGTAAATACATAATACAGTGTACAGATGATGTGTTGTAGAATTGTTCCCCTAAAACTGGTTTGATTTTGTTAACCAGTGTCACCCAAGTGAATTCAAGAAAAAGTAAAAAAGAAGGAAAGGCTTACAAGCTCATTTTACAAAGCCAGCATTATCATAATTCAAAAACCAGATAAAGACTCTACAAAGAAAGAAAATTATAGGCCAACACCCCTGATGGATGTAGATGCTAAAATCTTCAAGAAAATATTAGGAAACCAAATCCAACAATACATTTAAAAAGGTCATACATCATGATCAAATGAGATTCACTTTGAAGATGCAAAGTTGGTATAATATCTGCAGATCAATTAATGTGATACACCACATATATAAAATAAAGGATAAATTCAAAAAAGTTTGTGTGTAAAATATCTTTAAAAGGAACCTGCTTAAAACACATAAAAATAAAGGATAAGAAATCATATTCATAGATGCAGAAAAAGGATTTGACAAAATCCAGCACCCATTTAGGACAAAAACTCTCAGCTAAGTGGGAATAGAGGAATACTTCAACACAATAAAGACTATATATGACAAACCCACTGTCAGCATCATACTCAACAGAGGCAAATTAAATTGTTTCCCTTCATATCAGGAATAAGACAATGATGTCCACTCTCACCACTTATATTCAACATAGTTCTGGAAGTTCTAGTCACATAAATCAGACAAGAAGAAGAAAGAAAATACATCCAAATTTTAAAGGAAGAAGTAAAACTGGCATTATTTTCAGATTTCATTTTACTATATATAAAGAACCCTAAAGATTCCACCAAAATCTATTGGAACTGATAAATAAATTCAGTTAAATAGGAGAATACAAAATAAATACTCAGAAATTTGTTGCATTTTTATACATCAATAATGAAATATCAGAAAGGAAGACTAAAAATAATTTCATTTATAATTGTTTCAAAAAAATACATAGGAATAAATTTGACTAATTAGCTAAAAGACCTGTACTCAGAAGATTATAGGATATAGATGAAAGAAATTAAAGAAAATACAAATAAATGGAAGTATATACCATGTTCATGGATAGAAAGAATTAATATCAATAAAGTGTCCATATTACCCAAAGAAATCTATAAATTCAATACAATCTCTATCAAAATACCAATAGTATTTTTCAGAATAATAGGGTATAGGTACTAGACCTATCATAGGGATTACTTCATAACTTTAGTGGTTAGACATGCATATTGCTATTTTTAAATTTCTTTTTCAATTACTGTTTTCATTCAATATTATTTTGTGTTAGTTTTAGATGTATAGTGTAAGGGTTAGACAATCTTACATTTTACAAAATGATCCCCTTGATATTTTAAGTACACAACTGTCATTATACAAAGTTAGTACAATACTATTGATTATATTTCCTATTCTGTCCTTTACATCCCTGTGATATTTTGTAACTACTAATTTGTACTTCTTACTCCATTTTTTCACCCATCTCCTCAAACCTCTATTCTCTGTATACCATCAGCCTGTTCTCTTTATCTATGAGTATGTTTCTATTTAGTTTGGTCATTTGTTTTGTTCTTTATATTCCACATAGAGGTGTAATCATGTGGTATTTTTCTTTTTCTGTCTAACTCATTTCACTTAACATAATACCATCTAGGTCCCATGCTATCTCAAATTATAAAATGTCATTTTTTTGGTATGGCTGAGTAATATTTTGTACATATGTACTAACCATTTTTTATCTACTCGAGTATTGATTGACCATTGGGTTGCTTCCATAGCTTAGCTATAATAATTATTTGCAATGAACATTGGGGTGCAGATATTCCTTCGAATTAGTGCTTTGGGTTTCTTCAGATATATACCCAGAAGTAGAATCACTGACTTATAAGACAGTTCCATGTTCAATTTTTTAATTTTATTTATTTATTTATTTATTTATTTATTTATTTATTTATTTATTTATTATTGTATGTTGTTTCCATTACCGTTTAGCCCTTTGTATCCCATCCCCTCACAATCACCACACCATTGTCCATGTCTGTGAGTCCTTTCTACTTTTTGTTCAATCCCTCCACTTCCAACCCTCTCCCCTCTTAGCTGTCATCCTGCTCTCTATCTAGAAGTTTGTTTCTATTTTTCTTGTTGTTCATTAGATTCCACATACAAGTGAAATCATATGGTATTTATCTTTCTCTGGCTGTCTTATTTCACTTAGTATAATGTTCTCTAGGTCCATCGATACTATAACAAAGGGTAAAATTTTCATCTTTTTTTATGGCCAAGTAGAATTCCATTGTGTAAAGATCCCATGGTTGTTTTATGCACTCATCTATTGATGGACACTTGGGATGCTTCCATATCTTGGCAATTGCAAATAATGCTGCAATGATCATAGGGGTGCTTATGTTCTTTTGAATTAGTGTTTTGTGTTCCTTCTGATGTATTCCCAGAAGTGGAATTGCTGGGTTAAAAGGCAGATCCATTTTTAATTTTTTGAGGTATCTCCATATTGTTTTCCTCAGAGCCTGCACCAGTTTGTATTCCCATTAACAGTGCAAAAATGTTTTTAATTGGATTGGGTTTTATTTTGTTTTGTTTTGTTTTTGGTGTTGAGTTGTATGAGTTTTTAATAAATTTTCGATATTTACTTCTTATTGTATGTATCATTGATGAGTGTGTTTTCCCACTCAGTAGGTTGCCTTTTCATTATGTTGATGGTTTTCATTGCTGTACAGAAGCTTTTTAGTTTGGTGTAGTCCATTTGTTTATTTTTTTTCTTTCATTTTCCTTGCTCAAAGAGATATGTCAGAAAAAATACTGCTACAAGAGGTGTCTGCAATGTTACTGCCTATGTTTTCTTCTAAGAGTTTTATGATCAGGCATTAGTTCTACAAAAATAGGAGTCCAACTAAAGTGGGACAAGGAGAGTTGGAGGTTATATACAAAGGAGCTTTACGAAAATGGGATGTGATGTAATGACCCTCTTTCTCTCCAGAAGTCTCAAATGAAAGTTGGTGACTACAGTCAGTATGAGGAAGAAAGTATAGATGATTCCTCCACTTCGGAAGGATACAAAAGAGGAGGAAGAGGACTATGACAATGACTTTGAAGATGACTTTATTCCCCTTCTTCATTTCCCAAATAGTTGGGCAGTATCTATATAGAATCAAAATGGTGTCTGAGGAAAAGATTTTGTTTAACTAGTTGAAACACTTGTGGAAAATTGGCATCCTTTGGAATTGATTAACCATTATTTTAAACGTAAAGTCAAAAAGGTTGTTAAAATTTGAGGAAAACCATAATGTGAAAGTAATAAATCTTAATGAATTTGATAAATTCCTGAGCTTTAACTATATGCATAGGAACCTTTCTGTAAGAAGGGATGTTTTTACTACTTTATTTGTAAGATTTTGGTCAATGCCTTGGTTTAAAGTTTTCCTCATTAAATCATCAAGAACAATGAATTCCATATCATAGTAACAATATTAAAATAATAGCAAAAGCATTTAGCATCTCTTGACCATACACTCTGTAACAAAACTGAACCTCAAAAATAACCCCTCAAGACAGGCTGTTTATTTCCACTTTATAAATGGGGAAACTGATATATAGAGAAGGTGCTTGCACAAAGTCACGGAGATAAGTACCTAGTACGTGGCGAGGCCCAGACTGGAACCAAGGCTTGTCTGATGCTAAAGTGGGATTTGTTCTGCATTTCCTCAGAGACACACCACAAGTAGAGACAGACAAGTAGCATCGAAAGACCAGAAAGTCCATGAAAGTAGAGCAAATGGGGACACGATGGCAATAGGAAAAAGTTTTGTGATTTGTTTTTCTAAAACAGGGATTTTGTCATTTCTCTTTCTGTTATCCTCAATGTTCTGCTTGAATTTCCAAACTCACAGGTATGTGTTTGCGTATACTGGAAAATTCCAATTAAAATGACAGGTAAAGGCATAAACTTTGTGATTCTTAGGAGTAGTCAAAATCTTTTTCACTTCTGATTAAGTGACATCTACTGATGAGATTTTAGACTGATAAGAATTTTAACTGAAATAGAAATACACAGCTCTGAGCTCCCTTCCCAATGTTATAAGGAAGAAACTAAATCATCAGTGTTCTTTCAATGTATCTAACACTTATTAAGTGCCTACACTGTGCCTGGTACCTGATCCTGTTCTTCCAGCTACGCCAGGAGAGTGCAATCTCTGCTGGGCTAATTCACAAGGGATGGCAGAGTAGAAAGTGGCCAGGGTCCCTTACCTGTGTGTGATAACAATACCTAATGATACGTCTAAAATTTTTCAATCAAGTAATACATATAAACTATGTGAAGGGATATTCATCACAAAGTAGGTTCTCAAAAACTGTGTGTTTTTAAGAGGAAAAAACTGGGAAAGAACCTTGATCAGAGAAACCAAAGTCAAAGAGAGTACAATAAAAGCCTAGAGAGAATACAGGTGAAGTTTTGCTATTGAATCTTTTTTGCTTATAGTCTGATCCACTACCAACTATACTTGAAACTCTGTCATCACAGGTTATCTTTTATAGCACCCATCTATAAGCCTTAGCTGTCCTAGCAGTGGCAGATAATTGTGTTAAATACCAGTGTAAGTGCTGAGGAAGGTACCACTCACTCTTTCTAGAACAAAGAGAAATAGGAATTCATATTTAACTTTACTCAGGGGATGCTTTTCAGGTAGATTACTTTAGATGGCACAAATTACACACTTTCTGTTTGTGTTCTATTCCTTGAGTGCAGTGCTATGCAGTAGGCATTTAATGGTTCACAAATGTATTCCAGTCCTAATTCCCAGATCTGTGAATGTATTACCTCACATGGCAAAAAGAACTTTGTAGATGCGACTTAGTTATGAATGTTGAGATGAAGAGATTGTTCTGAGTTGCCAGTTGGACCCTATGAAATCACAAAGGTCCTTACAAAAGAAGTCAAGAGAATTCAAGTCAGAAGAGAAGTAAGACATAAGAGAGAACTAAATGAAGCAGCATGAGAGGGACCTGACCAGCCACTCCTGACTCTGAAGGTGGAGGAAAGGGCCCTTGAGCTAAGAATCGTCAGCAGCCTCTGGAAGCTGGAAAAGGCAGGGGAATGAATTATCCCTTAGAGATTCCAGAAGAGTACAGCTCTGCCAACACCTTGACTTTAGCCAAGTAAAACATATTTTAGACTTCCAACCTCAAGATTGTAAGACAGTAGATGTGTATTGCTTTGAGCTAATAAGTTGGTGGTAAACAGCAATAGGAAATTAATACAAGTCACTACCATATACCAGGGCATGCCAATAGACATAATATCCTCAGCCTTCTTCACTCTTCACCTAGATGTCTCATTATTATTTCTAACATCTAAGATAGATAGAGTATTGCTTTTTATAACCCTGAATACAACTTGTATTATCAAGCAGGAACTCATTAAGTGTTTAGGTACTTTTGAGTGGAATTAAAGTCTGCTAAAGTAGAAATTGCCAAAATTCTCTGCAAAGGAGGCAGTCTCATGCATTTCTTTGTCCATATGCAATATATAGCAGACCTGGGAGTGTGCACAGCTTCTGTGACTCACTCCAAAGGCCAGCCTCTATCTTTTGTGTTTTGCATAACTGTATTATATTTCAGGGTGCAAAGTACTGTCACCTCCCCTTCCTCTTCCAACACTGCATGCTCAAAGTTATGAATGAAAGGAAACAGTAAAAACTGAAGTAGGTGGAGATGAGAGTATAGAAAGAAGACATCCCTGGCAATTTCTTATTTATTTCTTGCAGCATGAATATAGGCAGAAGTGGCATGGGTATTCTTGGATTTCCATTCAGTGCAGCCACTGTACTGCAAGAATGTGGTAGGTAGTAGAAGAAAGCTAGAGATTAATTTAATTTAATTAATATCCCATCAGACAGGGTCTCTAACTTATAAACTATTGCTTTTTTTATAGCAATAAGCCCAAAGGTCCCAGGTTGGTTTATTGGTCTAATCACATATCAGTAACACAAAATTCATTCATGCTTTTTGTCTGCTAACCTGAGCACATTGGGTTTGTCCCCTCATGGTCACAAAGTGGCTGCTGGAGGTCCAAGGACCACCACTAGACACTAACTTCCTTTTTAAAAATTATTTTGTTGTTTATGCTATTACAGTTGTCCCAATTTTTCCCCTTTAACCCTTCCACCCAGCCCACCCCCTATTCCCAGAGTTACTTTCCATGTTCCCCATACTTTGTCCAAGTCCATGTTCTTTGACTAATCCCTTCACCTTCTTTCAGATAGTCACCTCCTCTCCCCTTCCCTCTTACAGCTGTCAGTTTGTTCCATGTTTCTATGCCTCTGATTGTATTTTTGCTCATCAATTTATTTTGTTCATTAGATTACACTTATAAGTGATATCACGTGGTATTTGTCTTCCACCAACTGGCTTATTTCACTTAGCATTATAGTTTAGAGTTTCATTCATGCTACCGCAAAGGTAAGAATTTCTTTTTTTTTTTACTACTGTGTAGTATTCCATTGTGTAAATGTACTGTAGTTTTTTTATTTACTCATCTATTGATGGGCACTTACACTGCTTCCAAATCATGGTTATTGTAAACAACACTGCTATAAACATAGGGGTGCATATATTCTTTTGATTTGGTGTTTCAGGATTCCTTGGATATATTCCCAGCAGTGAAATCACTGGGTCCAAAGGCAGTTCTATTTTTAATTTTTGGAGAAAACTCTGTACAACTTTCCATAGTGGCTTCACCAGTCTGCATTCCCACCAACAGTTCACTTAAGGTTCCATTTTTACCACATTCTTGCCAACATTTGTTATTTGTTGATTTATTGATGATAGCCATTTTGGCAGTGTGATGTAGCAGACCCTTCTGCATGGCATGGGCCCAGCTCCCACTCGGAGATGCATGGGACCCATGCCCACAGATACGTTCTCTTGTGGGTAATCAGATTTGCAATATACCTAGGTGGTTTTGAGATTTGCTCCTTGCTAAAACCCCTTCACCCTGCAAGTGCTAAACCTTGGGCCCAGTGTAACTGGCTGCCTATTCATTTGCTAATAACTTTTTCTGTGATGTAATGAGGGGCATTGGCTCCTTTGTGGTAACCTGGATAGTGAAGGAGAATCATCTTGGAATGTGAGGATACATTTTAGAATAAAGGCCTGTCATGGCGGAGGCCGCAGTTTTTGCTCTTCTTGAGAGAAAAGCCATGCTGTCATCCTATTTCCTCCACCAGACTCGGTAGTCCGTGTGTATATTTTAATTCATCCATAATGACATTGACACTGCTGGCTGGTGTCCACATCAGTGTGAGGTGATATCCTATTGTGGTTTTAATTTGCATCTCTCTGATGATTAGTAATGTTGAGCATTTTTTTATATGTCTACAGACCATCTGTATGTACTCTTAGAGAAGGGTCTATTCAAGTCCTTTTCATATTTTTAAAAGATCTTACTTATTTTTAGACGGAGAGAGAGAGAGGGAGAAAAACATCAATGTGGGGTTGCTTCTCACGCGCCCCCCACCGTGGACCTGGCCAGCAACCCAAGCATGTGCCCTGACTAGGAATCTAACCTGCAACCCTTTATTCACAGGCTGGTGCTCAATCCACTGAGCCACACTAGCCAGGGCCTTATGTACATGTTTTTTATCCTCACCTAAGGATATGCTTATTGATATTAGAGAGAGGAGAAGAGAGGGGTGGAGAGAGAGAGAGAGAGAGAGAGAGAGAGAGATAAACATCAATCATGCACCTCTTGCATGCACCCTACTGGGACCAAACCTGTAACCTGGGAATGTGCCCTGACTGGGAATCAAATGTAGGAGCTTTCGGTTTATGGGGTGATGCCCCAAACAACTAAGTCACACCAGCCAGGGCCCTTTGCTCTTTTTTTTTTAATTGTAAGTTCTTTATATATTTGGAGATTAAACCCTTGTCCAATGTATTGTTGTTAAATATGTTTTCCCATAGAGTGGGTTCCCTTTTCATTTTGTTGATGCTTTCTTTAGCTGTGCAGAAGCTTTTTAATTTGATGTAGTCCTCTTTGTTTATTTTTTCCTTTCTTTCCCTTGCCCTAGATGATATATTGGCAAAAATATTACTACATGAGATACCTGAAATTTTACTGCCTAAGTTTTCCTCTATGATTTTTTGTGATATCACAACTTATATTTAAGTCTTTTATCCATTTCAAGTTTGTTCTAGTGTATGGTGAAGGTTGGTGGTCTAGTTTCATTTTTTTGTATACTCTTATACAAGTGCTAACAAAACAACAACAACAAAAAAACCCACAAAAACAAAATCAAAATAAGCAAAAATAAAATAAAAACCCTACAACAGTGGCAAAATCAACCGCAAAATATCATAAAATAGTAAGTGGAAAGAGAAATAGAATAGTAAAAGAAGAAAGAATATGTGAAGATCAAAGGAAAGGAAAATGATTATGTGAAGAAAGAAGGAAGATAAACAATAAGAGTAAAGGATACAGGGAAGAGTGCTGGTGTGGCTCAGTGTATTGAGCGCTGGATTTCACAGCAAAGTGTTGCTGGTTGGATTCCCAGTTGGGGCACAGGCCTGGGTTGCGAGCTAGGTTTCCAGCAAGGGGTGCAGGAGCAACAACCACACATTGATGTTTCTCCCCCTCTCCCCCTTCCTTCCCCTCTCTCTAAAAATAAATAAATGAAATCTTTTAAAAAAGGATACAGAAAAGAAAATTGCAAAAAGCAACAAAGAAAGGAAAAGAAAAAAAAGCTAAAGAAAGAAGGAAATAATGGAGTAAGAAAAGAATAAAATAAGAGATATGAAAGGAAAAAAGAAGAAAACAAGAAAGAACTAGAATAAAAATAAAAAATATTAAAAAGGCTATGGAAAAATAAAGAGAACAAAACTAATGAAAAAGAACAATGTGTAATTTGTCTCAGCAGAGTTTAGTGCCTGCCTGCTGAGTTCTCCATTTGAATATGGCTTTGATATTGTCTGAAGCTTATGTATGCCAGTGTCAGATGCTGTCCACATCTAGCCCTCAGCAGTTTGTTCAATGCTATAAGGGATCCATGGTTTGTGGCTGTCTCCTCGGGCTTGGCTGCACACAGGACGGGCCACGCTGTGCTGTAAAACAGGCTTTTATCATCATAGGACCTAGGGGTGGGACAGCAAGCATCACTAGGCACAACAGGGTCCACCTCCACCTTCCTCTGCCTGCTAGCCTGCAGGCTCACTGTCAGTGTAGTTTAGTCACTGACCAACAGGGCTGTTTCTGAGAGTTTCTGGGAGAGTTGGGAGGATGGGACCCCTGCATCTCCCTTGGGAAGTGCCATTCAGACTTCAGTAAAGATGGTGCGTATGTTACCCTGCCCTTGAGCTACATGTCTGAGCCTGTCCTGAATGATTTCCCTGAACTTGGCAGGGCAGAGCCTCTAGTAGGAAAGCAGGTGGGGACTCCAGAGCCCAGAGTTTGGGTCTGCCAGAAACCAGGAGGGCATTTCTGTGTCTCTCCCATGTGGGCTAAGCACCTGTCTGGTTCCCAGGAAAGTGTCTGGGATGGCCCTGCCCTAAGGCAAGTCTATGATACCCCCTGAATCTGCTTAAGTTCCTGTTTTCTCAGCAGGGGTTAAAATGCAGTATGGGGGAAAAAGAGACACAAGGTGGGGTGAGCAGGATTCCAAAGAGTGGGGCAAATGCTATCCCATAGGGTGGGGTAATTGTTTTTCCTCTGGGAGGGGCTTGCACTTCTCAGGAAAAATGGCTGCTTTAGCATCTAGGTATATCTCGACAGAGAAATCCTCCAGCCACTCCCCCAGGACTCTGCCCAGTACCTCCCACTCCAGAATCTCCTCAGGCTACTCCAGTCTGTCCCACCCTCCCTTTGCCATAGCTCAAGATGAGTGGCTGCAAATGAAAATCTATACTTCAGCCCCTTAAAAAATGTAGTGGCTTTGTCTCCAGTGAATTCTGCCTCTCCCCAGCAGACAAAAGCCCCACGGCCTTTCATTGCTGGATGTTACGTGGGTGGTTCATCTCAGCACTGATGCTGCTCTGTGCTTGGGAACCCAGTCCAGAGTGTGGGCTTCTTTTCCCTCAGGGAGATGCTCCTACAGCATGTCATGACCTCAACCTGCACCTGTGGGAGCAGGCTCATCCCCTTTCGCATCTCTAGCCTTTCTACAGATTTTGGACCTTAAGGTGGTATCTGCCTGTCCTTCGTTAAAAGTCTCTACTTCAGGTTGTCTTTAGTTGTTTATTTTTGGCGGCTTCTCCTCTGTTTATTTTTATTTCCAATTGGTTCTGGGAGGATGTGTGAGAAAGATCCTCCTGTCCTGCCACTATCTTGCTACCCACCCTCAGTGACTGTTGCTTTCAATCTCAACCCATTCCCACTTAGCAGAAATCCTTTCATGTACTGCCATGAGGCCTCTTGTTAGACTTTGTTCCTAGTGCTATTGTACAGTTGCATCCTTCCAAAAGTTTACACCTTCATGGGAGCCTGAAAAATATATCAATCTATTAGTTACCTCACTTTACTTGAACTTATTTTTTAAATTAAGAAAAATATTTTTGCCCAAAGCAGAAATTTGCTTAAAATAAATCTACTAAAAAGGTAGGATTTGGACCATTGTGTTCTCTCAGTTCATTCCACAAATTCTGTAGATGTTATTACATGGGCAACTTGTTGTCACATTCCTGAACTTAAAAGCAGAGTACCAAGAGTTAATTTTGTACCACTTCAAAAAGCTTTCATTTCTTCGGGAAAAAAATAAAAATTAAATCATCCACAGAGAGATTAGAATTATCAGGATTTTTTTTGTCATGATTGTGATGTGCCTGCCTATTTCATGTGACAGTTTTCTCAATTCTGATACAAATGACATTGTGAGAGAGATGGATGATTTTTTGTTGTGGAGAGCTGAGCCATCCTATGCTTTGTTGAGTGTGTAGTAGCATTCCTGGCCTCTACCCACCAGATGCTACCCAATGGTGAAAACCAAAAGTGCTTATAAATAATAAAATGCCTCCGGGAGGAAACTTTATCTATAGATGATAGATAAATAAGTAACAGGTAAATCACCCCTGCTATATGAAAATTAGAATCTAAAGGAAATGATAGTTCTAGGTGTCAAACCATTCTGACATCATCTGAAAGTTGTGTTATAGCCAGATGGAGAGAATGCCTATGAGTGAACTGAGAAAGCTGTTTACTAATTATGTAACACCTTAAAAACCAAACAGCATTCCCCTTGGAAATCTTGAAGTGATCAGCCCACAAGGGAGGCATCCATTTTATTTTTTCTTCACTGAAGACTGAGCACTGGAAGTTTCAGTGGGCATAGTGGTCAGCAGAGCTGTGTACCCATGGCTTGTCAGAACAGCGAAAGTGAGAGGTGCCTCAGGGTAGACCCTGGACTAGCTGCAGCAATAGTAATCAGCAACAGTGAGTCAGAAGCTACAGAAGCGTTAACAGTGACACTGGGATACTGCAAATGACACACAGAATGTGCCTAAAGCTAAGTTTCCAAGGCACCTACAAATAATAGTGGCTGGTTAAATCTTAAAATGGCCAAAGTGATCTGTGGTTCCAAAATAAGGTTAGATCAGAAGACATGGTTTGTGGAGGCAATGCTAAAGGGGGTAAGGAGCTCAAATTCACATTGACACTAAGGATAGGCGACTCAGCTCTTGAAATAGCCCAGCTATATTTGAAGGGGTAGGAGAAGCTACCTTAAAGAGGGGTTAAATCCTGAATAGGTAAGTAGGAGAAATAAACAGCAAAATCTGGGCATTAAAATGGGCTCATTTAAATCCATAAGCTAATAAGAACTAGGAAAAGTAGGGTTATGTGCAAATCAGTGAACAATCATTTAAATTGACAAATTGTAGATAGATACCTTATATGCCACAAATACATCAATTTAGTAATTCACACTAGTTATAGAAAAATGAAGTCCTAGAAAAAATTTTAGTGACTTATTACTGGACTTGACTACCAAGAAAATTCAAAATTGATTGTCATGAGTTTCCCCCTCATTTTAATAAATTTATTCTTCAAATGAACTTATAGTCTATCCTCGCAGGGTCTGTTTGAAGTTCATTTGGTCCTTTGAAGGTACAATGCAATTTTTTATCAGTGATTACATTATTTATGAGGCTTATCATACTGAGTTTAAGATATGATTGAAGTACAATTACTTCCAACATGCAATATTAAGAAAATATACTGAAGCATTCAGAAGAGTTAGGAAAACCTCAGCTAATCAACTTCTCTGAGCATGTATTATCAACATTCAGTGGCCCAAAGGAATTTTTAACAACTAGTGCAAATCTTATAGATGCAAATGACGTTAACATCAGACTCCCTAAAATGGCACAGTGATTGTACATATTTACTTTCTCTCCTTTAAATGTCATTGAAATGACAATAAGATAATAAAGGTATAAATTCACAAAGACAAAGAGAAAGGGGGAAGGGATAATAGCAGATAAGTGATTTTAACTGCAAGATGTACATGAGATGGAAGAGCAATTACTTGTTTGGTTAGAAGAGGAAGGTATAACTGAGGTGACTACAAAGGTTGATACCAATAAAATGCAATCTCTTCTTCCGTTGACTCCCCCAAGTGCTCAGGACTTAGAGATCCAATTTATCTTTGAAGTGTAGGTAAATTAAAAACAGGGTCACTTCTATCATGACAAATACATGTGAATACTTTTTAAATACTCCTATACATTTTTAAAATCTGTAAGGGAAATATGTTCAGCATATATGACCTAGCCCATTTTTCACCTACAGGCATTTTTATTAACAGCAAACAGACTGTCAGTCATGGAATTGCTGGTATGTCCTGAGGAGAGACTCTACTCTGTAAGAAAAGAAATATATACTGGCTTAGTAACTTGGTTCTCTAATGTGATCTCTATGCAGATCAGACACAGTTGTACTTGACTTAACGATGACTGTACAAAATCAAGGATTCTGGGATATAAGGCTTCTCATAATATTTACCACATAAGCTCTTGATTATTAATAGGTTTCCTGAATATATAATGAAGCCCTGACTACCTGCCCCCAGAATTCAGCCAGCCCAGCATGTGTCCAACCAACTGTAAATTAGAAGCCAGTCTCATGTGCATTTGGGGAAGCAAGACAATTGTCCTAGTTTGATAGTTTCTGAATGAGCTAATTATGGAAGACCCACCACACCAGGACTATAGCAGTGGTAGCCTTTTGCAAGGACCTTTCGCAGGTAACCAATGTGAGTTTCCTCTTATAAACACTGCCTTTCTAAACTGACACTGCAACAGATAAAATCCAGCTTCAATCACATTCAGTCAGTCTGTCTCCTAAGAGTGTTACATTTCCTATGAAAGTGTCTGGATCCTTGTTCTTTAATGAATATATGAGGTGAATAGAGGATATAGAAATGGCAGAATAGATAGTAGAGTATATATACAACTAATATACCATGTATTACTTGCTTCAAGGCCATCTTCCTTTACTATGATTTTAAATGAAAGCAGAATCAGAGGGGGGAAAAACATGGGATTGGTTGAAGTATGGATATGCAATGATTAAAGCAGACAATTACTGCTTCTGCTCGTGGGGCACTGAAATAAATTGAATGAGAGACTTTGGGCCTTGGTGATATGATAGGGTAGTGGGAAGACACAGGAGAAGACATGGAGAGAAGAGACAGGCATTGAAAATAACATAAACAAATCAATAAGTGTTAGAGAGGATGCAGAGAAAAGGGAACCCTAGTGCACTGCTGGTGGGAATGCAGACTGTTGTAGCCACTGTGGAAAACAGTATGGAATTTCCTCAAAAAACTAAAAATGGAACTGCCTTTTGACCCAGAAATTCTGCTGCTGAGATTATACATTAAGAACCCTGAAACACCAATCCAAAAGAACCTATGCACCCCAATGTTCATAGCAGCACAATTTACAATAGCCAAGTGCTGGAAGCAACCCAAGTGCTCATCAGTAAATGAATGAATCAAAAAAACTGTGGTACATTTACACAATGGAATTCTACACAGCAGAGAGAAAGAAGAAGGTTATACCCTTTGCAACAGCATAGATGGAACTGGAGATCATTATGCTAAGTGAAATAAGCCAGGAGGTGAGGGACAAATACCATATGACCTCACCTTTAACTGGAACATAATTGATGAAAGAAAAAAAGCAAACAAAATATAACCAGAGTCATTGAAAATAAGAACAATCTAATAATAGCCAGAGTGGAGGGGGAAGGATTTTCAGGAGCTACTATAAAGGACACATGGGCAAAATCAAGGGCAAGGGTGGAAGCAAGGTAGGGAGGTGAGTTTGGAGGGGGTGGGGAGAAAATACAGGCAACTATAATTGAACAATAAAATAATTTTTAAAAAATCTGCATAAGCAATTGGGCACCCAGCTCTTTTGCTCTACCCATTTCTAGAATGGAAGTAGCTGGAGTTATAGCTCATTTTAACCAGGGCACAGCATCTGAGGACTAAATTAAACCACTCCAGAGAAAGGCAGTGGTTTAATTAAATATATTAAACTTCATCTTTTATCCTCAATAAAAAAGCTAATTCATCACATACTCAAACTACAGTAAACCCAACAATTGATAAGCCTTGACCTCTTACACACAAAGTCCAAACATAATTTAAAGTCTCACTCTTTCAAAATTATTCCCTTTATAAAACCCTGGGAAGGTAACATAAAAGAAAACTTAGATGACCTTGGCTATGGTGATGGCTTTCTTTTTTTTTCTTTTAAAGATTTTATTTATTTATTTTTAGAGAGGGGGGAGGGAGGGAGAAAGAGAGGAAGAGAAACACTGATGTGAGAGAGAAACATCAATCAGTTGCCTCTCTCAGGTGCCCTGACTGGAAACCACACACTCAACCCAGGCATGTGCCCTGACCAAGAATTGAACCACTGACCTTTTGCTTTTCAGGACAGCAACCAACAACGGACCCACACCAGTCAGGTGGTGATGCTTTTATAGATGGAATACCAAGACCCGATCAATGAAAGAAATAACCAATAAGCTAGGTTTCATTAATTAAAATCTTGCTCTGTGACAGGTAATGTCAAGAGAATTAGAAGACAGGCCATATTCTGGGGTGAAATATTTGCAAAATATACATCTGATAATGATTTTTATCCAAACTATACAAAGAAAACTTAAAACTCAACAAAAAGAAAGTAAATAATTCAGTTTAAAAATGGGCTAAGACCTGAACAACTACCTCACCAAAGAAGATACACAGTTAGAAAATAAGCATATGAAAAGATGCTTCACATCATAGCTCATCAGCAAAGTACAAATTAAAACAATGAGATGTCACTACACTCCTGTTAGAATAGCCAAAATCCAGAACACCGACACCACCCTATGCTGACAAGGATGTTGAACAGGAACTCTCATTCATTACTGATGGGAATGCAAAATGGTACAGCCACTTGAGAAGACAGTTTGGCCATTTCTTATAAAGCTAAACATACTCTTACCATGTGATTAAGCAATCCTGCTCCTTGGCATTTACACAAAGGAGCTGAAAACAGGTTTACACAAAAACCTGCATTGGATGTTTATAGCAGCTTGCCAAAATTGAAAGTAACCAACGTATCCCTCAGCAGATGAATTAATAAGTAAACTGTGATGTATTCAGAACTCAAAGTGTATCCTTCTAGATTCCCAAGTTCTTGAGTATTTCTCATTATAAATTTAAAAATGCAAACCATAGTATATTATTATAAACTATCAGGACATTAGTTTACAGAAAAATAAGCAGAATTATCTTATGACTGACACTGGAGGTTCACGTTTGCCTCACATTTCTAAACTCTGGAGGATAATTAAAGTGTTGTAAATTGTATTGTGAACATACACTTATGGTACATTAAGTTCACTTGAATTTCCATATAGTTTTCCGTTTTACGTAGTGATCTAATGTGAGATATATGGTAGAACCCACAGAAATCTATAGAGTAATGCTTAGTACCTTGTGTTCAATAAAGTTTAGAGTAGGCCATCTTCCAATTCAGTATTATCTTCTGTGATTTTATGTAGGCTAGATCATAAGTAATTCAGGAACAGATACTCTTGTTTTGTTCACATCACTATATATCTTATATAATTTATAAACATTTATATTATTATTTTGTTAATTGATAAAGTTTTGAAAGCATAGTCTAACACAGAAGAATGAAATTAATAAGACAAAGCAAAAAGAAGAGTTAAAAAATTAAGTAAACCTAGTTTGAATAAAGGAATAAAAGTAGAAATAAAAAATATAGACTAACAAGTACCTGCCATCCTAGCAGAAATATAAAATTATATCTTTAAAAACAAAAGTACATGTTTCTGAGACTCTATATGGCATACGAATATCAAAAAAACTATGTATCTATCTGCAAATAAAAAGCTTCTTAAGTTTAAGGGATTAAAATCTGAATCATTACATAAAGAGCTAAATTTATATCCAAACATTTCCTTCCTGGGGTTCTGGTAAGCATATAAAATGTGAATATACAAGATTTATACCTCAGACTGTTATAATACCAATGAAGATTTCAGCATTTATAAGGCCAATAAGACCAGTTTAAAAGCTTAGTAAATATATTTATGGACACAACCAAGTTACAAACTGTATCGCAAATAAGAGTTCAGTATGAAATAACCTAATAAACTTTAAATGTGGGCAGATAATCTTACTTTCCAATTTAATAATAGTTTAAACACCAGATTTAGAGAGTTTTAAAAACATAAACATTCACAGAGGATTTCTCAATGTGTGCAATGAGTTCTTTAATAATTTCAGAGCCCATTAAATTATATTACATTAATATGGACTTTAAGAATTCTTTTACACCAAAAGGCAGTTAAAAGTTGGGAACATAAGCCATGTGAAAACCAGCACTAATTTAAGAATGAAGAACTGTCACTAGGAATATTTCAAAGCTATCCCTAGATCACACAATAGGTTTTTATCAGTCGGTGTTAGAAACCAAAGTTCCTGTTCTCAAGAACATTGTTTAAGTAAAACTGCTTTGTATTCATTCATAATGTGTGTGGTGGCAGCAGAAATTCGACGTGTTTTTCAACTTTGATTTCTTTACCTTTTGGACACTCAACAAGAGTCTATTTCCCACCTTCCCTGGCAGTGTGGTAAGAGAGATGACGAAATTATGAGAAACAAAACATGGGTGGATGACATACATCATTTATAGGCACTTTCCCAGCGCTTCCTGAACAGACCTCCATGCGGCCGGTGCCTTCTCTGTGGAAAGGAGGACAGAGCCAGTGGTAGCAGGACGGTTCCTGTGTGACTCCAGCCCCATTTCCTGTGCACCCTGCCACTCTGCTGCCCAAGTAAATATAGAGACTAGATTAATGGTTAATTTTGGATAAAAATAGTGTAGGGGAGGGAAATGGGAAATGGCACATAATGGGTATGGGGTTTCTTTAGGGGAAATGGAAAGAAAATGTTTTAAAATCAAATTGTGGTGATGGTTGTCCACTAAAACATTGTACTCTATGTGAGCAAGAAATAAACCTTTATTTTGTTAAGCTAAAGTTATTTTGAGAGTTGTTTGCCATTGAAGTTAGTAACTATCTCATTATTTTAATAGTTAACTAGTAACTATCATTATTTTATAGAAAAATACTTTTAAAATGTTCATGGAAAATAAATACCTTAATACCCACTATGATGGTTATAAGCAAAATGATGGACAATGACAGGTATTGGCAAAAATGTGGAGAAACTGGAATCCTCGGACACTCTGGTGCAGCTGCAATGGAAGGCTGCTTGGAAATTCTTCAAACATTTCAATATGGCGTTACCACATGACTCAGCACACTGCTAGGTATATCCCCCAGTTAAAAATATGTCCATAGAAATTCTCATAAATTAGCAATAAAAATGAAGTATTCAATTATGTTACAATATAGATGAACCTCAAAAACATTATGCTAAGTGAAATAAGCCATCATATATAAAGTATCTAGAACAGGCAAATATAGAGACTAGATCAGTGGTTAATTTTGGATAAAAATAGTGTAGGGGAGGGAAATAGGAAATGGCACCTAATGGGTATGGAGTTTCTTTAGGGGAAATGGAAAGAAAATGTTTTAAAATCAGATTGTTGTGATGGTTGTCCACTAAAACATTGAATTGCATACTTTAAATGGGTAAATTGCATTATATGGGAATTCCATCTCAATAAAACTCTTTTAAAAAAGAAGAATGGAGATGGGGAATATTGTCGATTATCTGTATGATTAGCTGCTCACTGAAATATGTCATATTGCAAAGCTAATGTTTATTTCTCTTCTTAACAGAAGATTTAGAATTAGGGGTTTCTCACTTCAGTTATTCTTTTCTGTGGCAATTTCTCAGGTGGGAAACTTGAGAGGGGAAAAAAGAAAAAAGCAGGATCTCTGTTAAGAGAAAATATACTCACTGATAATGTGTCCAGAAGTTAAGGCTTAAGAGTGGGGTGCAGTATTTTTTTTTGTGGCAGTGAATAATGAGTTTATGTGTAGCATTGGTAAGATTGGAATTTAATTACCAAATTCTTTGTTTTTCTCCCTTAAATCTTCAATTTGAATATAGCACTAATGGCATTTGGGGATGCTGAAGCAACAGTGGCAGTATTCCAAGAATGTGAATTGGTGACTAGTGGTTAAATAAAGGGGTTTCTGACATAGAGTTGAAAGCTGTTATTGAAACTAGAATGTCATACCTTTAAATTGGACTGACTGAGAAGTAAATATTAACCAAACGTTTTTGTAAGAAATAGGATTCTAAAATAGGATTATATTTTTCTAAGTAAAAACTTTGATCACATTAAATATATATGTGATGTGAGTGTAATTCTGCACACAAACTATATAGACCTATGAAAATATCTAGATACTAGAAAATGTGTTTTATCAGGCAGGTCCTATTGCTTTTCAAAGATACTCACTTTCTTTAATAGGGTGAATTAACACAGATTTAGTCACTCACCTAACAAGTGATAAAATTAGAGCCTTTGGTGGAATTTACCATACGGATTAGAATATGTTATAGGCAGATTCTGAATATGGCTGTTAATAGTTCCTCCCTTCCCTGTACATGCATGCCTGCTTCTCTTGTCAAAAAGTGAAGTCTATTTCCCACTCCTTGATCATGGCCTGGAAATGTGACTTGCTTTGACACTGTCCCTAGCTTTTAAGGAACTTGGCAGCTTCTGCTTTTGCTTTGTTTGGTGAAGTGGATTGCCATGATGTAAAGAAGCTTGAGCTAGACTGTTATTTTTTTAACCTGAGCTCATAGAAAAACTTTTTTTGCAATTTTTTAAAATTGTTGTTTAGTTACTATTGTCAGTCTATTTCCTTCCCCATTGCCCTCCCCTGCTCCATTTGCCCCTGCTCCCACAGTCAATCCCCTATTAAATGGTGAAACAGAAGGTAGAAAGGGAGAGCCCATACAGGGAAGCACTGGGCACCAGACTTGTGAATGAAGCTTTTGTGGCTCTTCCAGGCTATTTATTGCAACTGCTGTGTGAATGCAGCTGATGAAGTGCCCCTAGCCAATGCGAAGCGGAGCTAAAGTATCACCCAACTGAGCACTACTTGAGTTTGTAACCCAAAGATTCATAAGAAATAATAAACTATTGTTGCGTAGTTTAAAGCTACCATGTGTGGGTGTTGTTACCTAGAATTAGATAACCAGAAAAAAATTGATACCAGAAATAGGTTATCACCTTAACAAAATTTTAAAATATGTGCTGATGGCTTTGTTGGGCATGAGGGGTTAAAGCTTGAGGAAAAGTGAAGAGATTGTTCATGGGGGTTTGGAACAGTGAGAAAATTACTCTTGGAAGATAAAGAAAGGATACACCCCTGGTGTAATATAGAGATAAAAAGTACAGAAGACATACCGAATGAACATGCAAATCTGGTTAAAGAGATTTCCAGGCAGCATGTATTGAGTAAGCAATTATAGCTAATATCAGGTAGGGCATAAATCATGCCTTGCTGAGCACCACCTAAATTCCTAACCTACAGAATTATAAGAAAAAATAAATCATCGTTGTTTCAGGCCACAAAGTTTTGGGGTTATTTGTTATACAGTAATAATAACCAACACAGACCATCAAAAAAGACTAACTAGAATACTTTCAGAATGCTGGTCCCCAAGATTGGTCTTCCAAAACAGACTCATACTTGTATACTCTCTAAGTTGCAAACACCACCGGGTATTTAGAGTTGCAAAACAACAACAAAAAAACATAAAACCTTACAAGGTGGAAATAAATTGTGCTTTTGTTAGTTCATACCCATAATCATGGCACCATGATTCTTAGGTGACTTGTTCCTAACAAGCTCTCTCCTATTCTTCCCTTTTGAAGAACTGTGGAAAAATATTTCAGGAACTCTTCATGCCTCAGACACATTCTGAGGGCCTGTGGGGCAGCTTGACCTGCTTTAATTTCTTGTGAAAATCTTTTTGATTGTCTGTGTTTTACTTTGAGAACAGAAGGAAGGGTTGTATGATAGCTACCACTGGACCTTTTTTCCTCAGGCAAAATATGTGCCCAGGATTTGCTTCTGGCAGATGTATTATGTAAATGAGTGTCCTAGATAATGATTGTAATTTTCTCTATGATTGCTCTTGCTAGAAGGGAAAACCAGAAGTTAAAGGATTTCTCTAGTATCCTCTAACTTATAATTTATCCTCAAAGCTAAAATAAAAGCATATCCCAGATGACAGTGGTAACCCTTTTCCATCAGATGCTCCGTATTTTAAGTCACATAGTTGTATAATCTAAACTATATATGCCTATTCTGGAGAAAAGAATTGACTTAGTGTTAGCATTTGTCACCACAAACTCATTTCTGACTGTGAAATTATTTTTAATTTTTTAAAATGAGTACATGGAAGAAGAAGGAAGAAGAGTAGGAAAAGAAGACACTGAGAGGAAAAGATCCAAATACCCTGCTAATTCTTTTTCTCTTCATGTTTGCATTCATTTAAATGAAAATTGAGTCTGGTGTTTTACTCCACAGTCTAATTCAGGGGACCCCAACCTCTGGGCCATGGACCTGTTAGGAACCAGGCCATGCAGCAGGAGGTGAGCTTGAATGCAATGCATTTGAATTATCATGAAACCATCCCCCAACCTCCAGTCCATGGAAAAACTGTCTTCCAGGAAAACAGTCCCTGGTGCCAAAAAGGCTGAGGACCGCTAATTGCTGTTGGAAAATTTAAAAACTCACATGTCCTCAGACTGCTCTAATAGAAAGGAAAGGCTATGAGAAATAGAAAGGCCATGTTGTATTCTTGCTTCCTCTTTTCTATTTATTTGTAAACTAAGAATATAAAACAAATTTCAAGAACATATAATAAATAAAGTTTGTATTGTAGGTGAAAAGATACTATTTTGTAACATGGTACATAAGTTGTCCTTACCCATTAGTGTAAATACTACTTTAGCATTTAGTAAATATATATATTTAGGAGATGCACTTTTGGAAAATATAGTGTCTATTACAAAGTAACACCTGAATTGGAAAATAAAGAAAATTAGACATCAAGAAAACACTAGTCATCAATTGAAAAAGTTAACCAGCAGGAAAGATGGATATTCTAACAGAAAAGTGGCTTATAGAGGCTTTTTATTGTAGTGGCAGGACATTGAATTGTTTTGAAAAACACACAACTACTTTTACCAAATGGCAAATATGAAAAATATTAGGCAAAAAAATAGTTAAATTTGATACTTTTTAGCTGAATATGAAGAGTGGCATAGATTCTCTGAGGCCAAGTTCAGAATGGCAACTTTGCCAAGTGTTGGACTAACAGTTCAAAATATATTTGAACGATTTGTAGCACAAACACATTTATAGATGATTATATGATGTCCTACATCAATATTTGGTCTCTGAACTCTAAGACTACAAACAAGATAATATTCTTTGATTCAGGAGCATCTCCTTACATTTAATATTATTTACACTCTTCTTAAATCAGATAACAAAGGACAGAATGCAGAATTTTCAGGGAAATTAAAAACAGGACTCATAGAGAAGAAACATTCTTGATGAATGTGGTTCAAGGTGAAAACTCAAGTAGGAACATAGCAGGGGATGAAAGGAAGGTAAAATAATGGAAAATAATACATACAATATTTTCATTCAGTGTGGCTACCTTGAGAGAAAAGTAACAATATGCAAACATACACCCAAATTTCCTCTGCAGCAAATAAGTAGAGAAGTTGAGCAGCAATGGTTGTCAAGCACAGCATGGTTCATGGTTATTCATAGATATATAGGAGGGGACACCAAAAAAACCCCAGAATTATTTTCTGGAGGGCAGGCCCCTTTTAGTACAGGCTTCCCCTGCCAGGTGAATGTTCTAAGAACCCATCTGTATCAGTGTGCCAGCTGGTGGTGTTGTGAGAGGCTGTGTTCAGCTTCATGAATTTTGTTTGAAGACTTTCAAAGTGTTTCCCATTGTATGATGGGTGATTTACAAGTGCACCAGTCCACACCACGCTGAGTGTTCAGCAGTTTTTGACCCCAAACAGTTTGATTCCTGTGCCCCACCCTCCCTATTCACCTGATCTTGCCTCTAGTGACTGTATTTTTCATCCTCTGTGTAAAAATGTGCTCAAAACAAAAGGTGAAACAAAAAATGGCAGAAGCACTAAAAGGCCTCAAAATTGATGAGTTCAAAAACTGTTTTGAGTAGTGGAAAAAATTGTCTTCTTAGGTGTAGTGCATCAAATGGAGAGTGCTTTGAATGTGGCTGACATTTAAACATGTAAGAATAAATACACATTTTTATAGAGAAATTATGGCTTTTTTGCATCCCCCCTCATAGATAAATGTAAATCATAGAAAATAAACATATCCAAATGTGACCCATAGTCTCAACCTCTTTGCCATTAATATCTAGAGGAGAAAGAAACTTTAAAATATAGCAATGGTGAAAGAACACCTTATTAATATCTTGGAGAATAAGAGCTAATGGTGTGCAGCAATAGAAAACTAGAAAAGCAAGGATCAGGAACAATACATAGGACAGAAAAGGCATAAGTGAACCAACTACAAATGGATTAGCAAAACACAGCAACTCAATGCCTGAAGAGCTGGGAGAATCTTCAGTTGGAGGTTTTCAAGGGATTTTTAGGGAGTCTCAAAAGGATTGGTTCAGATGCTATAAAATTTTTATACGATGGCTGCATATTCTAGGTTGAACTTTTCCCTGTGATTTATTCTCACAGCAAAGTGAAACTAACATGCTCATGGTAAGAATATAAAGGTTTTCTGCCTACAATTCTCTTAAGAGCAGCCTATTGGAAGCCTTTGAATAATTTAAGCTTATGGAGAGACTTTTATAATAAATTGTGTTTTTCATGTTAAAAAGAAAACTTCAAAAGAAGGTGTAACATAATTGAGATGTGATAAATTTGACAGTAAGTGTCATTATTAAAGTTCCACTGACAGCTTTTGAAGTCAAAAAAATATTCTTCCTACATAGACACAAAACCTCTTATTGCATTTAAACAATTTCACCCAATATATTAATATTCTACAACTGCCCCTTCATTCTGAAGGTTACCTAAGTGAAATGGTTTTCATGATATTTGGGCTTTTAATCTTTTGAACAAAGATACTGAATATAGAGAAAATAAAAAAATTAAAGGATGAGATGAAAGATAAAAAAATATGAAAAGACGGTCTTATGTTTGCCTTCTGTACACCAATGCCTCACCTTGCATGCACACTAGACTGAGCACCCTCCACTTTGAATAACATCACTGCAAGTCATGTGAAAAGCAGATAAATCCATGTCATTCAAAGCTTTCCTAAACTTAGCATAAAACCGCAGTGTGTTTTCCAAATGAATTATTCTTATTTTTAGCCTTCCCTAAAAAATAGAGTATCACTTAATTGAGAAGTCACCTCTACATACAAGATGCTAAATTTATATACTAAAAATTTTAACTCTTCTTAAAGCTTTCTGGATATCTGAGTTTTGTTTTATTAAATAATTAGTGCAAATATCCAATAAAGGAACAAAAAACACTTAACAAGAATTACGTATAATGTGTTGGCAAGTAAATCATGAAAGGAAAAATACATCATAAAAAAAACTATAGTAAAAAAGAGTAGAAAAAGAAAACAGCAAACTGAAATTATGTAAAGAAAATCTGAAATTTCTAACAGATTCTCATGTTCACGCAGCACACATGACTTTGAAATGCCAAAGGGAATGAACTTAAAATCCTAGGGGAAGAGGAAGTTAGGAAAGAGGTTGTTAGGACAAAAATTTGGCTCAGTCGTATTTTTTTCCACAAGCTGTGTTTTACAAGGGGTAAAAGTTAGTAAAAATTAATTTTTAATTCAACTACTGTATATAATTTCTAAATTGGATACACTATGAATATACGCTATAACATTATGAATATTACACTTAGATTTTTGCAGCTCTGAGCACAAAAGTTCAAAGCAGGTACCAGAAGTAAAACAAAAGAAAATAAGTAAATCCATCAATTATGAGACTTAAGTTGCACTGAGTGGTTCACTAATCTGATGAAATCAACCAATTGCTTCAACATCATTTGACACAATTTCAGAATATGAAATATGGTCCAACCATTTATTAATTTTTCCATCACTCATAAGACCTATGGAGGTAAGTGTTCCATTATATATTGGCATTTCCCAAATCGAGAGAGTAGATGAAGTCATTTAATTATTCTTCCTCCCAGCCAGTCCTCTCTTTTGCCTGACTCTCCTCCCTGACCTCACAACACTAATCAATATATCTAGGAAAATCATCCATAAAATCAGAATAATTCACTAAAATAATGACTGCATTATCATAATGTATTCCCTATATTCATTAATATATTTATTCAATAAATATTTATTGAATTTATTGTGGTTCTAGCACTTTACTAGATGCTGGTCTTCCACATGACCAGCCTCACAATGAGATCCGGGTAAGTAAAGAGGCAAAAAGCTAAATAACACATGGAATAAAAATATGTAATAGGGTGACTACAGTTTAGAAAACTGAGAAAATTCTAGTGGTAAGGTTATACATATACATAGGTAACTCAAGGAATGAGTAGCTAAAAATATTATGGAAATAAGATTTAGAAAAAAGCACACAAAATAAATATCTGAAGACATCAGATTAAATCAGGGTGCTGCCACTTAGCACGGTGTGACCTTGAGCAAGTAACTTAAAAATTTCAGGTTTTGATTGATTATGCTGGAGAAAATAAAACTTACTTGCTAAGCTTTTTCTAGAAAATGCATAAAGATTTCTGTTTTCTATGATGGTGGGGCCATCATTTGGAACAATTCTCCTACTCAAGAAACCTAGTAATGTTTTCCAAGCCCAGGTCTAGGAAAAGACAGCTGAGATAGAAGCAAGTCTCACATTCGGGGATGAATTTTCCCCAGGGAAGGTTTGCCAGTCTGGAAGGAGCTCAGTGAGTATCTGAGCACCTAGGAAGTTGTATTGGCATATTCCCAGTATTACAAGAGTGAAAGTCTGGTACGGAGCCAGCCAAAATGTGGGTTATGACAAATCCCACGTACTTTGTGTTAGGACCCTGAAAGTTGCATCATACAAAAAAAAAAAAAAAGGAAAAGAGTAAATAGAATTGTCTTCATAGAGAATGAAACCCAGTTTCAAAAACATCTAATACTGAAGGTGGAGAAGGAATTTGCAAATTGTTGGTATCCCTGAGAATCTACTGGAAAAATAAATCTACCAATCTTATTATTAAATTGTATCTAGAAACAAATGTTTCAAGTAAAGAGAGCAATGAGGGGATTGGGACAACTGTACATGAACAATAAAAAAATTTATAATGCAAAAAATACAATAAATAATATAAGAATAAGCTCAAATACACTCAAAATCTGTTTTGTGTACTAACAGCTGTAAATCTACTTTTGCTATGCCTATATATGAGCTCTAAAGATACTTGAAGATTCTAGAAAATAACTGTGAAGTTAAGTAAAAAATGATAAATTTTGTGAGGTATATGCACACAATTTCATTTAAATTTTGATTGTGAGAGATTGTAATCATTTGGAAGAATCCAGCAAGGTTAATTGGAAAACTTGGCATTGGATATTGACGCTAAAGGAAGATTCACCTTGACAACCAGAGAGAAGTTCAGAGTACCTTCCAATAGAAAATGAAAAAAAAAAATGAGAGTACAAGTGAAAAGTCAGTTGATGTCATAGAGAATGGACTGAGGAGACTGATCAATTTGATTTTGCAATACATAAAAATTTCTTTGGAGAGGATAATGGGAATTGTGGACAAATCAGGCTACCAGAAAGAAATGTGAGTTAGCAGAAATGAAGAGACCTATTAGAAATCTATTGCCTTTTTTTTTTCCAGGTAAGTGTAAGTGCTCCAGTTGGAATAATGGCAATGGTGACTGAATTCTTAAGACAATGCAGTTGGAAAACATTCCCCCAAGCAGATTTGCAGCTCTATTATTAATAAATAGAATAGTGAAAAAATTGATTTTCTCATGGAGAGGTTAGAAAAAGTAACCTATCTGTATAATAATTCCCTAAGCACAATTTTAGTAACAACCAAGAAACCAGTCTGAATGAATTTAAGCTCCAGTCTAATATTCTTAATATCATACATATAAACAAACATCATTCTGCCCTAGTTTTTCTCAATATGAGGGACTTCTTGGTTTACTATTGTCTCTCATAATTTAGAAAATTATTCCAACCCACAATATTAGTTTAATTCCAGTAACCTAAAATAAATAAATCTTGGAGTTTGTCTTGAAGCCATAAAGGCTGAGGTATCTGAAAAAAATGGCTAAATGGGGGTATATTTGCCTCAGCTTCCTGGAATTATAGTGGAAAAGACAGCAATGATTTTCCATTTCAATGGGAATCTTTCAAATGAACAGATTCTGTCTTTTCTGATGGTGTCATTCCTAAAGTTATTGAGGATTTCAATGTTAGAAACAATTATACTATCCTGACACAATTGAAAATAATGAAATGTTGAACCAGATGAAATCTTGGTTTAAAAAATAGCTTATGACATCTATCCAGAAAAAAGTCCAACCATTGTTGATATAATGAGAATGGTTTGCAAGACATCAACGTAATCTCTGGGCAGCCAAGGAAAGTAGACTGGGATACACATGCATGAACAGTGACAGTTTCGCTCTACTAGTCAGTGGGGGTGGTAGACGCCATTTAGTGAGCATGTGTACTGTGTGGCTGTTGCGCTGAAAATGACTGGGTGAGTAGAGCAATGAATGTGCATCAAATTTCATTTTAAGCTAGAATATTACTCTGTGGAAACTATTCAGATGACTCAGAAGGCTACCACTACTGGCAACTGGTGACTGGCAGCTTCATCAAGACAACACTCCCCCAAAACATCACATCTCATGAAGCTTTTTAGTAAAAGATCAAATCATCCCTACATGTGACTCAGCTCCCCTACAATCTATATTTGATGCCCTGTGACCTCTGGTTGTTTCTCAAACTAAAATCACCTTTGAAAGAGAAGAGATTTCAGACTGTTAATGAGATTCAGGGAAATACCATGGAGCAGCTGATGGTGACTGGGAGAACTGTGCAAGGTCCCAAGGTGCCTACTTTGAAGGGGACTGAAGCATCATTGTCCTATGTACAATGTTTCTTGTATCTTCTTCAATAAATGTCTTTATTCTTCATATTATATTGCTGGATACTTCTTGGACAGACCTCATCATATATTAAGATATTTTTAAAAACAATGGTAAATATGTGTGTGAAGGCACATGTACATATATGTGTATATTTATATACATATATACACATAGATTAGATTAGTATATATTTTTGCTATAGTACATTTAAGAATTAATGATTTTTTTGAGATACAATTGACACATAGTATTATGTTAGTTTTAGGTGCACAATTTAGTGACTAGATATTAGTATATATCATAAAATGATTATCACAATAAGTCTAGTTGGCATCTATTAGTACACATAGTTAATTTTTTCCTTGTGATGAGCACTTTTAAGATCTACTCTCTTAGCAACTTTTAAATATATTGTACATGGTTGGTAGGAACATGCATTGGTGTAGCCACTTTGGAAACTAGTATGGAGGTTACTCAAAAGAATTAAATATAGAACTACCATATGATCTAGCAATTCTACTTCTGGGCATTTATCCAAAGGAAACAAAAATATTTACTTGAAAGATATCTGTACCCCCATGTTCATGATAGCATTATTTATAATAGTCATGACATGGAAGTAACTCAAGTAATAAATGGATAAAGAAAATGTGGTATTATGTACAATAGAATATTATTCAGCCATAAAAAGAAGGAACTAGTAATATTTTTATTGATTTAAAGAATTGATATTATTCACATTAAAATCATTGTACTTATAAAATTATGTCCTGGAAAGCTGAAATCAGTATTTAAAATCCTATTACATATGTAAAACATATTCAGCTTGATAATTTATTAAAGAAATACTAACAACAGTGGACAAAACTTAAAAATTGGAAAATACAAATGTTGGCAAAATGTAAAGCCAGTTACTGGTGAACATGTAGTATAAATTATACAATTATTTTACCAAACTGTTTGATGGTGTCTCCTAAAGCTGAGCGTATGCATATTCTATAACTCTGCAGTTCCAATCCGAGGTGTATACATGACAGAAATAAGTGCAATGTTCTTCAAAGCACACTAGTTTTAGAATGTTCAAAGACACACTAGTTTTAGTAAGTTCTAACTTACCAAATAACTGATGCTATGAAAATACTCAATAATAATAGAATGAATAAACAAATCCTGCTTATTCACACATAGAATATTTTTGGCATTATGAATGAATGGGCTGCAATTTCATACAACAAGATGAGGGAATCTAACAAACACTGTTCAGACTTTACACACACACACAAAAGAGTAAATATTTGGTTCAATTTATATAAAATGTACAAAAATAGGAAAAAACAATCAATGCTACTAAAAAGTCAAGGATAGTGGTAACTCTTGGTAGGTAGTGGGTGGAATTAGCATGAAGGGGTCTTCTGGGGTGACGGTAACAATTCACCCCTTTATTTGGGTGCTATTATAATTATGTTCTTAATTTCATATATGTGTGTGGGTATATATACACATACACACATGTGTATGTATAATTTAATACATAATTAATATACAATCCTATTTATACATTCTTGATTGTCTCCTTATTCTTGATTGTATAAACGTGTAAATTAAGCTTTCAAAGTAATTATTGAATCATTTAACTTTTTTTTTTAACCCTCACCTGAGGGCATTATTTAATTGCTTTTAGAGAGAGGTAGAGAAAGAAACATGGGTGTGAGAGAGAAACATTGATCAGCTACCTCCTATACATGCCCTGACAAGGGATCAAAACTGCATGTGTCCTGACCAGGAATGAAACCCACAACCCGTTGGGTATGATCAGATGCTCCAACCAACTGAGCCACAATAGCCAGGCTAATTCATTTAACTTTTAATGCCCATTGGAAAGACCATAGCTTCAGTTAAAAAAAATACGTAGTTGATATTTATTTCATGAAACTTAAATTCAGTAGCATTGTTGACTATATTAGTCAGGGTCTTCCAGAGAAACATAACCAGTAGGATAGTATAAGGAATTGGCCTACATGATTATGGAGGGTGAAAATTCCCACAGTCTGCTGCCTGCAAGCTGAAGACCCAGAAAGCCGGTGGTATAGTTTGAATTTCTGAAAGCCTGAGAACTGATGGTGGAGATTTCAGTCTAAGTGTAAGGGCCTTAAAACTAGAGTGTCGAGGGCAGAAAAAGATAGATATTCCATCTAGCTTCCTAGGCAAGCCAAGAATGAAAATTTAACTTTCCTCCATCTTTTTGTCCTATTCAACCTCTCAAGGAGTTGGTTGATGCACACTGGTATGGGGAAGGTAATCCGTTTTTCTCAGTTCCTCAATCCAAATGCTAATCTCCTCTGGAAACATTCTCACAGACACACCCAGAAATAATGTTTAAACATTACCTGGGCATCCCATGGCCCAGACACATAAAATTGATCATCAGAATGAGTAAAATATCCTCTTAAAAATGAGCATTCACTTTATAACTAGAAATTAATTATAGGTATAAAGTTTATGAACATTTAACATGTAGTTTTAATGTATCATTTTCTTTTCCCTAGAATATACTTGTTTCTTATCCATAATTCATATTCATTTTCACTTAAGATAACATACAGTAAAAACAGAAAAATAAAAATAAAATAATTTAATCACCCTGAGAACAATAGTAAAATCATTTAGGTTTATAGACATGTGACTCTAAAGGGTCTGGCTCAAATAATGCCCCTTTTTTATTACAAAAACTTTTATTACAAAATCATAAGCATGTAATTCTGTAACATAACAAATATCACTCTCATGTACACCAACCATATGATATTTTAGGTGAAATGTTCAAATTAAAACTATAAATTATTATACCCATATCATTACTCTACCAACCACACTCAAGCAGGTCTTACTTTTGCCAGACCCTGTATATGCCAGTATTCATTCATTTAAAATATTTACTGAGTTTCTGCAAAACCATATATCAAATACTATAGGTACAGGAGATACTGCCTGGCCATCACTAGCCAGCATTCTATTGGGAGATGCAGGAAATACACAATTGCCTAAAAATATGCCTAGCATTAAAATTATGATGAATGTTAGGAAAAAGAGATAAATGCTATGAGAGAAAGCAAAGGGGCATTTGACTGGTTGAAGTTGGATAAATGAGTTATAATCTGAAAGAAGGATAGGAGATAACTATCTTAAAGGTCAGAGAAATAGAATGTCAGACAGAGGAAGTAATATGTACAAAAGCCTTGGGGTAAGATCCAGCAAGGCCACTTCCAAGAAAAGAGAAGGCCACTGTGGATGGAGCACAGGGATCTGAAGTGGTGGTTGTCAACCTGCCATGCGTGGGAATTTCCTAGAGGGCTGGGTAGCGTACACACTGTTGGTCCTCCCACTCTGCCTGAGTTTCAGTAGGTTTGCATGGGGTTTGAAAATTTGCATTTCTAACAACTTCCTAGGTGGTATTTATTTGCTGTTCTAAAAATCATATTTAGGAAACAATTAATGCAGAGGACATATGGTATAGCATGAGGTTTAGAACGAGCCAGACCACCTAAACTTTAGAGAGCACATTGAAAAAAATGTTTTTTTTTTTCTAAAAACAAGGGTAGCACTAAAGTTTTTTAAGTGTTGTGTGGGCATGATGCAATATATATTTGACTACATCACTTGATACTGGCATGAAACATGAATAAAAGCTGTGGGAAGCAGGAAGCTGTTGTAACACTCCAAGTAAGGGCTGATAGTAGCTTGAGTTATAATAGTGGTGATGAAATGTACATGTCAGGGAGATTTTCTGATCAACTGGATATGGGTGGTAAAGGAAGAGAGACACCAAGGGTGACTCCTACATTTCTGGTTCTCGTAATTGAATGGTTGAAGGTGTTCTGCACCGAAGTAGACAATATTCAATGATCAAAAATCGCTTAATTTACTTTTAACCAAGTGAAGTTGAAATGCCTTTGGGATGTCTAAATGAAGATATTAAGCATGCAGTTTTGATCTACCAGTCCAGAGTTCTGAAAGTTTACAGACTTAACACATATAATTGTTAGTCATTTGAAATTTGGTTGTCATGAAACTGAGTTGCTAGAAAGAGAGTGTACAGGAAGAAGAGAAAAGGGGCTTAGAATGAAGCTAGAGGAACTCCACATTCAGCAGCCAAGTAAAAGGGATGAGCCAACAAAAGAGAGGAAAAACTGCCAGAGATGTGGGAAGAAACCAGGAGTATGTGGTGCCTCAAAATTCAAGGGAAGAAAGATGTCCAGTAAGAGGAAGATTTCTCATGAAGTGTTTCAAGTGATGGAAAAACAGGACAATGTAGTAGCAGTAGAGAAAATTGGGACCAAGCAAGATTGATTATCAGAGAAATAAGCATGTTAGAAAGCAGATGGGATGATCCTATTCCAAGGGAGAGTTAAGGACAATGGATTCTGGGAATGTTAAACTCTGTGCATCTCTCTCTGCCTCACTCTCTCTCCACCCCCTCCCCACCCTGTGCAAACACAGGTATGCACATGTACACACAGGTGCACACTTTAATTTTGCTGATGTAAAAGGTATCTTGTTTGAAATTGTATTTTATTACTGGTTTAGTTGAATCTGTTTAATGTACTACACATTACCCATTTGTATTTTTTTGTGTGTAAACTGCCTAATAATATACTTAGTGTATTAATTTCCAGTGGAAGTACTCAATTTTTATTGTTTTGTGAAAACATTATATATTGAAGCTACTTGTTTATGTTTATTCATATTCCTTTTTTAACTTTTAATTTGTCCTTGATTATTAATATTGCACGATTCCTAAAAATGTCATTTAATCAACACTATCTATACTGTTCTTTTGGCCTCTGACTTTGGTGCCAAGCTAAACACACTTTTCATACATCAAAATTATATAAATATTCACAAATATCATGAACATTTTAATACTTTATTTTGTCTTTTGAGATCTGAATTCAGCTTGTATTTATTCTTCCAAAGTGTGTGATAAAAATCTTGCTCATTTTTTGTCCTAAATGCTTAACTACTTTTTAAATACTATATTTTTAAACAACTGTTTGAAAGGTGTGAAAGGTAATGTCAAATGCTGAACCTACTTTGAATTTTTCTGTGTTCAAGTCAATGTACCTATGCTTTTGGAAGATCCCACTCAGGAAAACTTGACTCCATTCAAAACTTGTTTATTCCTTCACCGTGTATTTTTTTTTTCTCTTAGCCCAACTGAAGTACTAAATTTACCTTAAATACACACACACATGCACACGCGCGCGCGCGCACACACACACACACACACACACCCTAGAAAGTTGACCTAGATTGTAATTACCATTCTGTTTAAAGAAATGTGCTACATGGAAGATTTTGTCTTTCTATTCTAGTTATCTATTAGCAATTCAGAATGTGTGGAAAGATATATTTTGACTCTTGGTGCTTTTAGAAATTACTTTTCTTCTTTAGAATACTTTTTTGTAGCTAAATAATAATACTCTGTTTATTATGGAATAAAGATGTTTTAATTCCAAGGGTACAATACAAAGAATATATTTTTAGCAGTCCTATTTAGAAAGACATGTTACATTCACAGTTTTCTTTATTTCCCTCTGTAAAAGGTATGGTATTTGAAATTGCATGATAATAATAAATAGATGCTTGCATAAGATGCAAGCAAGAATTACAAATGTCTGTGGAGTAGAATGTAAAAGGCCACCTCTTTCTCCCTTCTCCCTACTTGGCTGTATATATAAAGTTCTTCACGACTAACATATAGATAAACCATTGGTTTTTTTTTTTGTATTTTTTTACATAAGTGAAATCAATCGGAATATTTTTTTTTACTTAGCAGTGTGTCTTAAGGATTTAATAAGCAAGTTAGACTGTCCACCTTAATTTTGTTATGCCCACATCATATTCTAGGGTAACATAATTTAGCTAACTAAAACTATAAGACAATATTGATGGGCTTTAGATTTTTTCCTCCATTATAATGTTGCAACAGATATTCAAAGATAATGAACTTTCTTCCTGATTGGTCTTCCTGAGGCTGTTCTTGCTCCTCAGTGCTCCTTAGCACAGTAGCCAGGCTGCCCCTGAGAGAGCCTTATCTGAGCATATCTTCCCCAGTCATTCCTAGGATGGCCGACAGCCCCTGCATTGTCTGGACTTTCATTGCCTCTCACTCATCTCCTTTCCTTCCCCTACTCAGCTGTGTTGGTGTTTTTGACGTTCATTGAGCATGACAATCATGTTCCAGGTTTAGCATCTTTACCCATATTGCATGGAGTACTCAGTCATCTGATATCTAAATGTTTCATATTTTTTTCTTCTGGAAGTTTTTCTCTAATGGTATCATGGTGAGTCCCTACTTCACTATCACACTAAAATCTCAACACATGTCCTTAGTCATCTGTCGTCTCATTTTCTGAAGTGTTATTTTTCTCCTTAGCACTTACGATCTTATGTATTGTAAGTAATAGACATGTCTTATTCTTCTCGTTCCCTGTCTGTTCCACCCAGGCAGGGACAGAGATTTGTCTGTTTTATTTCTGCTGTATCTCTTCTCTATCCATATACTCTAGAAACAGCCCTAGTATATAGTTGTCATTCAGTGTATGAATTTTATTCATTTGTGTACATTTTTCTATAAAACAGATTCCTAGGAGTGAAAATTTCAATATGAAAAGTATGGTCATTGTAAATTCTGATGGTCCACAGTGTACTGTCAATTACCTTTACATTAATAGTTATGGGAGTGACCGTTTCTTTGCCAATAGTGGATATTTTAAATAATTTTAATGTTTGTTTATTTAATAAATATAAATTATATTCACTGTTAAATATCTGATTACTTATGAAAATAATTGTTTCATATATACTTTAATTCCTTTCTCTATATTATATTAACTGCTTATTCATTTGCCTATTTTTTTACCTAGAGATAGTTGTATTTCATTTGCTTTATTGGAACTGTTTATACATCTTTGGGTATAATTCCTGTGGTTACTATATAGTTTGTAAATATATTCTCCCATGATAATGCATGGTTTTAGTTTTATTATGGGTTTATCCTTCATAAAGAAATTTCTGATGATTATTTGTTTAGACTTTTTCTTCCATAAATCAATTTTTCATTTTCCTTAGAAAAGAATTCCTGGTCCCAGAGATATGTTTTCTTTTAATGATTTTATACTTCTGTGTTTTGCATTTAGCTCTCACACATGCCTGGACTTAGTTGTTGCTTTTGTAGGGAAAAGATATATGAGTGATATGGCTGTTTTCTAAAATTTTGTGATTGAAAGATTGTCTCAAAATGTGATTTTTTTCCCTCAGTATTCTTATAGGATATTAGCTGTCAGTATTTTCAGAAAGGAGTAATTATATTCCTATTTAATTTTTTTGGATATTCTAAGGCACTTATATTACATATATTATGGTAGAAAAAGACATTTTATTTTATATACATTTGAAAATATTTTATTAAAATATATTCTCTCTTGCTGGATATCATGCTTTTGACAGCTGAATAGAACTTCATAGAGCCAGGCTGGCCATTAGTACTTTGATTTTCATGATGCCTTTCTTTATTTAATAGGCCTGAAATATTGATTAACATTTACAGATTCAATTTCAAGCACTTGCCAGAGGTTAGGGAGAGCCCAGAGTGAGCTGTTCGTGCCAGTCAAATTCTAAGGTGTAATGAAATTCCCCACTGTGCCTGTCAACTTATCCTCTGCACAGGTCATTTCCCACATGGTCCCTGGTGTTGAAAGAAGCCATTTCCACTTCAAATATTTCGTAGACAATAGGAGGAAATGATATGGCACTAATACTGTGTTCTTTATCCTGCTGTGGAGAATTGAATAGACTCCATTATGTAGTAATGCTCTTTTGAAAGAGCCTTATCTGCCTAGAAGGGTTCATGGGGCAAATCCAAGGACAGGCACAACATGTCAGGGGGATTACGGCATTTCGCTTTTGCTTGCCATTCTCGTTTTCAAGTTTCAGGCACTGGAGATTCACAATTGATTAAGGACAAAAGTCCTGAGTATTTACTTCAGTTTGTTGACCCTACATACTTACAGACCCAGCCATGTGTGGGACTGAGCTCTAGTTCCTTCTTTCTAATCAGTTGCTTTTCAATACCCTCTTGCCACTTTTGAAGATTCCAGTTAAAAGAAACAAATCCAGGACTTCATTAAGCTATCCTTAACATCACTCTCCTATCACTGATTAGGAAACTACTAGTTGATTTCTTTCTCCTCAAGAAATTATGCAATGTAGAATTTCATGTTTCAAACATTTTCTTCTTCTTCCTTGATGAAATTATATAAAAATATACATGTTAATAAGTTGCATGGTTGTGGTAGAAATGCTGGAACTCACAGAGAGAGTAAACTATTTAAGACGTGGATCTCTTTTTGGGATATCTATAAACAAGCAAACAGAATATCTACCTAAGTAGCAGCTAATTAATATCATACAGTTTACAACCAAGTAAGGATTTTATAAAAGAGGGAGAGGTATTAAAAAATAACCCATTGAAGTAAATGGAATTTGTTTTATTGGAAGTAGTCTAGAAGGGCATTTTAAGTTCATTTCGGAGTATCAAATCAACTCCATTATTGTAAAGTGTATGTGCATGTATTTATATGAGGGCCACATTTATTTTCTTAGAAGCCATTTGGAAAGCCTCAGAGCAGCTCTAAAACTTGTCTGTGCTTCTTTCCTTTTACTCACAACTCTTTACTGGTTGACAGACACTCTGCCAATTACTTCACTTATTTGGGTTTAGTCAGTTTTTTTTTTGTTTGTTTGTTTTGTTTTGGCTTCACTGGACTTGGGGTTCGACTGCATTCTTAAAGTTATAGGTGAACTATGGGCTTTTCTGTTGGCACAGCTGAACACAGGTGTTTTGTCCACCTACCAAAGGTGTTCAGGTCTTGCTAGATCTAAAAATACAGTTAATAGTATTTTAGAAAAGTCAGATAATCCAGCAAAGAGGTTCTGCAGGTACAAGGCCACAGAGGCAAAAGCCAACAAAACAACAACAAAAAATTTCACCAGAGAAGCATGGGCTCAATCCCTCTAGCCCCGCCAGGGAATGACCATTTATAAACCAACTGAGCACCTCTCTGTCATTGGATTGGAACAAGAGTGTAGGAAACACAAAATTATGAATTTCCAAAGGAGAAGGCATGCTTCCAATGTAGATCAGAGTAACAGGAGAGATTGAGAAGGCACGAAGCAAATATTTATTATATTCCAGCCCCTTGGAATGTATGCTGCTTTGTTTCAGAAGAAAAGAGTTCTATCACTTTGATGTCTACCACCTATGTTGACAAGCCTAATTATTCCACTCCCTCCCTCCATAATATTTAGCATGAAGCAATTTCAATTTTACCTTGGGCAGCAGTTCATGCGAGTGTTTGTCAAATTGCTTACATTGGTAAAAAAAATATCTATGCTCCAGATAAATATTGATTAAGTAAAGGAAGTTAGAATGTCTCTTTTCTTTCATAAGGAAGCAAAAAGCATCCCCCCAATATCAACTTTTCTTAAGTGCTAATTTCTGAAAAGTATAAACTTCTTTCACCAACATACTCCTACCACAAAAACAAGAGAGAGAGAGAGAAGAAAAACAAAAGTGAACAAACGAGGAAATAAGTATAATAAAAACTATCAATCATTCTCAAGTTATGTTTTCCTCTGGTATTTTGCCAGTGTGGTATTTGGCCTTGCCTATAATACAGTGAATGCAATTTTAAGTACGTTGATATTATCAGAACCCCAGTCACCTCTGGCTACAGTTATGCTATGGGCATGAATCCACTTTTGCCATAGGCAAAATTCTTAAGTAGACTGCAATTGAATGGCTAGGCAAAGGTATATAAATCAAATATAATGAATGCAAATTGATAGTGTCAAGTATATTTAGCCAGGAATAGAATGAGGTAGAAGGAGTTTGGTTTTGTTTATCATTTTTAGTTTTCTTTTTTTGAGCTTTGTTTTGTTATTAACTAGTTTCAAAAATAAGTGAGCTCCCTTATCTCATGTGGTGGTAGTTGCAGCAGTAATGACTGTGCCAGGGGAACCTGGATTTCAGGATGTATAATCTTCCCTACACACTTACTCACTACATATTCCTCTGGCCCAGGGCAATTATCTTTCCCCCTCCATATCTAAGTCTCTTCATGACCATAATCATCAAAAGACAGAAATAGACAAAGGTCATATTCTGGGAACCGTGGAAGCATGGGGAAAAATAAAAATACCACTAGAGATGCTATTAGGAAAAAAAGGCTTCTCTTTAAACTTTACCATCACTGTAGGACAGAAAAGTTGACTATGGTGAAATCATCACTCCATCATGGAGTTGCACCTTAATAAGCAGTGAAGGGTGCTCCTAGTTTAAAGGACCTGGTCATGTGTGGTTGTTTTATTGTTATTCAGCAGGCAATTTAACTACATAACAAAATAATGAGTGAAATAATAAGTGACAATAAGATTTAAAGAAGTCTATTAAATTGACATTTTCAATTAGATTTGTATTTATTAATGTGAGCCAGACCTTTATCAAAAAGGGGGCAGGTTTCCATAGTAAAATACTTGTGGGTAAATGTTGAACAAACAAAACATATTTCTGTAGGATTTCTCAAAGCTTTCATTATATACTCTTGTTAAAAGGGAGTATAGCATAAAGAATTTCCCTGTGACCATTTATAACTACCCATCTGTGCTTCTTAATCTCTTCAGCTCTTTCTCCCAGCCCCCCAACCCCTCTCACCTCTGGCAACCACCAGTCTGCTCTCTGTGTTGATGAGTCTGTTTCAGTTTTGTTTGTTCCTTTAATGTGTTCTTTAGATTCCATATATAATGAAGCCATACAGCATCTGTTTTTCTCTGACTGACTTATTTCACTTAGAATAATACTCTCCAGGTTCATCCGTGCTGTTACTGGAAGTAGTGAGGAGAACACTATGTAAAGTATATGTCATGTAACCCTTGGGCTGTATACCTAAAGCCAATACAAAATAATATTAAAAGAAAACTGCAATTGGAAAATATATTTTTTTTAAAGAATTTCCAAGCTTTACCAGATCGTGGAACATTTTCCCCCTGCAAATTGTATTGTTTCAAGGTACATTTCTGATCTACAAAGCAAAGTGTAGAAAACGTTAAAAAGATTCATTCAAAGCAGATGTTGGATTTCAGCTGCATTTTCCAGGAAATCAGAAGTCAAAAGATATAGGATCCCAGGTAAAACTTGGAACAAGTTTTGTTTTGTTATGTTTATTTTATTCTCTACTTCATCATGTTACCTTCATATTTATCTTCTTTTGGGGGAGGGTTGATTTTTAAGTTACTCTTGTTTTGTTTGGCTAAATGAGGTTTTAAAACTATGTTTTATTTATTTAAGAAGAAATTACTGTACTGTTGCCTTATTGGAGAGGTTTTAAGGCTAATGCTTGCTTGCTCTTAACTATTACAGAGGCCTAAAGGGATTGCATATGGTAATAATCCGTTTATCCAAGATAATTCTAAAATAAAACTGAGAACAAAAAACAAATATTAACTACATTTGCCTTTTTTTTTTTTTTTTTTAGTAAACCCAGATGGGTGATAATAGGAGGAAACAGGGTCCATATGATTGCCCTGGTCCCATGCACTTGTATTATTCTGGTCCCATGACCCTACATATACCCTTACTACACAATAAACTCTGTCTAGACTTAACCGTTTTCTAGGTATAGACTTTCAGCTGAGTTCTCATTTGACAGCTATAGCTGAAGGATTTTGTAAAGGTCTGCCATATTCTCTCCTCTCCTGTGCAGGATGAAAAAAGGGAAAACATGAGTAACAAAATCAAAGAATATTATACTAAAATGCCGTAAATATCTGTTTCATTGAATGCCAGAGCAAAAGAATTGTTTTACTTCAACAAGAATCTCTCTTAACAAACAAGTGACTGGGTGCCCACGGGAATGCCTTTGCATGATACAGAAGACTGCTCATGCTCACAGTAGAGCAAAACGTTGCCTTTGAGTTAGATGGCAGACAGCTGTGCTGGGCTGCGCTGCACTGGGCTCAGCAGTGACAGGGAGATTGCTAAGGGAGTGATGCTTCTCTGCATTGTGCATTTCGGTAAAAATGTGGATGTTTTCTGTTTGTCGATAGTGATCTTGTTTTATCAGAGAATTAATACTGTATATAACAGGATCCATAATTATGAACTATCTGCAGGGTCTTGAAAAAAGTCATTTGAGAAACAAGGAATGCAAATTATGCTGTGGCTTACGTCTCCCCAAACAGTTATGGCATCACCGAAGGGATACACAGCAGCTGGGTTATACATATCTTCTTCCCAGAGTTGGGGAAAAGCCCATAGCTGACTGTCAGAGGTCAGGTAGACATCTGTGCTCAAAATCCAGTGTGGCCCTGAAATATTATCTTTGTTAATTTGAGAGTTACCAGTTGTTCTTGTTTTTGTTGTCGTTCCTAATACTAGGTTGATAATACATTTTTTGTCTTAGTTACTTAAGTCAGACAGGTAGCCAAAAATTGAGACTCAGGAGAGATAAAAATAAAAATGACCAAATCCAGAATTTGTTTGAACAGCAGGATCAAGCCTCCCAACTCATTGTTCTGCAAGCCAAAGAAAATAGTTTCATTAGTGTCCAAGTCATTTGCATCAGACAGAGATGTGTTCCTGATGTTGTTTTGTTTAAAGTCAAGATAACGTTTCAAAACAGTGAATGAAAGGTAGCATTGATTGTTTTAGTTTATAAAATAAGCAAACAGCTCTTAATTCTAAATTTAAATCAAGTAATAAATCTAGGATTTATTAAAATATTACACACCATCTCTCTTATTTCATCAGTAATTCTGTGAACATTTAAACATCTCAATGAAATAAAAAGGATTTCCTAGAGAAGAAGGGGTGAGAAGCCAGAGAATGTGAGATAAATGGAGAGAGGAAATTCTCAAAAGAAAGAGGGGGCCAGAGGGCAAGATGGTGACAATCAGGGCAGTGGGGTGAGGGTAGAATTGTGGGAGATGTGTCCTGGTTCACTATAATCCACATATAATTATTATATTACTTATCTGCATGCATTTCTTTAGTTATTTTAACTTCTATTTTTGTAATTCAGGATTTTTTTGCATATAGATTGGATCTGTTTTATTTTGTACACATCTCTCATGTTCTCTTTATCCTTTTCCTGATAAGATGTTGGTGACTTTTAAATTTATCGTTTATATCAATAATCATTTCCTTTATCATATTTTGTCTATGGTGATATCCCTCCCAATTTTTAACTTGGCAGTTGTGTTTCTCTTCTCTTCCAAATTTAAAAAATTTTTCCTTTAAAATGATGAACTAGTTGAATTGACATGTTTTCTCAAGTTTTTTAGAACTTTCTGGATTAATCTATGTTTTCTGCTATATCCAATACATCTCTTTCAGAGAGCTGAATACCCCTTGTTTAACAAAATGTTCCCTTTTTTTATCTACTTGACTTATTATTAATGCAATGGATTACATTGTCTTTCCATCTAATGAGTAGCACAGCTGGGCTAGTTTTGTTCAATGAGGCCCTTTCTAGAAAAAAAGGAAGAATTCCGTCTAGTCGTCACTCTCATTTCTGACCTTTGTGCCTAATGTTCTCATCTGATCCCGAAGGACATCCCACAGATTTCCTGACTACATTGTCACCACCCACTCCAGAAATCATTCCAATTTCTAGGTTTCCTATGCATGATGGTGAAGGAAACTCGGCCAGGCCTTCTAACAGTGCATTCTTGAAGAATTTTTTTTTTAATTTCTCTTTGCTATTGTTCTTCATTGTTCCAAAGTAATGGTGTTTGAGAAGTGAAAGGATTTTGTCTATGTCACCTCTACTTATTGCCAGTTGGCTCTCTGTGCCTCACATTAGATTTCTGTCTTTACTCAATCTAAAAGTCATTAAAATCCTGACATGCTATAGTCATTCTTCTTTATTCCCAGTCTTTCTTTGAGACTATCAGTTGTGGAGGAGGAGATTGGGTACTGAAGAGGTGCTGGCTAACTGCTTCCAGAATTATTTTCTCCTTTGAAATCAGACACTGCCCCATTGATCTCCCCTCTCTCTTCTCTAATTGCTCTATTATGGACTGATTGTTTGTGTCCCTGCAAAATTCATTTGCCAAAGCTCTAACCTGCATGTGATAGTATTTCTAGGTAAGGCCTTTGGATCAACTAGTTCTAGATGAAGTTCTAGGAGTGGGTCTCCCCTCTCCATGTGAAGTGAAGATACTTCACCAAAGCAGCCATCTACAAGCCAAGAAGAGACCTTTCCCTAGAACATAACCATGCTGGCACCCTGAACTCAGACTTCCAGCTTCTATAACAGTGAGAAAGTGCAGCTGTGTTTCTTAGCTGCTCAGTTTTTGGTATTTTGTCACTGAAGCCTGAGCTAAGTCATGATTTGCCTTAGTCTCTTTTTTGTTCAGTTAACAAATATTTGTTGAGCTGCAAGTGTGCTCTAAGCCCTATTCTGAGCAAGGAACACAAGAAGGAAAAAAGGGAAAAAAAAGCTGACCCTTATGGAAAGAAAATTGTAGGGAATGCTATATAACATATGCTAGATGGTGACATGTACTATGGAAAAATATAGCAATGTAGGGAGATGGGAATTCAGAGAGACATGTTATTTGCCTGACAAAGTAACATTTGCATAGAGAAATGAAATATGAGAAGGAATAATGAGGAAGTCATGGAAAAAATGTTTCTAGAAAGAAAGAGCAGCAAGTTTAAAGGCCCAGACATAGGGACAACCTTGGTGTGTTCATAGAACAGCAGGCAGACTCAGGGATGTGCAGTGGAATAAGCGTAAGTAGTAGGTGAGTTCAGGGAGGTAGTTAGCACCAACCTAATTTTCCTAAAGCATCATAATTGTGTTGCACCTTTCCTCAAAACCTTCAGTGGTTTGAAATTTTCTGAAGAATAAATTTCAAATTCTTTACTTTGACATCAAAAGTCTTGCTCAAATTGGAACTTCCAATATGTTTAGGATCACTTCCTCACCCTGCTTAATTCTCCACTCTGGTAATGTTTACCATTTCCCAGACAATCCCATGCAGATTCCTAATTCTTGGTGCCTTTCCCCTAATTCTCTTTATCTACCAAAGTTCATTTTATCCTCCAAGATTCTGCTCAAATGCTACATTCTTCTACCTGACACCTTCCTCCAGTGGCCCTGGGAAAATGTAATCAGTCCTACCTCTGTTCTTACATAGCACTTTGATTTTATCTATATTGAAACAGTGATTTAGTTATTACCTACACTTTAAATTAATAGTTACAGGGATATTTCTTCTACTAAATTATAAGCTACCTAGGCCAAGGCCCACTGCACATCTAAAGTATTTATTTTGTTCCTTCTTTAAAGAGAACTAACTCAAAACCAATTATTTTATAATATTTCATAAAGAAAATGGGCAAACTTTGTCCATTTGGTTTAAGAATTTATTTCCATATACCAGGTTTTATCTCATAGTACTTTCCATCCTTACAGTGCTGCTTCCCACAGACAATTCCAGAGATGCAACAAAATGGCCACCACTTTGGGGGCCAGGGGCATTCACACTGAACAGCATGGTAGGTCTCCTGAGGTTCTGTGGTAAATAAGATTATTCATAATCCTCATCTTATAGAAGCCCAAATTTTAAAAACAAAATTATAACATAATAAACTATCTGGGGTCTCCATGCTTCTTTTATTTAATTTTTAATTAGGGTGACATTGGTTAATACAATTATATAGGTTTTAAGTGTACAATTCTACAATACATAATCTCCACATTGTATTGTCTGCCCACCATCTTTTCAAATCTCCTCTCACCATATATTTAACCCCTTTACCCTTTATGACCAGTTTCCTCTGGTAACTACTATACTGCTGTCTGTATCTCTGAGTTTCTGTTTGTTTGTTCTTCTTGATTGTCCATTTGTTGCTTTCATTTTTATATCCCACATATGAGTGAGATCATATGGTTCCTGACTTTATTTAGCAAGATATTCTTAAGATCCATATATGTTGTAAGAAATGGCAGTATTCTCATCTTCTCTTATGGCTGAGTAGTATTCCATTGTATATCTATACCACATTATTATCTACATGGGCAAATGACTTTTGACAAAGGAGCTAAAAACATGCAATGGAGAAAAGAAAGCCTCTTCAACAAATTATGCTGGGCAAATTGGGAAGTCACATGCAAAAGAATGAAACTAGACTACTATTTGTCCCCATATACAAAAAAAAATAACTCAAAATAGATCAAAGACCTAAATGTAAAACCTGAAACAATAAATTACATAGGGGAAAAATAACATAGGTACTAAGTTTATGGACCTTGCCCCTAGAGAAGATTTTATGATTTTAACCCTGAAGGTAAGGGAAATAAAGGCAAAAATAAATGAATGGAACTATATCAAATTAATTTTTGTTATAAGAGTGGTAGCTTCAAGAATTATGCTCTGAATTACTATGACTATGGATAACCACCAAGGGATATTATTCACAGTTTCCAGGCAACTAAAGATGCCAGTAGTTTAGATGGACTAAAAATAATTGGCAACTCTAAAGTACTTAAGATACTGGAGATAACACCTGCCACTGTTCCAGGAGAGGAATGTTTTCTGAAGAACTCCTGCTGCCTGCCACTCTCACTTCTCCTCCACCAAGTGTTCACCTACAATGGAAAATATTTGTGTACTAGCTCTGTTCAAACAGGAACAGAGCCATCTCTGGAGGTTTTGGCACTAGGAATAACAAAAACAACAACAAAACCAAGCAATAATTCTTGATTTTAAAATTTCCCTTCAAAACCCATGTCTTTTCTACATGAAAATGTACCTTAGTAACCTGGATTGGACACATGGCAAGTTTTCAGTGGTGATATTTGACTTTGGTTCATGCAATTTGAGTTTGTATTTTATGTGATCCATTCTCCATTATTGCATGAGTCTAGCTCAAATTTTCTTTGCAAATATGACTAAGGATTTAGCTATATTTTGGAAAAAATGAAAATTGTTTTGAAATGGTATCTGTCTAGAATAGTCAAATACAAAAGGAAAACAAAGCTGCAAAAGAGACAACATTGTCACATCTCTCTGGCTTCTCCAAAATCACCTCCTCCTATCGTCTTGCAACACACACACACACACACACACACACACACACAACCTGAATGGCTGAGATATTTCACAAAAATATATTTGAGATTCAACACTGGTGGGGAAAATGTGTTGTGTCAGAAAGTCATTAAGGAGGTATCAGTTTTCCTCTAAAGCAAAATTAGGCAGACAGTCTGCTGACAAAAAAAAGAAAAAGTAAACCTTATTTCAGCAAGCCCAACAAATTCAAATGTGTTGGTCTCTAATAAATACCCAAGAATAATCCAATTCATATAAAAACAAATAAATTAAAAAAGAGTAAGTGGAAGCAGTGAACACCAGGATACCCACTAGAAGAGGAAACACAACAACAAAGGAACCAGCAACAGATAACAACAGAAGAAGGTGAAGGAGGGAGTGGAAACCACACAAATCTCAATCCAGGCCCTATCTGGAAATACAACTAAATAGTGGAGGAACTACCTAGTAAAAACAACTGAACAAGATCAAGGAAAAATCCTCAAAACCTTGTACACATGGAAGAACCAGCTTCAACACAACCTGCCTTCACCAGCAAAACAAAATACAAGACCTGATGGACAGGGTGGCCCTCAGTTAACAAGCTGGTGGGAAGGACCCACAAAAGAAAGAACCAACAATAATCAAAACCCAAAGACAAACACAGAGCCAACTTAAATGACAGCCCAAGACCAGTGAGCTCAGGAGATCAAGGAGACTGCACCACTGAATCCCACAGGTATTCTACTTCAGAAGTTCACACCATAAACCCAGGGAGGCAGAACACTTCAAATTAAGAAGCTAAGGCTAACAGGAAGAGTCTCATAAACAATGGGAAGACAAAGAAACAATCCCCAAATGAAAGGAAAGGAGGAAGCCTCAGAAAGAATACTAAATGAAATAGAGGCAACTCAACTATCAGATATTGAGTTCAAAGCAATGGTTGTCAGGAAGCTCAATGGGCTCACAGTGAATTGCCAGAAACTACAGGGAAACTACAATAAGCTCACTGCAAACTATATCAACATAAAAAAAGGAAATAGAAACTATCAATAAGGGCCAAGAGGAAATGAAGAGTACAATCTCCAAGCTGAAGAACACAGTAGAAGGAATCAAAAGCAGGATCAATGAAGCAGAAGATTGGATCAGTGAGTTGAAGGACCAAGTAGGAAAAAACATCCAGAAAGAGCAAGAAAAGGAAAAGAGGCTCAGAAAGAATGAAGAGGAATTAAGAGAAATGCAAGACAATATGAAATGTGATAGTATCTGTATAATAGGGATACCAGAGGGAGAAGAAGAAAAGCAAGGAATAGAAAACCTATTTGAAAAAGTAATGATGGAAAACTTCCCTAATTTGATGAGAGAAAAAGTCACACAAATCTAGGACACACAGAGAGTCCCAATCAAGAGGAACACAAAGAGGCCCACTTCAAGACACATCATAATTAAAATGGCAAAATTCTAAGACAAAGAGAAAATCTTAAAGGCAGCAAGGGAGAAACAGGAAGTAACGCACAAAGGAGCCCTGATAAAGTTAGCAGCTGACTTCTCAATGGAAATGCTCCAAGCCAGAAGAGAATGGCAAGAAATATTCCAAGTAATGAGAACCAGAGGCCTGCAACCAAGACTACTTAACCCAGCAAGGCTCTCAATTAAGATAGAAGGCCAAATAAGGAGCTTCCCAGACAAAAGAAGTCTAAAAGAATACACCTCCACCAAACCAGTTCTACAACAGATGCTAAAGGGACTGCTTTAAAGAAAGGAAGGAAAAGACAGAGGGGTGAGAGGAACACAGGTATGAAAATGGCAATGAATAAGTACCTATCAATAATGACCTTAAATGTAAATGGATTAAATGCTCCAGTCAAAAGGCATAGAGTAGCTGAATGGATAAGAAAGCATGGCCCACACATATGCTGCCTACAAGAGACCCACCTCAGGACAAAAGACCTACACAGACACAAAGTGAAGGGCTGGAAACAAATTTTCCAAGCAAATGGACAGGAAAAAAAAAGGTGGGGTACCAATACTCATATCAGACAAAATAGACTTAAAAAAAGGGCCATAAAGAGAGACCCAGAAGGTCACTTCATATTACTCAAGGGAAGAATCCACCAGGAAGACATAAACATTGAAAATAAATATGCACCCAACATAGAAGCACCCAAATACATAAAGAAAATCTTAGAGGACTTCAAGAAAGATATTGACAACAACACAATTGTAGTAGGGGATTTTAACATCCCATTGTCAAAAGTGGACAGATCTTCCAAACAAAATATCAACAAAGATATTGTGGCATTGAACAATACCCTAGATGAAATGGACTTAACTGATTTATATAGAGCCCTTCATCCCAAAGAAGATAAATACACATTCTTTACAAATGCACATGGAACATTTTCAAAGATAGACCACATGATAGGACACAAAACAAGCCTCGATAAATTCAAGAAAATTGAAATCACACCAAGCATTTTCTCCAACCACAAGGGAATAAAACTAGGAACCAACCCCAAGGGGAAAAACCGAAAACACTCAAAATCATGGAGATTGAATAGCATGCTGCTAAACAATGAATGGATGAAGAATGAAATTAAGGAAGAAATCAAAAAGTTTCTGGAAACAAATGAAAATGAACTCACAACAACCCAAAACTTATGGGACACAGTGAAGGCAGTCCTCAGAGGGAAGTTCATAGTAATACAGGCCTACCTAAAAAGGATAGAAACATTTCAAACAAACAATTTAACCCTACACCTAAAAGAACTCGAGGAACAACAGCAAAGACAGCCCAGAGCAAGTAGAAAGAAGGAAATAACTAAAATCAGAGCAGAATTAAATGACATAGAAACTAAAAGCACAATTCTAAAGATCAATGAATCCAGGAGCTGGTTTTTTGAAAAGATAAACAAAATTGACAAGCCTTTAAGGAGGCTAATCAAGAAAAAAAGAGAGAGGACCCAAATAAACACGATTAGAAATGAAAGAGGAGAGATTACAACTGACACCACAGAAATATACAAAGGATTGTAAGAGATTATTATGAAGAACTGTATGCCAAGAAATTTGAAAACCTAGGTGAAATGGACAAATATCTAGAAAAATATAATCTTCCAAAACTCAATGAAGAAGAAGCAGAAAGCCTGAACAGACCAATAACAGCAGATGAAATTGAAGCAGTAATCAAAAAACTCCCAACACACAACCTGGACCAGATGGTTTCACAGGAGAATTCTACAAAGCATTTAATGAAGAACTAACCCATGTCCTTTACAGACTATTCCAAAAAATCCAAAATGATGGAAGACTCCCAAACTCTTTTTATGAAGCCAGCATCATCCTAACCCCAAAACCAGATAAAGACACAACAAAGAAAGAAAACTTTAGGCCAATATCGCTGATGAACATAGATGCTAAAATTCTCAACAAAATATTGACAAACTGCATTCAACAATACATTAAAAAAATCATACACCATGACCAAGTGGGATTCATCCCAGGGATGCAAGGTTGGTTCAATATTCACAAATCAGTAAATGTAATACATCACATAAACAAAAGCAAAAACAAAAATCACATGATCATATCAATACATGCGGAAAAAGCATTTGATAAGGTACAACACCGATTTATGATAAAAATACTCAGCAAAGTGGGAATAGAGGGAGCATTTCTCAACATAATAAAGGTCATATATGAGAGACCTACAGCCAACATCATACTCAATGGGCAAAACCTAAAATCTTTTCCACTGAGAGCAGGAACAAGACAAGGGTGTCCACTTTCACCACTTCTATTCAATATAGTATTGAATGTTTTAACCATAGTGATTAGACAAGAAAAGGAAATAGAAGGCATTCAAATTGGAAAGGAGGAAACAAAACTATCATTGTTTGCAGATGTCATGATAGTGTACATAGAAAATCCTATAGACTTGGCCAAAAAGCTGCTCGACCTAATAAATGAATTTGGCCAAACAGCAGGATATAAAGTCAATATCCAGAAATCAAAGGCATTTTTGTATACCAACAATGAAAGAGCAGAAGCAGTTGTCAAGAAAAAAGTCCCATTCGTTATAGCAAAAGGAAAAATAAAATACTAGGAATAAACCTAACCAAAAAGGTAAAATATATGTATGCAGACTACTACACAACACTGAAGAAAGAAATCAAGGAAGACATGAACAAATGGAAAAATGTACTGTGTTCATGGATCAGAAGAATTAACATCATCAAATGTCCATACTACCCAAAGCAATTTACAGATTCAATGCAATACCTATTAAAGTGCCAATGACATATTTCACAGACATAAAACAAACACTTCAAAAATTTATATGGAACCATAAATGACCCCAAATAGCTGCTGCAATTTTGAGAAAGAAGGGCAAAGTGGGAGGGATCACAATACCTGATACCAAACTGTATTACAAGGCCACTGGCATAAAAACAGGCACATACAGTGGAACAGAACAGAGAGGCCAGAAATAAACCCAAGTCTTTATGATCAATTAACATTCAACAAAGGGGGCAGCAACATAAAATGGAGTAATGATAGCCTCTTCAACAAGTGGTGTTGGGAGAACTCAACAGCTACGTGCAAAAAAATGAAACTCGAGCACCAACTTACACCATACACAAAAATAAATTCAAGGTGGATAAAAGATTGAAATATAAGCTGTGACACCATTAAAGTCCTAGAGGAGAACATAAGCAGGAAAATCTCAAATATTTCATGCAGCAACATTTTTACTGATATGTCCCCTAGAGCAAGAGACATAATGAAAAGAATAAACAAATGGGATCTCATCAAAATAAAAAAGCTTCTGCGTGGCTAAAAAGAACTGTATTAAAATATAAAGAGAACCAACTGTATGGGAAAACATATTTGCCAATGATACCTCAGACAAGACTTTAATCTCCAAAATATATAAAGAACTTACATGACTCCACTCTAAGAAGACAAGCAACCCAATTAAAAATGGACAAAGGACTTGAACAGGCACTTGTCCAAAGAGGACATACAGAGGATCCAGAGACACATGAAAAGATATTCAGTATAGCTAGCTATCAGAGAGATGCAAATGAAAACAACAATGAGATACCACTTCACACCGGTCAGAATCACAATCATAAATAAAGCAACAAACAACAAGTGTTGGACAGGTTGTGGAGAAAAGGGGACCCTAGTGCACTGTTGGTGGGATTCCAGACTGGTGGTTTCCACAACCACTATGGAAAACAATATGGAATTTTCTAAGAAAACTAAAAATGGATCTGCCTTTTGACCCAACAATTCCACCGCTAGGATTATATCCTAAGAACCCTGAAACACCAATCCAAAAGAACCTATGCATCCCAATGTTCTTAGCAGCACAATTTACCATAGCCAAGTGTTGGAAGCAACCCAGGTGCCCGTCAGTAAATGAATGGATCAAAAAACTGTGGTACATTTACACAATGGAATTCTATGCAGCAGAAAGAAAGAAGGAGCTCCTACCCTTTACAACAGCATGGATGGAACTGGAAAGTATCATGCTAAGGGAAATAAGCCCAGGAGTGAAAGACAAATACCATATGATCTCAACTTTAACAGGAACCTAAACAACAAAACAAACAAACAGGCAAAATATAACCAATGACACTGAAATTGACAACAGGCTGACAGTGACGAGAGGGGAGAGGGGAGGGAATTTCAGGGGGAAAAGGGGAAAGGTTTACAGGAACAAGTATAAAGGACACATGGACAAAAACTAGGGCAGGCCAAAATGGGAGGGAGATGGGGAGGGCTGGGTATTGGGCGGGGATGGGAGTAAAAGACAGAAAACTGTACATGAAAAACAATTAAAATAAAATTTTTAAAAATGAATAAATTACCTTTAAAATTAATAATCTAAATATGATAATTACAAACTTTAGAGTTTGGTCCTTAATTTGGGGCTTACATGGAGGAGTCACATTCCTTTTCTAAAAGCCTCTCCTACTGTTTTACACAGCAAATATAAATTAAGTTGAACCTTTCATGAATAAAAGCTTATTGAAAATATTTAAAGTAAGCAACTGTGAAGCAGGATGACACCATGAAAGCGTTTCTAAACTGGAAATAGCTTTTATATATGACAGTGTTCATTACACTCTGTAATCTTCTTGGGACTTAGTAAATTCTAAACGGAGAAATTTCAATGAGATATTTTCTATAATTTTCTTAACTCTGGAATTTTATTTTTATATAATGGAGATATTATATATAATGGGAGACCGTTATAGTATGAGAGATAATCATAAGACAATGACATTAATGTCATCTGGGGCTTGTTAGAAATGCCCCTTCTTTGGGCCCACCCTGGACCTACAGGCTCAGACACTGTGTGGTGGGGCCCACATTCAGGTTTATAAGCCTTCACGGTCATTCTGATGCCTGCTCCTGTTGCGAACCACTGATCTAAGGAGCAGGTTTCAGCTCTCAGATCTCACACTGCTAATGTCACAAGTGGTGGTGGTTAAATAAGATTTCTACTCATTCTAGGATAAAAAGGGGTAGACGGGAAGAGGAGGAGCAGCTCAGTTGTCCCCTGGGACAAGAGAGCTCTGGGCTAGAGGAGATGGACTGAGTAAACGTTAGAGATCATTTAGAAGCAGGCCTTATGTTTATTTCACAATTCACGCTGTTCCCTGATATTGGAAAATGTTGTATTTGTATAGCACTAGAAAATTAGTTTTTTAAATGCAGTCTGACTACCTGTTGCTATTTTTAGTTTTTGTTAGGTGCTCAAGCAAATGTCACCATACTTTCATTACTAGTTTATTCATATGTTTTAACAATACAGCAGGTCCTTGCATAACATCTTTTTGTTCAACATTATTTTTATAGTGTTGATGAGATGCTGTAGGAACTTAATTCAGCTCTTGTTTATATCAATTAGCCTATGATAACATTGGTTTCATTATACAGACCTACCTCAGATACCGTGGGTTTGGTTGCAGACCACCACAGTGAAGCTAGTCACACATTGTTTTTGGTTTCCATTATATATAAAAGTCAGGTTTACATGTAGCATAGCTTATTGTGTGTCATAGCATTGTCTGAAAGAAACCAATGTGCACACCTTAATTAAAAATTAGTTTATGGGTAAAGCATGCTATCATCTGAGCTAGTTATAATCTTTTTGTAAAAAACAACACAATATCTCTGAAGCACAATAAAGTGAGCACAATAAAAAATGTTATGTCTGTATGTGGCTTTCCCACAGTTCCAAAAACCTATTGACAGAGTTAAATGATAATTACTGGAACAGATCAGCCTCGTTGGGTGCTCACTTGAACCTGGACTTAACCTGGGAAAAACTTTTGCTGGATGCAGATAGTTAGGTGGTCCTGCCACTGCCTGTGTTACATCACTCTACTATTTTTGGTTTTGCCCCTTTTCGTGCTGGAAGGGTATTGCTCAATGGTTGTTGGTATGGGAGGAAGATTTTTGGTGCCACTCAGTGGGCTTCCTGCTTTGGACCAAGGCTGTAGAAAAAGATGCATTCACTGTACTTGCTGTGATGGCAGCACAGCTTGTCTCAAACAGTGCCCAGTCCTGCTGTGGCTTTGGAGGCCCCTTTGATCTGCTGAAATTTGTTTCCCCAATGAAGTCTTTTAGCAGCTCTTACAAGTTCCTGCTGTGTCTACCCAGTGCCCACAGATCCTCTGTGTTTCATTAGCCTCCCATACGTTCAGCCAACGCCTGCGGGCTTCAGCCTCAGGTCACTCAGTGACTCATGAGTTTGTTCTTAGTGTCTGATGATTGTGTTGGTGGCACAGACTGAGATCAGCAGATGGAATGCATCCTCCTACAGAAGTGGTTTTTAAACCTATGCCACTTTAGCTAACATTGGGAAGCGCTGTCTGCACCTCTAGAATGTTGTTTCATATTTCACGTCACATCTGGTTACTCAGGGAAAAACATAATAATGTTTAGTTGTTCTGATATTATGAAAATAAAATATGTTGTGGGCACCACTTAGCTCTGTCAGCCAAGGTTGATGAATATATGTGTGTATGTGTGTATGTATTTTCATTTCTCTTTTGAGAACCAGCTAATAATAAGGCAATTCGAGATAAAGACCATTTTGAGGAAGTAAAAGAGAGGAAAACTGTAATATCTTTTGTGAGCTACATTTACCCCAAGGCATTTATCATAAAATGCACTTTGTTTCTGATTACACCACTCTGACAGCTGGGATGAGGAAGCAACCACATTGGGAAATTGTCAGACACTATCACAGGCTCCTTTGGCTTATAGCAGTTTTATCTTTTTTCTTCTTCTGACCAGTAAACTCTTGGTTCAATTCCATTTGAATGTCAACAATAAAAACATAGCAAAGCCTTCATGCATAAATGTTCAAACTTCAGGGGAAAATAATGAAAGGACCAGTTTTTCTTATGTACTTGCCTAAAGATATACGACATATTTGATGTACATGTTCAATTTAACATGACCTTCTACAAAGCTAAAATGATCAGAACAAGAAAACTCACCATTTGAAATATTTGGGAAGAAAGTTTTATATCATCCTTTCATGACAACAGAACAGTTTGTCTGGTTTCCTAAGACAAGCTCCTAAATGTAATTTAAAGAAAATAAATATGGCAGTCTTAGGTCTTCAATCACTTCTAATGATCACTCTGATTTCAACAATAAGGGAACAGAGACACAGGTGGGAAACAAGTCAGAGGTGACCTTGTAAGTCGTTAGTACCAGACAGGACAGATTCCCAAAAGCCTCTTCTTCCTGTGCTTCAGCTGATGGCTTGTGTGAGTTTTTCTTTCAGTTGTGTCTTCTATATACCTTTTAAAGCATATAAATAGTGTGCATCTCAGCAGGGTTTGAATGTAATTAGACCCAAGTGAAGCACGATTAAAACTGGAGACATGTTTGAATGAGATGACATTTTGAATGAGTGCCCAATGTGGATCCCTGTGTGTTTGGCTTTGTGTTTGCACTTGTTTCTTTGATTTCTAAACCAGTTTCTTTTTACAAGAAAATGTGCTTTCCTGAAATAGCTAATTGGGATGCTTCTTAGGTCATATGCCACTTACAGGACCAGTGAAGAACAATGTCTTTTATAGATGATGTGAACATCATTGCTGAGTTTGCCAAGCTCTAAATGCTCAGGCCAAGACATTATCTTTAATTTTGCTTTTCAGTTGTTATTAAGTTTTCTTTCTTTTTTTCTTTGTTGACTACCTTGCAGGTTTTCTCCACTAGTCAACCTTGGTGCATTCACATACAATCTCTCTTTGAACTTTAAAGGTGTGATGGACTAACCTTCTACTGCCTATTAGTTCTCTTATTCCAATTCATCTCACCGATTCAATGCAACAGATGTTCATGTATTGCACAAAGCTCCATGCCAGCCACTGTTGGAGGACTGTTTCTGAACTCAGTGTCTAAATTATATATCTTCTTCAACAGCTCAGAGGTTATATGTCCTTATCACATAAATATAAATGAATGTGTAAACATATTTCTGTACATATTTGGTTTATATTTTAAAGCATATTGCTAGTTTAGCTGAAGGTTTGAGGCTGCATTATTTTGGAAACTATTGACTAGACCATCTATAGTATTATTTCTAAAAATGTTACAGGAAAAAAAGCTTGCCCATATCATAACCTGGCTTTAGATACTAGGAACATTTCCTTAATAGAAAAAACATTAAATTTAAAATTGTTACTATAAAAGACTAAGTAAGGAATAAGTTGTTAAATTTACTAAAAGGTTGCTATTGAAGTGCACTGTGGTATAGCCAACCAAAACATAACATTTGTATGTGACTGGTAGCTCTAAAATCGTACTATGTTAATTAAGGTTATCATCAGTGGAGGGCAACTAGAATTTGACTGTTTTATGTTTCACATGGCTCTAGGTTGCTTCCTTTTAGAATTCTCACATCCGATATCCACATTTTAAAGAGATATTGATAATGGAGTCAAGAGCATTGATTCAACTTTTTACACATGAATCAGGAGTAAAGCGTGAGGACTCTTGATACCAATCTAGTACACTACACACTACTGTGTATACCACCTTCATCACCCCCGGTAGATGAGCCTAGTGGGATTCTTATTTTGAAACTTTTATGGATTCTTTTACCCACTACATCCCTAACTGGTAGTGGGTAAACTGGTGATTTATCCCATCTGGAAATCACCGGTTTTTATTATCTGTGTGTTCTATTTAAAATAAATAAAAATGACTGTATTTTGACTACTCACATGGAGATCAAAATCCTTATAACTCAGCCTATAGCATCATATCTATACATGGTTATAGCCCCATGGAAATTATGGAACCAAAGGAAAATCTTTATAGGAAATTATAGAACCAAAGGAAGATCACATGTTTGTGTGCTTTTAACAAGTAGAGTTCTTCTTGGTAAGTGTAAAATGCTGCATATGTACAGAGAAACTTGTCAGCTAAAAATGCTTGAGGCTTTAGTCTGCACTTCAACAGGATGTGTATGAGCAGATGTTTATTTCAACACTTCATCAGTTGAGACATCACCGCATGTTTGCCTACAGAGTAAGACCATAATGACTGAAATGGATGAAGGAATGAACAATGAAAGATACAATGCTACCCAGATTGCTTAAGAAAATACAGGCGAAGGAAGTTTGTAAGAATGAGTAAAAGAATCATTATTGTGTGATTTTTTTTCATGTAGATGGTGTGTTCCTCTTTGAATACTTGATTCTTTGAAAAATTTCTTTAAGAATGCAGAACTGATCTTTATTATTCCATAAGGATGACTAGTAGTAAGGGGGTCTTGATTTTAGGGTTCTGAAATATCAGGATGCAAAGACATCTTCAAAGGAAGAGATATAACTGACTTGGCAGAGAAAAGGGAAATGAGCATTAATTCAGTGCCTATATCCTGTTGTTTACATGTGAAATAGTTTCATGCATGGCATCTATTTACCATTTATAACATTATTGGATTTCTCTTAGTTTTTCTACTGCTGTTTAATTTTTTTATTGTTGTTCAATTACAGTTACCCCTGCTTTCCCTGATTACTCTTCCCTGCCCTACCCACCCCCCACCTCCCACATTCAGTCCTTCCCCATTGTCTTTATCCATGTTCCTTTAAATAACTGAAATTCAGAAAGTTTACATAACTTATCCATATTCACAAAGCCAATAAGGGGGACTCCAGAGGTTTATAATTCCTCATTTACTACATCATGCCTCCTTCACAAAACATTTTATTTTTTATTAAATCATTTTCATTGTTATTCTATTACAATTGTCCCAGTTTTTCCCCCTTTGCTCTCCTCTGCCCATCCCACCCTCCACTCCCATAGTCAATTCCCACACCCTTGCCCATGTCCATGTGACATTCATACATGTTCTTTGTCTAGGCCCTTCCCCTTCTTTCCGCCGTTACCCCCTCCCCCTTCACAAAACATTTTAGAGCTGGTCCTACCAACAAGAGGCAGGAAACTACTTTCTTCTTAGAGTAACAAGCTCAATGGGTAGGGCAAATAGAAGGAAGTAAAGGAAGCTGCAGTTAGAGCCATGGGTGATACTCTAAATACCTAGTACTGCACAGGCTGACTTACCAGAAGGGATACTAACAGCAAGCAACTTTAAAGATGTGCCAGCACTTTCTGAAGAGAAAGAGGGAGGGAGGAAGGGAGGGAGAGAGAGAGAACATCCAGAGGTTCAAACATCACAGTTCTCCTTTTCAAGAGCATCTGATGATAAAATAACAGTTTATATATCCAAATTTTTTCTCATTGTCCTATTTTTCTGTTCGCTGTTTCTCAGCATACCTCTTTAACTTGTATTTATCACCACAAGTATTGGCATTTTCTTTATTCCCAACCTCTAACCTCTTCATTGTATTTTACGTACCCCCCCGACTTTGGGAGATAATCCAACTCTTTGTTTCTTCAATCCAGCGCCCCTACTTCTCACATTACCATGTGCACAACAGACCTGCTCCTCCCATATCACCAACTGCAGCGATGTGCCCCCTGGCTGTCCTTGACCCCTCCGCTTTCAGATTCATTTCCTGTCTATCAGCAATCACTCCTTTATTCTCAATGTCTACACCAAGATATCTATATCTTTACTGTCAGAACTTTGGACATTTCCTTGTCATGATTAACTTGGAAAATTTCAGTCATCTCCTAATATATCTGGTTTTCTCCATTCTTGACCAGCTCACTTTATTTTTCACCCTACTGCAGGGGAGGTTTCTTGGAAACACAGAAACAATTAGGTAAAACTCTTATTTTCTTCCCACTTTCCTAACATTTACTTTGACCCAGAGGTGAGTTTGTTTAGGTTTCTTTGATTTCACTAGAGAAAAATAGGTTTAAAATGAAAAGCTATGGATAATATTTTTGCATGGATAGGGAAATCAGAATGTTATAACTGCATTTGTCAGATAAAATGCATCTTAGCAATAGCACAAAGAAAATGCCTAGTCTATAGAAGAAATTAATCAGGCCAAAATATTTTAATAATTAAATCAGGAGCCTATTGCAGAGTTAAATTGGAAATCTAGTAGGAAAAGAAGAAAAACAGGGCAGCACGTTGTAAATTAAAATTAATTGAACTAGATTAAGCTGAATTCAAACTGATTAGGCCAAGCCTGACATCATTATAAATTTTAATAATAATTAATAATGTTTATTGAACACTTACTTGCTATAGGGTTTGACACAATCCCTTCCCCTGAGTTCATCATCCCAATGAGAGAGGGAGACTAAAAGTCTGCTGAAAAAGTGCAGAGGAGAAAGAGACCTCACGGAAATAGTTCTAATGGAACTGATTCCATTAGAATCACAGCTTAGCGTTTTAATGGAAGTAGATAACCAAACAGAAAGTTGGATTCTCTGTAAGCAGTGAAGGGACAAATAAGGCCCCAGAACTTTATCCTCCAATGGTAGTTACTGATGACGTGGAAAAGTGTCAGTTTCAGCAGAAAAGAAAAGATTGAGTGAAAAAGATACAAGATGTGAGGAACTAAGAGGAAAAATGCATGTATCATTTCATTTGGTGGGACATAAATGTTTAATAACTTTATTAATAGTAACTTCTTGTATATTTTTGCAATGACTTGATCTCCCTAAACATTAATCACAAGATATGGTTGTACGCAGATTCTTTAAAACATTTTTTGCATTGAAGCTTTATTTTTGTACAGCCACTTAAAGTTCACAGAAAAAATTGAGAGAAGGTATGAAAATTTGCCATATACTCCTGCCACGACACATGCGTAGCTTAGCCCATTATCAACATTTCCACAAGGGTGGTGCATTTATTACAATTAATGAATCGACATTGACACGTTGTAGTCACCCAGAATCCACATTTACATTATAATTTACTCTTGGTGTTCTATGTTCATAAATAATTTCTATTCTATGTTGAATCTCAGAAAAGTGAAGTTATTTTTTTATTTTAGCTTCTAAAACTAGCTTTATTAATTTCCTTGTTTTCTAATAGTCATTATTTTGAGGCATGATTAAAAGGCAAGTTGAATTATTTTTCTTTTACCTGTTATAAATGCCTTGAAAAGCATCACTCAAAGAATAATTCTGAAAGTGTCCTGAGTAATAGCAACATTTTTGAAATAAGTAGCTTTTCACAATACCACATCAGAAAATTAAGCTTATTAATATCTTATTAATAAGATATTAATATCTTATTAATCTCTTATTGCATAATCACAACTTTCAAAGATAAACATTAACTTCCAAGAAATGGGAGTTTTTTAATTGTTAGTACTTGCCTCTTTCTCCTTAAAGATCCTCTTTGTCACTAGAGGGATGAGCTTTCTCTTTAACTTGATTTCTTTCCCCTCATGAGTTAAATGAAAGAGTGTACACTGCCTTTCCCCAGCTTTGGCTGATGATCTTTCAGCTATTCATTAGGGAACATGTCAGCAGTTTATTCATTACTAGGGTCAATCTTTGATGCAAGTAGAATATGTTTTCCTCCTATAAAAGGAAGCATTCAATAAGCCAAATATATAATAGCCATATAAACAATGCTGTAGTTCTACAGCTGGTACACTTCCCTCTCTCCTCCTAAGAATAAAGATGCACTTCCCCACTCACAAGATGTTCCTTAAAGACTCAGAAATAATTACAAATTTAGACTAGAAATAGAAAAACATGTATCCCTTCTTAAAAAAACACATGATTTCTAAGAGTAAGGAAATATTGTATATATCAGAAATGTGGTGAACTAATCAAAATTGTGTATGAAATCAAGTGTGTAAATCATAGACTCTTAGCTCCATCCCGCCAATGGTATGGTGGTAATATTTTAAAATAAAATTAAAAACCAAGGTAACATAGGGGAAAAACTAGGTGATTTTGGCTTTGGCAATGACATCATAATGCAACACCAGAACTGTGCTACATGAAAGATTGATAATTTGCACTTCACTAAAATCAAATATGTCAGTTTATGGTGTAAGTTGGTGGTCTAGTTTCATCTTTTTTGCATGTACTTGTTTAGATATCCCAACCATTTATTGGAGAGGATACTTTTACTTCATTTTATGGTCCTGCACTCTTGTCAAATACTAATTTATCATACTGACATGGGCTTATTTCTGGGCTAGCTATTATGTTCCATTGGTCTGTGTGTCAGTTCTTGTGCTAGTACCAGACATTTTTTATTACAGTGGCCTTGTAGTATAGTTTGATATCAGGTATTGTGATCCCTCCTACTTTGTTGCTCTTTCTCAAAACTGCTGAGGCTATTCAGGGTTGTTTATGATTCCATATAAATTTTTGAAATATTGTTCTATATCTGTGAAATACATCATTGGTATTTTGATAGGGATTACGTTGAGTCTATAGATTGCTTTGGGAAGTATGGACATTTTGATGTTGTAAATTCTTCCAATCTATGAACAGAGTATATGTTCCCATTTATTAGTGTCTTCCTTAATTGCTTTCTTCAGTGTTGTGTAGTTTTCTGAGTATAGGTCTTTTACCTCCTTGGTTAAGTTTATTCCTATGTATTTTATATTTTTGTTGCTATAATAAATAGAATTTCCCTGATTTCCCTTTCTGATATTTCATTGTTAGTGCACAAAAATCTTGAGTATAAGTTGTGGCACCATAAAAATACTAGAGGAAAACAGAGGCAGGAAAATTTCAGATACCCAAGCACCAATATTTTCACCAATACCTCCACTACAGCAAGGGGTGTAAAGGAAAGAATAAACAAATGGAACTGCATCAAAATAAAAGGCTTCTGCACAGCTAAAGAAAACATCAGCAAAATGAAAAGGGAACCAACTGTATGGGAAAACATAATTGCCAACAACACTTCAGACAAGGGTTTGATCTCCAAAATATATGAAGAACTCACATACTCCACATCAGGAAGACAAACAACCCAATTAAAAAAAGGCCAAGGACCTGAACAGACACTTCTGTAAAAAGGGCATACAAGGGACCCAGAGACACATGAAAAAATTCTCAACATCACTAGACATTAGAGAGATGCAAATTAAAACCACAATGACATACCACTTCACACCAGTCAGAATGGCCATCATTAACAAATCAACAAATCACAAGTGCTGGCAAGGTTGTGGAGAAAGGGAACCCTAGTGCCCTGTTGCTGGGAATGCAGGTTGGTGCAGCCACTGTGGAGAACAATATGGAATTTCCTCAAAAAACCAAAGATGGAACTGCCTTTTGATCCAGTAGTCCCACTGCTGGGACTATGCCCTAAGAATTCTGAATCACCAATTCAAAAGAACCTATGCACCCCAATATTCATAGCAGCATTATTTACAATAGCCAAATACTGAAAACAGCCTAAGTGTCCATCAGCAAATGAGTAGATCAAAAAAACACATGAGCAAAATAGAAGCAGAAACATGGAAATAAAGAACAAACTGACAGTAACCAGAGTGGAGGTGGGAGGGGGATAATGGGGAAAAGAAGGGGAAGGGTCATCAAGAAATATACACAAAGGACACATGGACAAAGGCAACAGGGAGAGAGGATTGAAGATGTGTGGTTGGGTGGGTAGGGGACAGGAGAATAATGGGGGGAATGGTGACAACTATAATTGAACAACAATGAAAAAAATTTTAAAAACCCTGTAGTGCATTTACACAATGAAATACTACATAGCAGAAAGAAGGAACTCCTACCCTGCATGACAGCATGGATGGAACTGGATAGCATTATGCTAAGTGAAATAAGCCAGGCGGTGAAAGACAAATACTATAAATCTCACCTATAAGTGGAACCTAATCAACAAAAGAAATGGGCAAAATAGAACTAGAAACATGGAAATAAAGAACAAATTGGCAGTGACCAGAAGGGAGGAGGTGGGGAGAAAATGGGGAAAAGAAGGGAAAAGGGCAAGTCAAGGAACATGCATAGAGGACTATGGGCAGGGGCAATGGGGGAGATTTACTGTGGGAGTTGGAGGGAATGGGAACAGGGGAGAACAATGGGGGAAAAGGCAGGATAATTGTAACCAAATGACAATTAAAGAAAAAAAAAAAACACAAATGTCTGCTCTGTGAAATGCACTATTAAAAGAATAAATATAAAGCCACAGACTGGGAGAAAATATTTGAAGAACACATGAGGTCTGTTCAGAAGGTATCCAACCATGTAATATGAAAAATAGACACATTTATTGAAGAAGATACAAGAAACATTGTACATAGTCAAATGATGCCTCAGTCCCCTTTGGACCTCACACAGTTCTCCCAATCACCATAAGCTGCCCCAGTATATTTTCCTGAATCTCATCCATGGTCTGAAATCTCTTCCCTTTGAAAGGTGATTTTAGTTTTGGGAAAAGGCAGAAGTCACAGGGCACCAAATCTGGGCTGTACAGGAGCTGAGTCACCTGAGTCAAAACTCTGCATGAGCCGTGTTGCCTCATCGGGCACATTGTCATGATGAAGCTGCCAGTCACCAATTGCCCATAGCAGTAGCCTTCTGAATCATCCAAATAGTTTCCATGGAGGAATATCCAAGCTTAATTCAAAATTTGATACTGCCGTTGTTCTACTTGGTCAGTCATTTTGAATGTGAGGGCCACACAATACAAATGTCTATTCAAGTACCTCTACCACCCGCACTGACTAGTACAGCAAAGTCATCACTGCTCACACATGCACATTCTAGTCCACTCTCCTTGGCTGCCAGGTTACAATGATGTCATGCAAACTGTTATTATATTAACAATGGCTGAACTTCTTTGGGACAGTCCTCATATATCTGAAAAATAACTCTTCTTGAAAGTTTGGAAAGAGCTCCTAAAACTCAAGAGTAGCTGAACAACCTGATTAAAATGAGCAAAAATATCTAAACTCATATGTCAGTAGGGACTGGAAATGAATAGTTCAGTGAGATACCACCACAAACTTATTAGAATGTCAAAAGTCCAAAACACTGATTACATCAAATGTTAGCGAGGATGTGGAACAACAGGAATTCTTATTCACTGCTGGAGAGAAATGTTAAAGCCACTATGGAAAACTGCACAGCAGTTTCTTACAAAACTGAGATAGTCTTACCACACCATCCAGTGATTGTGGTCCTAGCCAAACCTGCACATAAATACTTACAGAAGCTTAATTCATAATTGCTAAACTTGGAAATAATCCAGATATCCTTCAATGGGTGAATGGATAAACAAATTATAGTAAATGCATAATGGAATTTTATTCAGTGGTAAGAAGAAATGGTCTATCTGGTCACAAAAAGACATGGAGGAAACTTAAATGCATGTTTCTAAGTGAGAGAAAGCTGTCTATTTGATTTCAAATTGTAGTGGCTTAATGGACTAAATGTCTTTTTCTTACTTGTGTGAAGAATACAATCATTGATGTGTATGGAGGAATGGGTTCTAAGATTCACGCAGTCATTCAAGGATCCAGGCCTGTCTGATAGAGGTTTTGTTATTTTCAGTGTGTGGCTTCTACAGTCACCATGTGTGTTACTATCCATCCAAAGGATGACAAAACTTCTAACAAAGGAAAACAAAATGAAAAAGTCATATATGGAAGGAGTTTTGGGCCAGATTAATATTCCTTCTCCCCATACTTTACTGGCCAGAATTTCCTCACATGGGCACATCTAAGTACAAGGGAGACTGGGAAAGAGGAGGCTAAAGGAAGTAAATGTGTTGATAAATGTAGATAGATGTAGGTATAGATATAATCTCCCAAGTACATACATGTTATTCATTATATACATTAACTAATGCTTGTGGTAAGATGCTAGGAGTGAAATCATATTGGGCAATATAAAATTAGATTAATGAAACAAGGGTGACTATTTCCATGACAACTTGTCATGTCCTGAGGAATATGATTAACACAGCTCTCTGTAGCTGAGATAAAAATACATACAAAAAAGAGAAAGTTAGTTAGGGCAATCCTACTAAAACTATAGATTTTTTTTTCTCACCTTGTTGAGGACAGAAATCTTAAGGTTCTTGCTATTATTTTAAGTTCCATCAAATTTTCTATTTCCCAGGAGAGCTAATTTCTTACTGCAGTCTTGAATCATGACAGATAATTAGGAAATCTGGTCAGGCTTTTGTGGTGTCGTATTTCTGCAATTTTTGTATTGTTATATAATAGCTTCAGGGGAGACCCACATATAAAAAAGAATAAGGGTGAGAGTGCATTAGCCTAAAGTATAATTTTATTGTTTTCCATCTGTTGTAATTATGAAAATAAACTCTTTTGTACTCTGATCAGCAGGATAAGTCATCAGAAAGATGTTTGTGTCTTGCCACATATCTTGTTACCTGTTATAAATAAGAACATCTTATCTGTACAGGTTTTTTTTTTTCATTTTCCCTTAGGAGCAGAGCCATGACGAACTTCCCATTAGAAGAGTAGTTTTCCCCCCTAAACCAACATAGCTTGAGGGAATCATATTTGTTTCAACCAAATCATTACTGCATATGGGATTTAGATTTGCATTTGCCCATATTTCCAAGGTGCATGACAAAAAGCATCATTTTAAGAAAATAACTATTTAAATATTAGAGATTGGGAGATATGTATTTCCCTACATATTGATTAAGACTAATGTATGTGCTTAGTATTGAGAGTGTTAGAATACTCTGTAAGCATCATTCAACTAAATTTCACAGTGACAGAAAAACTGAGTCAAGAAATATATGCTATATTCCTTCTCTCTCTGACAATCCTATTATCTAAGCTGCTGAAAATTTTCCTTAAAACATGCACTGGTTATTTTAGAATAGTAAGGAGTGATGTCATGGCACTGAAGATTAATTGCCTTAACTCAAAGTTTATTATTTCTAACTTAAGAAAGGGACCTAATTTTGACATGGATGATGTATAAAAATAAAAGCCAAGGTTTTTCCTACAGCAGCATTTTTATCTTTCCCTAAAAAGAGCTATGAAAAATTAATGGTTAATGATTGACTCCTATTTTATTGTACAATGCATGTTTAATAGATTTTATTTTTAGATTAGTTGTAGGTATATAAAAATTGAGCTGAAGAGATTTCTCCTATACCTCTATTCCCCAGGCATGCATAGCCACCCACCCCCATTTTCAGCATCCCCTATAAGAGTGGTACATTTGTTGCAACTGGTGAGTATATATTGACACATCATTATCATCCAAAATCCATAATTTACTTTAGGATACAAAGTGGATCCTATCTCTCATAGTGTTGTGGATTATGTGAGTTTGATCAAACATATAATGGCATGAATATGATATATAGTATCATACACAGTAATTTTATTGCTCTAAAAATCTTAGGCTGGCTCTCCACCTATTCATCCCTCCTTTTCTTCCAACCCCTAATAACCATTTATCTTTTTATTACCTCCGTAGTTTTGACTTTTCCAGCATGTCATATTGTTGGAATCATACAGTATGTAGGTAGCCTTCTTGTGGTGACTCCTTTCATTTAGTAATATGCATTTCAGTTCCCTCTATATCTTTTTATGGCTTGATATCAAGCTCATTTATTTTGAGTTCCAAATAATATTCCATTGTCCAGATGTGCCATAGTTTATCCCTTCACTTATTCAATAACATTTTCGTTACTTCCAAGTTTTGACAATTATGAGTAAAGTTACTATAAACATCTGTGTGCATAAAATGTATTTTTCATTATTGGTGGGAAATAGAAGGGATATAAACAAAAAAAAAAGATTTTGAAGAAGCTCTAGAAATCATATGAACCAGTGATTATCTCAAATCTAATTTTCAGAAGTCTCTTGAGAATTTTCTTTTTATAATACAGATTGCTCAACCTACTGAATAAAAATATCCAGGGATAAGGCCAAGGAAACTATATTTTCAGCAAGTCTCTTAAGTATCTCTAGTCATCACCCAGGTTTGGAAACCACTGCTCCTGGAAACTCATTAATTTTAGGAAGACATGATACACAGAGCTTAAGTCATACAACTAGGAAGTGGCAGAGTCAGGGCAAGAATGAAAAGGTGTTCCTGCTTTTAATCCCCAAATATTACATTAGTTAGAATTGTAAGAGCAGGGCTTTTTTTTCTCTTTTTTGGTACTATGCATAATAAAAACTTTTTGACTTTTGCCCTGGTTGGTTAACTCAGTTAGAGCATTGTTCCATATGTCAAAGTTGTGACTTGAATCCCCAGTCAGGGAACATACAAGAATCAACCAATGAATCTATAAATAATTGGAACAGCCCATCAGAGTCTCTCTCTCTCTCTCTCTCTCTCTCTCTCTCTCTCTCTCTCTCTCTCTCTCTCTCAAATCAATCAATATATTTTTGAAAAACTTCTTGACTTTAGAGGATGGTAGTAATGAACTTTCTCTACTTTTACAATGTGTGAAGGCCCAACAAAATAGTGAAAACTCAATCTTAATTCAAGGTGCTCTGAATGGATTTAACCTCTAGCAGAAGAGAATATTGTGAATTTTCTTCCTTGGGGCCCCTTCATCAATCTATGAAGAAGACTGCTTAAATGTTTTGATTTTCAACACTTCTAATTAAGGGTATTGAGCAGAGTGCCTGCTGAAATTCTTCAAAAGCCATGACATGAGTTAGATTTTCAGGAGATTGTACACTGAGGGGAATTACTATGAGGAAGCCAACCAGTAGGCTAATGGAGATGTGATTAAAGTGCATTTCATATTTTTGTGACTTCATATTTTTCCTCTAAAAAGGAGACAGTCAGTTGGAAAATACCTTACTGTTCCATCTGAGCTTTTATCTCCAGCCTCCAAGAACCTGTTTTAGTTTGGTTTTATAGTTTTCACTGATTTCTATGATGTTTAATAAATATGATTTAAAAATTTATTCTATTATATATTTTATAATATAGATCTATATTATATTGGCAAAACAGTATAATGTTCATATTTTATAATAAAAATATATATTTCTTTTATGAGTGAATGACTCAGATTGCATATTGTACAGGAATTTATTTATGGCAGTCAAACCTTGACTAGAAACACCTTTTACATATGCTTTATGATTTTAGACAATCTTTAAAACAACGCCAATTTTAAGTTGTAATAACCTACATTAGTAGGTTAGGGTAGAGAGGCTTTTAGATATCAAATATTCCAGTAGAACTAGTGCTGCCAGATTATTTAGAATATGGTGGTTGTTTAGGCATAATATTTTTATATGAGTACTCAAATTAAAATCAAACAAAAATCTTTATAAAGGTATTTGCTGGTTCTAGCTTTAAATTTGGTCTTAAAGACAAAAGTGAGGGCACATTTATATTCATTTATTTATATACTTTCTTTTTTCCACAAAGAATTTTTGGAGGTTTATAAAATTGTCAGTGATAAATTGGAGAACTACAACTATAATCTTGTGGCAAAGAAATATAAACTGGAGGTCAACTTTGCAGGCATAGTGTGGAATGCCATGATTAATATTCTTAAGGAGAGTGTGGACATTTCTGACCAACTTATGAACAAGATTACAAGCCTGAACATTCAGTGTCATAATTGCAGGTTAAGGCTTACAGATTTTAGTTGCCAAATTGAAGTTTATTCAGTATATACAATACAGGCATGGCATACAGGCACTAGTGGAATTTTTTCATTCACTTAGTAGAAGATAGAGTCTCATTGTTCTTTTGGTTTTGGTTTACTTTTAATTGATGATATTCTTTGTTACATAGAGCTTGTGCATGATGAGAACGGTGAAGCTTAGGTAATAAGCAAAGGGACCAATGGGCACTTTATACATAAGCTTTGTCATAAGGTAAAAAGTCACTCAATGTATAATGAAAGGTCATTACCTAGAAGTAGTTTCTAGTCACTGGAATGGAAATACTCAAGAGAGTGCCCCTGAACATTTTGGAAAGTTTCTTTTATGGTGGGTGATAAAATGTCTCAACTATAGCTAACTTGTGACAGATGTACCAGGTCAGGTAAAAATTGACTATCTTCAGGAAGGCTTGAAGTTTTTACTATCATTTTGAAGTCAGCACATCACCTTTTCTCCTACATGAAATTGTCATTCACCCAAATGCTCAGCCTAGGAAAGATGCATTTAAATTTGACAACTCCTTCTTTTTTATCCTGTCCATTCAGTAACCATTCCTGTCAGCTCTACGTTTTTTAATGCTTCTTATTTATGAGAAAGTAAATTCATCATTTTGTAGTTTATTAGAATCATCACCACAGGTTGGAATGTAAACTACTATTTATACCCACTGCCACTGCCTGTTTTCTATCTTTCAAAATCCAGTGAGATGATTTGATTATGGTAAATCTTTGGGCACTATGACTAGTTAGGTCGGGCAAGTAATACAACCAGAAAATGTCCAGCCATTGTTAATATAACAGGAATGGTTTGCATGACATTGATATAACATGGCAAGGAGAGTAGACTGGAATGTGCATGCATAAACAATGATGACTTCACTGTACTAGTCAGCGAGGGTGGTAGATGCCATTGAGTGAGCATGTGTACTGTGTGGCCATCACATTCAAAATGACTGAGTGAATAGAGCAATGCATCTGCATCAAATTTTGCAATAAACTTGAACATTCTTCCACAGAAACTATTCAGATAATCCAGAAGGCCATAGCTATGAGCAACTGGCAATGGGCAACTTCATCACAACAATGTACCCACTCATGCATCACATCTCACATAAAGTTTTCACCCAGGTAACTCAGCCTCCCTACAGCCCAGATTTGGCACACTGTGACTTCTACCTTTTCCCAAAACTAAAATCACCTTTGAAAGGAAAGAGATTTCAGACCATCGATGAGATTCAGGAAAATATGACAGGGCAGCTGATGGCAGTCAGGAGAACTGTGTGAGGTCCCAAGGTGCCTACTTTGAAGGGGACTGAGGTATCATTTTCCTACATACAATGTTTCTTGTATCTTGTATTTTCTTCAATAAATGTGTCTATTTTTCATATTACATGGCTGAATAACTTCTGGACAGACCTCGCATGTGAAGCAGTGAGTGATTTTTTTTTTTATTTGTTGATTAGTATTAGAAGTAGAGAATTCAGGGCTTACATAGAGAGTTTTGCATAATATTAACACAAAATTTGCCTATGCTATATCATAGTGTCTCCCACGTTGCTTTCTAAGATAACAGGTTTTACTCCTCTCACCCACCTTACCTCCTCTGTCTTTAAGGCTCTTTTAGTGTTTTGTTTTGTTTTGTTTTGTTTTGCAAAACTCTGTGGACTCAGTCAGGCACATTGTTTTATTCCCTGGAATATTGTGCTCATGATTCCTCACAACATCCATCTAAGTGCAGTGTAGCCCTGAGCAGTAAGATCTAGAAAACCTGTCTGATCTGAAGGTTATCAAAATATGCTGGAAAACAGAATAGAAGCCTCTAAATTTTTTCCCAGGGTCATCCAAGTCTGATACTAATGGAAAACTGATACTGATGATTTCTTCCACAGATGAGTTGGGGAAAAGACACAAAATTAGGGTTCTTCTCTTTCAACATCTTACTCCTCCAACCCATGCTATTTCTTGCTGAACTGAAAGGAAAGCCCCCAGAATTTAGATATACAACATGAAATAGAATCATGGCTTACATGTTTTACAAATATAATTGTAGGAAGAGAGGAAGGAGAACATTTATGTATTCAGAACTGTCCTAATACCTAAATAGGATACAAATAGAATGTAACCTTGGCTCATAAATAGGCCTAACATAAATAGGCATATTTAATCTACTCCAAAAGTTCGGGGAGTATCCAAGTCATCTTAATTGTAGACCACTTCGCCGAGATAGGACACACTATTTACATTTTTTTTAACATTTCAGAAAATACACTCATTAAAATTAGGTTCATATTAAATTTGTGAAATCTTGTTTGCTCCTGCCCTTTTTCTCTTTCATTCTTGTATTTTTGCAATTCCATACATATGATCTGGTTATATTTATTCAATATACAATATTACTATATGATATTTATATACTTGTGTGTTTATATATAATATATTAATATGCATTTGCTTGATATATCATATGTATATATAATATATGTAAAAATTTCATAGTGAAGAACTATAGCAACTAAGTAATATATGTCCTAAAATGTTATATAGATCTTTGAAGTCATAACTCTGATAATTGTGAGGATCACTTTGTTAACCTAAAAATTGTACCCTTTCATTTTTTAAGCTGTGAAGTAATAGTAATACTTCTACTCAGAAATGCCTTTAAAGATGTTGGCCACTACTATGATGATTGGCATCCACACTGAGTGCAATAAATATAGAAGTAAAAAGTAATATTGGAAACAGGAATTTCCAGCAGGACTGTGTGAAGAATTACACAAATAGTTCTCTCTTAAACATGTGGCTTTACTCTTTTGAGGACAACAGAAATGTTTATTGAAAATAAAGCTATGCACTGTGTGATGACTGAAGAATACCTACATAAAAGTCTATTAATGCTGAACTATCTTAAGAGATGAACGTATTTACAATGAGTACTAATTGCATTAAAACTCAAAATTAAATGTGTAAAAGTATTTTATATTTATTAAATAAGATTTTTGCTTTTAATTTTATCAGAATACTAGTTATTTTCATTACACAAAAATAGACTGCATAATAGAGACTTGCTGAAGTTGTGAGGCTGAAGATTTCCTTCTGTTGGCTGATTGTACAAGCAAATGAACTTATTGTTGCTTAACAGTGGCTCTGCAATAAGGGAAATGTTTCCAGTGCTCTTGTGTGATGCTTTGGTTGGTTAACAGTCATGAAAATATAGCCAGTCTACAACATTTATAGAAGAGGAGTAGATGCAGATGTGGAATACTGTAAACCCTAATTACTGTTTGACTTTTTTCCTCTCAGTGGCCTCTAGATATTAAAATATTTTATTCTGACTGAAATTTTCAATACTTTCTCATAATCTTATTTTGCTTGAAATGCAGGATCTTATGCCCCATCCTTAAATGTTATTTCTGTGGTTCTCCCAAGAAAAGTGATTCTTTAGCAGACCTGAGATTTGGGAGAATGTGAGAAATTGAATGCATGAACCTATATTTCAGAATTCAAATAGCACATTTTTGGGGGGGAGGGGAATACTTGGAGAAACAAGCCTCATGTGTCTAGAATTAATTACTTTCTCTGTTTTATAAAAATGATTTTAGTAAGAATTCACTTAAGCTTCCATTTATATCCTACTGAGTTATTTTTCATTGTTGAAACAATTACTTAATTTATTCTGATAAGAAATGCTAATAGAAGAAATGAAGGAATTATTTTGGACATTGTATATGACCACTAAATTTTACAAACATTACATGTTTTGTTTTATGGGGTACATGCATGTTATGCTTAACCATGACTCTCTTTATTCAAATTCTGCAACCTGATGAAAGCAAAGAGATTGATGCTCAATATAGAGAATAATCATTTGTTCAATAAAAAATTACGCTAGATGTACTGGTAAATAATAAAGTATGATACAATGTAGGACTAATAACTATTTAATGAGGATTATGCCATAATTTTGCTGCACATACACAGTGTTTCAGATATAAGCTTTAAAAACAGAAACCCTTCACATTTACTTTGATTTATATCAAATTCTTGTTTCTTTCTGTGCTTCACACCCATAAGTTTGAGCTTTTAAAATTTTTTGTTGTATCTTTCTGCAAGAGAAACTATTTAGTTCTTTTTCAAACAATTACTATTGTTGTTGAGTCAAGGGAGGGAGGTTTGGCTGCGGTGGGGGAGGAGAGGGGGAGAAATGCAGAAAACTGTAACTGAACAACAATAAGGTAATTAAAAAATTTATTGTTCAGTTACAGTTGTCCTACTATTCAATTCTGGATGGTGATCTTCCTGCAGACTTTAGTAACAGGAGACAAGACTATCTTTCAAACCCAAAATTCAAAAAGTTATTTTTGTTAAAGAATAACAAAAATAACTTTTATCTTTTACAAAAAGCCCTAAATCTAAGCAGGAATAATTGCCAAATGAGCAATAGGTTATTTCTTTTTTATCTATTTTTTATTGTTATTCAAGTACAGTTGTCTCCATTTTCACTCCACCATGCACCCCCCCCCGCCCCACACCTCCCCACCTCCCACCCTGGAACCTACCCCTTTTGGCTTTGTCCATGTGTCCTTTATACATGTTCCTTGATGGACCTTCCCCTATTTTCCCCCATTATCCCTCTCTCTCCCCTTGGTTAGTGTCAGTTTGTTCTTTATTTCAATGTCTCTGGTTATATTTTGCTTGTTTTTTGTTTTATTGAAAAGGTTCCACTTATAGGTGAGATCATATGGTATTTGTCTTTCACCACCTGGCTTGTTGCACTTAGCATAATGCTCTCCATTTCCATCCACGCTGTCATGAAGAGTAGGAGCTCTTTCTTTCTTTCTGTCCTAGCCACAGCAAACAGACAAGAAAAAGAAATAAAAGGCATCCAAATTGGAAAGGAGAAATTAAAACTATCACTGTTTGCAGATGATATGATAGTGTACATAGAAAACCCTATAGACTCCACCAAAAATCTACTCAGCCTAATAAGTGAATTTGGCAAAACAGCAGGGTTCAAGTCAATATTCAGAAATAGAAGGCAATTTCAAACACCAACAATGAAATATTAGAATCAGAAACCAGGAAAAAAATTCCATTTGCTATATCAACAAGAAAAACAAAGTACCTAGGAATAAACCTAACCTAGGATTAAATGGAAGCATGTATTGTGTTCATGGATTGGAAAAATTTATATCATCAAAATGTCTGTACTACCCAAAGCAATGTGTAGATTCAACACAATCCCTATTAAAATACCAATGATATATTTCACAGATATAGAACAAACATTTCAAAAATTTAAATGGAACCATAAACGACCCCAAATAACTGCAGCAATATCAGAAAAAAAGAACAAAGTAAGAAGGATCACAATACCTGATATCAAACTATATTACAAGATCACTGTAATCAAAACAATATAGTACTGGCATAAGAATAGACACATAGACCAATGGAACAGAATAGAGATCCCAGAAATAAACCCATTCTCTGTGGTCAACTAATAATCAACAAAGAGGACAGAAATATTAAATGGAGTAAAAATAACCTCTTCAATAAATTATGTTGGAGAGCTGGACAGCTACATGCAAAAAAAAATGAAACTCAATCACCAACTTACACCATACACAAAAGTAAATTCAACATGGATAAAAGACTTAAATATAAGTTATGACACCATAAAAGTCCTAGAGAAGAACCTAGGTAGGAAAATCTCAGATAACATGCAGCAATATTTTCACTGATATGTTGTTCCCTTCAGCAAGGGGCATAAAGGAAAGAATAAGCAAATGGGAACTCATCAAAATAAAAAGCTTATACACAGCAAAAAAAAAAAAAAAAACAGGAGTAAAATGAAAAGGGAACCAACTGGATGGCAAAATATATTTGCAAATACCTCAGACAAGGGTTTGATCTCCAAAATATATAAAGAACTCATATGACTCGTCTCCAGGAAGACAAACAACCCAATTAAAAATGGTCAAAGGACCTAAACAGGTACTTCTCTGAGAAGGACATACGGAGGGCCCAGAGACATGAAAAAATGCTCAGCATCACTAACCATTAGAGAGACACAAATTAAAATCACAATGAGATACCACTTCACACCATCAGAATGGCCATCATAAACAAATCAACAAACAACAAGTGCTGGAGAGGATGTGGAGAAGGGAACCCTAATGTGCTGTTGGTGGGAATGCAGACTGGTACAGCCACTGTGGAAAACAATATGGAACTTCCTCAGAAAACTAAAGTTGGAAATGCCTTTTGACCCAGCAATTCCACTGCTAGGATTATATCCTAAGAACCCTGAAACACCAATCCAAAAGAACCTATGCGCCCCAATGTTCATAGCAGCACAATTTCCAATAGCCAAGTGCTGGAAGCAACCTAAGTGCCATCAGTAGATGAGTGGATCAAAAAACTCTGGTACATTTACACAATGGAATACCATGTAACAATAAATTATTTTTAGCAAAATCAATCCTGGCACATGGAAAAGTACAGAGTATTTTGCCTGCCAAGTATTCCTGGCAGAAGTGAGAATACAGGAAAATCTTTTTCTCACTCTAGTGTTCTACCATCAGTCCACATGACTTGAAGACTCTACATATTTTATCTCATTGAAAAATATTATTTATATTATATTGTGTAGTTTTTATGAGCCAATAATAATTTCTTGATAGATTGGATTAATTAGACAATTTCAAAAATATTCTGAGTGTTCATACGTTATAAAATGGTAATAAAGCTCCAAGATATCACAAAGTATTGCATATTAACATAACCATTCAAAAGGAAAATTTGAGACTAGAATATGAAGTCTGTCACTAGGCTGTCCCACTGGAATAGGCTGACTATAAAAAAAAAGGTATTTTATAACTCCTAAAGAGCTATGAAAATCCTAAGTCTGCCAAAATAGATTAAGCAGTTGGACAAGACAAGAGCTCTATGGGGAAAACATTTAGGGTCCACTTAGGTTTGGATGTCGGCAAAACTAACTGGAAAGAAGGTGCACGACACTAGCTGATTGGGTAGGATTTACAGTGACTGAAGGTTGCTCGATAGGTGCTAAAATAGCAGGTCACCTCACACTTCTTCATCTCTGAGCTGAGCAGCCATTCAATTACCCTTTAAGTCTCACACAGTTATTTTCATTGACTCTTAGAGTCCTACCAGGTCATCTTGCTATCTTTCTAACAAATTTTAGAATGCCTTAAAGAACCCTGACAGAAGGCTAGCCAGCATTTTATTTAAACTCTTCCAATGATGGGAAGCTCACTGCATTACAAGGCAAATGTTTTCAATTAATTTTTAAAAGGTTCTAATTTATATTAAAGTGATTTTACTTATGTTTTATGCCTAACTGATTATAGCTTAGAGTTCTGACTAAACATTTTCCAACACTAAGGAAGGTAGAACATACAGACATGAGAAACCTTCAAGTGTTTGAAGACATGCTGGGGTTTGAATTTCAATTCCTCTGCCCACTAGCTGTGTGAACTTAGGTAATTTTAGAAATTTGCCCTGTCTTTATTTTCCTCACTTCTAAAATGAAAAGAAATAAGAGCACTTATTTTATAAGCCCTGTTGGAGGATTAAAAGCCTGACACATAATAGGTATTGAACTAACTGTATATTTCATCTACTTAATCTTTCAGTAGCCTCCTCCTTATATCTGGTGCTAGAGAAACAACATTTCTCTGACCTTGTGGAGTTTTGTTTGTAATGAAGTCAAAGATAATTATGCAATGACAATACAGTGTACTGAGTGTTCTGAGAGAAGGCGAATGGTGCTGGGGACTGTGAACGAAACAATGAACAATTCAAATGGGGACCTAGGAACAGCTCCCAGCAGAAGTGATGTTTAAGGTGAGCTTTGAGGGATGTTGAACTGACCAAGTAAAGAAAATGAAATTAAAAGGGTTCTAAGTAAATGGAATAACGTGTAAAATAAACTAAGAGGTAAAGGGAAGAACAAAGGTTTCAGATAAAGACTGTTTAGCATGGCTTGTGTACAGTGCATTAAGCTATTAGTGATAATAATAATAAAGCTGAAGATTTAGGGAGAGGCCTCGGAAGCCATGTTACCTACTGGGATTATGAGAAACTATTAAGAGGTTTTTTTGTTTTTGTTTTTGTTTTTTCCCAAAGCAGTGATCAGATTTGTAGTAAGGGAATAACAATGATTTTTCAGATGGACTGATGCATTGTGAGAGAATGAAGTTGTCAAACTTCGCAGCCTTGGTGGTGTCCAAGTGGAATACAACTTGGGACATTTCAGTGTCATAATGTGTATACTATTATCTTTTTTTAGAAAGTTACATAGTCCATATGTCCCGGTTTTATTCAGGGCAGTCCCAGTTTACAGCCATTGCCAAAGCTTAATATTCATAGGGCCCTCTCCCTCTTTCAAACTCATCCCAGATTATATGAAAATTGCATAGTTCTTTATTATGCTATTCCTTTATTCTCTTCCTAGTATGCTGCTGGGTAGAAAGGAAAAGCTTTCTATTTTCTAGTAACCTCTTATGTGGCAATCAGATTGTCCTTTCTCAAAGAAGAAAACATCTCCTGTTGTATTGTGCCAAAGCTATTTTTCTTTCTAATGTTTCATGCTGCACTTTCTATAGCACTAACTATCATTTTCTTAGGGAACTTGGCTGTACTGAGTAATGCCTGAGTTCAGATGAGTTCAGATGTGGCCATGGAAGAAGGTGGCCAGAGAAAATGGAAGAGAAAATCAGTGGATAAGACCCTACCTGTTAAAGATATTAGATTGTTTTGGGATAATGACAAACTTTAGAAGGAAAACCAGTATGGTGTTGAAGTCTTTAAAAAATAAGAGATAATGACCAAAGTTTCAAATTGCAGCAGTGAAAAGGGATGGGGAACAGTGTAACTAAAGATATGTTCTGCACAGAGCAAGGAATTTTGAATGAGTATTGAGGGGACATGATCTGGAAATAGAGGCCAAAGGTGAGGAATCCTTAAGTCAGACCTTCAGGGAAGTGTCCATTCATTTCTCATGCTTGGCTCCATCATCTCTGAGAAGCTCCATAAACTGAGCAGAGATGAAGAAAGTAGTGAAGTCCTGCTGAAATGAATGTAGAGCCTAGTAAGTGGAAGAGAGGTCTTGCCTTGTACTGAGTGAACATGAATATGTTTGTGACTTGCCACAGTGTGGATATAAAGGCACAGGTGAGGATTTGTAAAATTTCATAGTTTGCTCCTCTTATTATTAATATTTGTGGAGAGCTTCATAATTAATGGCACATTTGTAGACTAAGTGGCACCATAAAGACTAAATGGCACCATTTAGTCTTTATAACTGTGAGATTAGAGTAGGGTAGCTAGCATTATTTAGAAATTAGGAACCTAGGTTTTCAAGAAGGTAACTAATTGCCAGCTAAGAGGCATGGAGAGGATTTGAACATAAATCTTCAAACTTTCATCTCCCTGCTGTTTTCACTACAATTTTATTACATAAGTAGAAAGTGTGGTGGCATTTCAGTTTTAGGTGACATCTAATGCACCTGAGGAGATAATGTTTCTCCTCATGGGTGGTTGATCCCAGTGGGCCAGAGGGTAGCTTTGCAATGATCTCTGCTGGTATGACCTCAGTGAACTTCTCTGCCACACAGTGGACCACAGAGCACCCTCTGGAAGAAGGCTTGTATTGGAGTCCAAAGCTACTAAGGAAGGCAGGGTGGTAGGTTCTCGTAGAATCATTTATTCCTGCATTAGGTAATCTGCCTGCACCCTACAGATAGTGACTGCTCCCTATATCTACTATTCTTTATATTTTCTTTATTCCTTAGTTAATATGTTTTATAGTTAGTACTTATTTATATTAAGCTTTACTTATTGAAAACAATGAGTAGTTTCTGCCTCCTGATTGGACCCTGACTAATGATATAAGGGCCCCCCTGAGATTTTCCCACCTCCAGCACCCACAGCTGAACTCCGTTAGCTCCTAATACTTTGCTAACATCTCCTATGCAACTTAAGAGAATTATTATTTTTATTGTTACTGTCATTTTTGTTGTTATTCATAATGCCTGTCTTACCTACTATATAATGAGATTAAGAAATAGGCTGTTTGATTATGGGGGTCCTCAAAAAATTAAAAATAGAACTGCCTAAGGATTCAGTGATTTCACTTTGGGGTATATATTTGAAGAAACCCACAATACTAATTTGAAAGAACATATGCATCCCTTTGTTCACTGTAGTATTATTTACAATAGATATGGAAGCAACCCAAGTGTCCATTAAAAGACAAGTGGATAAAAAAGTTGTGGTACATATATACAATGGAATATTACTTGGCCATAAAAAGGAAATAAAATACCATTTGAGACAGCATGGGGGAACCTAGAGGGTATTATGCTCAGTGAACTGTCGGTAAGAAAGAGACAAATGCCATGTGATTACACTTTTATGTGGAATCTAGAGAACTAAATAAACAAACAAAATAGAGAACAGACTGAAGATTGCCATAGAGAAAGGAGGTTAGGGAATGGGTAAAAAGCATGAAGAGATTAAGAAACAAATTGGTAGGTATAGCATAGTAATGGGGATGTAAAATAGAGTATAGGAAATATAGTCAGTAATATTGTAATAATTATGCATGGTGTCAGCTGGGTTCTAGAAATGTTGGAGGAAGCACTTTTTAAACTATATGATCGTCTAACCACTCTGCTGTGCACCGAAACTAATAAACTTTTCCCTTGATCTGCTGATATTCATCCTAATCTATTGTATTGTCACGTGGAACTTTCTTGTGTAGTTTAAATTTTGCCTTTGTATTTGGTTAATATCATGCTCAAAAATTCCAGAAATTCACCCATGCATCTAGAGAGTAAGGATTCCTCATACACATGGATTGTAACTGAAGAGTCAGCCATCATTGGCAAAGGTATGCTCTATGTCGATGTTTCTCTCATATCTGCCCTCTACCCCATCCAAATTCCCTCATTATACTAATAGACTTTTTAGCTTCTTGACATTAGGGACTCTGCTGTAATCATCTACTATCCTCAGCAACTCAATGGTGCATATCACATAATATGTATTTAGGTGATTGTGGGTTGGAGGGGTTACTTCACTCACTCCATAATTATGCATTAATCTTAATAGTATAGGGCAGGTAATAGAAAAGGGCATCAAGCCCTAAAACAGCCAGTTCAGGTTTTTGTGCACAATATCTTCATCTGTAATACAATAAACTCTCTTCATAACCTTTTTATGGAGATAATTGTGAAAATATTATCAAATTTTGAATATGATACGCTCTATACGAAGTGTTGTTTTCCCACTGGGCTAATTAGAAAACATCTTTCATAGCATTTAGTTTTTAGGAAAAGGTTCTTTAGAGGAAATACCCTTCTATCATTCTGACTTGAGCATGCTTCAGAATATTTTTCCTCTGATATATTAGCCCAGATTTTTCAAGTTTGAATTCATTTGTTAAATCCTGCCTATTTTTCAATTCTTCATGGGCCTGAAAAGAATTGTTATTATTTTACATTAGTACAGATTGGTGTTTATAGTACCTTCCTCTCACATATCATCTGCAGATATTATTGATATTTGGCTTCTACTCACTCTTACAACATTTGGAAAGACATCACATTCAAACAGACCTCGCACCAATATTTACAGTCCTTTTGGTCTCCCCCCCATTTGAAATAATGTCATGTCATTTATCATTTTTTTGTCCTAAATGACTTGCCAGTTCTAGACTCATGAAGCAATGATTATATCTAAGCAAATGTGAACTTGAAATACCTCAGTAATTTCAAGCTCTCTTTACGTTATAATAAATACCATCTTCCTAGTATCCTTCCACTTGGCTCTACCTCCAATACCATTGATTTCTTTTCTAATTCTTTGGAAAAAAAATTCTCCGAGTCCTAATTTCCTGGTGACTGTCAGAAATTTCTTTTCTTTTATAATTTTTTTTTGCAAAATAATGTATGTGGTGAAAAGTCTTTCTATTTTTCTTTGTTTAAAAGATTGATTGATTGATTGATTGGTTTGTAAAGAGAGGGAAGGGTGGGGGAGAAACATCAATCAATTGATTGCCTTTTGCACACCGGCAACCCAGACATGTGCCTGACCAGGAATCAAGGCAATCTTTTGGTTTGCAGGACTACGCCCAAACTACTGAGCCACACCAGTTAGGGCTGTTTCTTTTTTTTAAATAGAAGATTAAAGTTGGACTAACTAGCTACTAAGCTAAGTATTACTGCTCTTGTGCTTCGTAAATACCAAAAGTAAAATTGCTTCTATTTTTCTTTGTTCTCCAACATATCACTTTCTAGAAGACTTTTCAAAATTAATTGCCAGTATTTCAGTAACTTCATTAGTGAATCTCTTTTTTAAAATTTATTTTTTTTCATAATAAATGCTTTATTTTTTTTTCTTTTGTCATTTCCCCCCTACAACTCCCTCAACCCCACCCATCCCCACCTCCCACCCTGGATCCTATTCCCCTTTGGCTTTGTCCATTTGTCCCTGACAACCCTACCCCTAGCTAATCTCTTAATAGCATAGTGAGTATGTTGTCAAGAACTATAGAAATTATACAATTCAGTAATCTGGGAGGAAATTGTGTTGCAGATTCTTTACAGCATCTTAGGCTTTTTTTTTTTTTTTTTTTGCTTCCTTTATTATTTTCATGAAGTTCTAGATTTTCCCACTTCTTTACAAACAGATTTCTCATACTTTGATTTTTCTCTCAAGCATGTATTTTCTCAGGCTTTCAACACTTTTTGGACTTCTACCTAGCACCTTTTCTTCCCCACTAATTAAGTAAACAGTTTCAGCTTTTCAACCATTAATATCATCAGTAAAGACAGTATTTCGATCAGTCAAGTTATCTTGAAAAAATTCTGTTTTTTTGGCACAATTAGCATGCTTAAGTTTTACCTAGATGAAAAATAAAATGGATTTTTTATTTTCATGCGATTACTCATTCAGTAACCTTTCAAATATTTCTTTAAAAAGTTATGTATTTTCTTGCTGGCTTACTTTGGAGTCTTTTAAACCTAAAACTGTGAATTATTTTTAGCACTATTTAAATAAGGAAAATATCATACATTAGAAAAAACAACCCAAATGTACCTCTTTACTGAATATTTGAACACATTTCAAAAATAATACCATTTTATGTACACATATAAAATTATAACTATGTTCAATTTGATATGAACATATAAGCAGAGTCATCCAAAAATACATACTGTAGAAACAATAAAACCAAAGACATGGAAATAGAGGACAAACTGGCAGCAACTAAAGGGAACAGGGGAGGAATAGGGGAAAGAAGTGGAAGAGGCAAGTCAAGGAACATGAATAGAGGACTCATGGGCACAGACTGTGGCAGG